>OX328097.1:42301300-42804619 GCA_946811185.2 Hippopus hippopus
ACATTCATTATTTTGAAAAAAAATCTTGGACCTAATTCAAGATGGCGTTTTGGTCGAAGAAAGATCTATGATTCAAAGATTTATGAGTATTGAAACATCCCCATCCATCAGCTAAATTAAATACCCATAGAAATTACGAAATGCATGGCATAAAGATTAATCATCAATAATTGACATGATTTCAGTTGTATGATAATTTGACATCAAGTAATATGTTTCTTTGAAGCAGGAAGCTATTGGGCACCAATACCATAATTCATGACCTTTCTGATTAAAGGTAAAAAAATTTAGCTGCCAACGCGAGGGAACGCGCAGCAAGCCATTCACAGATATACTGATATAATCGCTTTTCGACGCTAGCCTATCGCAGACTTAAGCCTTTAAATTGGGGAAAATGTTAAAGTAAAAATTTCCAGCCTATAGTAAAAACCCAAACACTGTGATTTGTACTTAATATTCGTCGGAAAATCTTTGCGTAACGGAAAAGGAAGAACAGAGATCTGTGCTGTCCGCAAAAGCGCACTGACATCGAGCATTGCGCAGCGTGAGGGTTTATCCATTTTGCACGTTCTGTACAGTCTGATCTTGATCTACAGTGTCTGCAAATGGTATTTGACTCGCGCTTAGCAGCATAAGGATAAGGTATTTTTGTTTCGAGGACATGCAATAGGGCCATAATTTACTCTTACAACCGTGAAGAGGCGATAACAAATCTCAGCTTTTCGGATTATGCGGCCATAGACAGAATAGTTTGAGTTATTAGACGCTGACAGAACGTTGTTTAGAGTTACCGCCAAGGTTGCAGACGAACTGCAAGACGAGTTGGAATGATATTGCCGTTGGCGTGCTCCGTGAATTGATGGATGTTTCAAGCCGCTCAAAATTTTCGGAGACTTTGAAGCAGAGTCTAACATTCTTTTCAGGAGATGGTAGACATATTATTTAGGGTAGATCTAGATCTGCCTAGAAAAATAATGATGTAGACCCCAGTTGGTTTTGCTGATGGCGGATCCGGTTCTATCAAAAGTCAACATTGCACGAGGCTTTGATCTATGAATAAAAGATCCAAGGTAAAATATACACTTGAGCCAGGCTCTGGCAAAAGGGCGTTTTATGCATCTCCGTGATGCATTATACCAGGGATCCAATATGTACATGTATATGTGATCCCTGATTATACCAAGGAAGTTATCATAATTATATATCCGTAAAGTCCATTTTGTCTGACCTGAGGTAGAATGTCCTTGGGCATGCAGAAAATTGGCCAAAAGCAAAAAGTTTCGACCCAGGTCAGCCTTTGCAGACTGCAAAGGCTGACCTGGGTCAATACTTTTTGCAGATGCATAAATTAACCCCCCTCCCAAGCATGGCTCCTGTGTATCATTTAGGCTCTTACTTAGCAGTTGACATAGACACTCAGACAAAACAATTTGAGTTATCTATTAGACGTTGACAGAACGTTGTTTAGAGCACAGGAATTTGACATTCTATAATGAAAAAATATGATTAAATAAGAGAAAAATATTTCCCTATATATAAAGAAACACAAGGAATGCAACGCCTCGATTATCGGCGACAACACAAAAATGCCCTACCCACCCAAAAGCACCAACGAAACGAAGAGTGATCACAATTTCCTTTACCCTAGTAACAGATAACACCAAAATGTACCTATGACATCCAGCGATCCTTAAGTAGACACCTTTTCACCGGAGATATCCGTCATTTTTTACAGCTTTTTTGACAATTACGAGCCATCGAGGAAGCCATTCGCTGACGTCACTATTTTTTAAGGCCCGCAGATAATATTACTTTCGTTTTCATATTTATTTTCGTTTTAAAATATATTTATGTGCATCGCATGATACTACATATTTTTCTTGAGGTAACTAGCAAAAATGTTTGTCGGTATTCTTTTTTTAAAGAAGGATATTTTACTTGTATGAATAGGGAAAAACCCATCAGGGGAAGTAACTCTTTTGACATTAGCCTTATTCGACTGATCATTTTTCGTGAAGCACGGAAATGAAAATATCAACAAATTAACAAACAATCCATGGTTTTCACGACCATGAGGAAGAAGCCTTTAGAAAACATAGTGGGAAAAGAAAAACTGATGGTTACCAACATTTTATGCTTTTCCTCAAAGTCTTTCCTACTCTATCACGGGGGCCGTAGGGGCCGGAAATATTCTGGCTCATTTTTCGAGTGGTGCCGGAGAATACACATACCCCTCAGCCACAACATTTACTGCGGGCATAATGTAGTGACGTCAGCGAATGGCTTCCTCGATGGCCTGTAATTGTCAAAAAAGCAGTAAAAAATGACGCTTGGGCATTTTTGTGTTGTCGCCGGTAATCGAGGCGTTGCATTCCTTGTGTTTCTTTATATACAGGGGAATATTTTTTTCTTATTTAATCATATTTTTTCATTATAGAATGTCAAATTCCTGTGTTTAGAGTTACCGCCAAGGTTGCAGACAAACTACAAGACGAGTTGGAATGATATTGCCGTTGGCGTGCTCCGTGAATTGATGGGTGTTTCAAGCCGCTCTAAATTTTCGGAGACTTGGACGCAGAGTCTAACATTCTTTTCTTGAGAAAGTAGACATATTATATAGGGTAGATCTAGATCTGCCTAGAAAAATAATGATGTAGACCCCAGTTGGTTTTGCTGATTGCGGATCCGGTTCTATCAAAAGTCAACATTGCACGAGGCTTTGATCTATGAATAAAAGATCCAAGGTAAAATATACATTTGAGCCAGGCTCTGGCAAAAGGGCGTTTAATGCATCTCCGTGATGCATTATACCAGGGATCCTATATGTACATGTATATATGATCCCTGATTATACCAAGGAAGTTATCATAATTATATATCCGTAAAGTCCATTTTGTCTGACCTGAGGTAGAATGTCCTTGGGCATGCAGAAATTTGGCCAAAAGCAAAAAGTTTCGACCCAGGTCAGCCTTTGCAGACTGTAAAGGCTGACCTGGGTCAATACTTTTTGCAGATGCATAAATTAACCCCCCCCCCCCAGCATGGCTCCTGTGTATCATTTAGGCTCTTACTTAGCAGTTGACATAGACACTCAGACAACAAGAAACAAGAAAAATAATGCTCTCGTATAATATTGAACAGTGTAGATTCAAGATTTAGCCACACAGATTGTATGTGCAGCCTGATCTGGATCAGTATTGTCCAAAATTTAACTCTTTACCAAAGAACAAAACTTTGGTCTCGACCAAATTAAAAGCATGTACAGACAACAAAATACATGAAGCTCAAATGATAATTTCTGCTTTTGATAGGATAGAAAACGTGGGAAAAGGAGAAAATGCTGGTTACCAGCATTTTCTTCTTTTCCCACAATGTTTTCAAAGGCCTTTTTTCTCAGGTTTGTGTGGTAAAGGGTTAAGCATATAAAGTTACCCAAGTCTGATGTAAGTTCAACTCTGATATTTACTGGACTAGATTGGCATATGGTTACTTGATGATTAGGATCTACTCAATGACTGATGATATCGTAATTCCTAAAATTGCTTAAATTCTCTGCCGATTTTTCTCTCTCTTTATCACATTAATCATTGTTTTTTTTCTGTGATATGCTCTCAAAATAGTAAAAATTATCAATCAGAAATAGATTGATGTAGTGTATTCAAAATTTAGATGATATTATGAATATTTGTAATTGATAAATATTTTTTTGTGGAGTGGGGGGGTTGCCATTGCCTTTTCTTTTGTTACCCTTATAAATGGAAGGTTTATAAGTAGGTGAACAACTAAACCAGATATTTTTCAAATAGGCTTTCTACTTTCAGTATTTGATTATTTCTGTGCGGACATAGAGTTTTGAAAACATTGTGGCAAAAGGAGAAATTGCTGGTAACCCAGCATTTTACCCTTTTTCCAAAATGTTTTCTACTCTTTAAATACAAATCCCATGATTTAAGCCACATTTAATTTTTGCTTGCAAATGCTTTCAGTATAGATTACAAATGTAAAATTTGTTGCCCAGTAACAAGTTAAATGAATTGGGATTAGTTTGAACTTCATATTTAGAAATATTAGAATAACATGATGTCATGAACAGTCATTACCTCCCTAACCCTGCATTCTGTTTGGTTGAATGGAGTTTTATGCCGACTTTTACTGTTTCAGTCATATCACGGTGGCAGATGACTTATTCATGTCTTCTCCAAGGGCCAGTATTGACCAACCATTCAAAAAAGCGTTCTTGGTCTTACTCAAATTTAGAGAGAAACACAGTTCTTGATTGGTTAAACCATTTTGTATAGCCAATCAGACATAGTGCTTCTTTGACATGTAGAAAATTCTTGAGAATTGGGCTACTGGACTGGTAGCTCAGTTTGTAAAGTGACTGATTAGTAATTCAAGGATTGAGAGTTCAAAGTCCAAGCTCGTTTTGGGGAACAGTGATAATCGTTGCATCAGGATCATTCCTCTTTCACCTTTGAACGATGTTTTTACAATGTACATGTACATGTGGCAAAGAAACCAGTGCCTTTGACAGAGTGCACACATGGATGGATGCACTTGCCACCAAGACTGAAATTATGTTGAAAAACAGTTTAGCACATAAAACCTCCCCCAGTAGTGTGTTAAACCCGTGGCTTCCTTTTGATAATTCGCTAGTGTATATTTTAGGTCCCAGCTCTGGTTATTTTTGTAGATTTACATGTAAGTACATGAAGCCAGCGAAACCAAATCAGCTTGTGCCTGAATTTATTCTACTTCACCATTTTGCAGAAAATGACGTCGTTGTTGCTCAGACGTATATTTGTGGAAAATTTTATGATTATCATGTTTAGTAACAACAAGAAATGCAGCATAAGTCAACAGAATTGTGGAAATATTTCATTTTACTCCCTCTACTCTCCATCTATAATTTGTTTCATTCTACTTTGATGTAAATGTCACAGATCTATCTTCTTGTGTATGTACACATTTCAAAACGAACTACATCTGTAAACATGGACCCATGAAAGGTGTATAGACTGAAGGTGGTAATGCAGGATACTGGTTTGTCTGTCATTTGTTCTATGTGATAAATAGAATCTCACGTTCTTGTTTAAGTATTATCATTTTTATCAAACTCATTGACTAGAATGTATATGACACTTGGCAAGGCTCATGTCTTATAATTTTAGTCAACTCGTTCAATAAAAATAATGATACATAAATACTCATGTAAGATCCTCTATGTTACAAAAAAAGAAAGCAATATTCATGGCTTTCATAAGAAAAGAGCAGCTGGGGCATTGAACTTTCTCTGTCAGACTGTTGACAAATTTCATCAGACAGATAATGACGTGCATGTACTGTAGTCAAGATAATTTGATATTTCAAAAAACATATATAGGGTACAGGTTGTCTTTTCATTGCCATTTACCATTATGAAACAGTCATCACTGACTCACCCCTAATTATTTTGGCTGTATTATATAGCTCTTGAGTTAATTATTCCTGTTTAACCCTTTACCAAACAATCCCTGGTTTTTACGGTCCTGAAATAGAAGCCTTTTGAAAACATTGTGGGAAAAGGAGAAAATGCTGGTAACCAGCATTTTCTCCTTTTCCCACAATGTTTTCAACCCTGCTGGAAACAAATTTCATTTTTGAGTTACGTTTATTTTGTTGTCTGCAAGTGCTTTCAATTTGGACCAGTCAAAAATTTTGTCGTTTGGTAAAGAGTTAAAGTTTTGTAGATTGCTTTCGTAGTGTGGTAAAACCAATTGTTTCTTTCATGTGGTTCACAGTGTGTCAGGTAATCCTTTTTTTTCTAAGTAATTACAACATTACTGAATAAATTGATACAAGCTATAGAGCAGAGTATAATTATCCATAAACTTCTTGTTTTTTTTATGATGTTCTTTTTGATGACTAAAGTTATTTACTTTCCTAGAAATTCTTCCAAAAACACAAGCTTTGTCATCACCTATTGGATGTGGAAAACCTTTTTGGGACAAGCATTTCTATGAAACCTAACAACTTTTGGGAAAACTTTACTTGACATGCACTGTGAGCCACATCAAATGTTCACATTGGTTTGCCACATTGTTTTGTTGTGGGATGCTTCCACTACTTAACCTAGTACATTGTTTGAGTACAACTTTACACTCCAGGAAGTCACAGCTTTGGAAACCAATGTTGGACAAGGGGCAATTGCCTGTTGCATTGTTTTGAACCTTCCAAAGACAGATCCTATCATTTGATCCAGATTTAATTTGTTGTTAAGTTTAAACCTATTTTTTTCCATCAATTGTGAAACAATTTATAAAAATCACTTTGATGATGGGTTCCTTGAAACCTTAACCAATACTCCCACTGTGATGTGGGTTGTTCCCAAGCTTGACCCTGCTCATCACCGGATTTGAACTGGAAACCTTTGTTATTAGAGGTCAATACTCAACCGCTTCACAACTGTCTCCCACTGGATCAGATTTGTTGTTTGCAAATGCTTTAAATTTGGAACATTTTAAAATTTTGTTATACGTGCAACAGTTTTAAACACAGGAAATTTGAAAGAACAATAATATTGGTCTGAAGTGACTTATCAGTTTTCAGAAACAAATGGATCAGTTAAAAAATTATTTAAAGTTTGTGATGATTACAGTGACTCAGGAAACAACAACAGAACCCTTGAGAGATCCCCAATATTTGTGAAATATGTTCAGAGCACAAATGCATTGGGAATGGATGTGTTGATTCCCTCTTTCACTGATAGCTTGAAAAGCAAACTATTTGATACCATGTAAAAGTCTAGAAAGTAAATCATAAAATGATCAAATGCAAATGCATGCAGTGATTTTAGTCTTACATAACAACGAAGTTCGACTCTTCTGCAAAAGACTACTCCGAGATAATGGGATATTCAGTCTTTACCACACAACAAAATTTTAGGCTTATCCAAGTTCAAAGCACATGCAGATGACAAATCAAAAGATAGCTCATATGATGAAATTTGCTTTTGGTTAATATGTGCACTCTTATAGAAAGGTATCTAAGGTACAAGTAGCTCTCTATCTCATTTCCTGTGATACTTTTCCACCCGAATTTAACTCTTTCAGGTCCAAAGGCATGATTTGACCTCTTTTGACAGCTAAAAGTATGATCAACTGAAACTCAAAAAGATTTTGATCTTATAAGCTTGACTATATAAGCTGATGGTATAGATACAAGACCGGACTGCATGTTCTGTACAGTCAGATGTTGATCTATGCTCACTGCAACAGCTCCCAAGTCCGTATTAACCAACCATTCTCAAGAACATTCTTGGTCTTATTCTCGGAAGTTTTCTAAACTTGACAGTGATAAAAGTTTCGATTGGCTAAACCAAAATTGTTTAGCCAGTGTTTTGATAACTTGGGCTTCTATGGGTAAATTGCAGATTGGGATAAGGCTGTAAAGTACATGTTATCTGATCTTGGTTCTATACTGTCCAGTACGTTATGAGACGGTATATTGCCAAAAAGCCTTGGAATTGATGCAATCAGGTCTCTGCTACTGACCGACTTTGTCATTGGATTTTATATTGCATTCCTATATTTAACTCAAATGCTGACAAGTGTGATTCAGTGTTCTTTTGTGAACAGTGTAGTTCAAGATAAGACTGCACAGAATGTGCAATCTGATCATGGATCTAGACTGCCTGTTTTAGAGAGATATCTCATGTAAAAAATAGCTTTGAGACAGCAATATCAAGGACTCTAAAAATTAGCTGGCAATGTTCATTCAATTTCTTCAGCAGTTAACGCTTTACCACACAATCCAGAGTTTTAAGAACTCTGAGGAAAAAAGCCTTTCTTAAACATTGTAGGAAAAGGAGAAAATGCTGGTATTCAGCATTTTCTCCTTTTCCAACAATGATTTCTACACTATCAAAGACAAAATCAATTATTTGAGCCATATTAAAATTGTTTTTTGCAAATGTTTTGAATTTGGACAAGTGTATCATTTTGTAGTGTGGTAATGAGTTGCGGGTTAACCCATTACCACACAATCCCGAGTTTTGACGCCCCTGTAGGAGAAGGCTTTTGAAAACATTGTGAGAAAAGGAGAAAATGCTGGTAACCAGCATTTTCTCCTTTTCCCACAATATTTTCTTCCCCATCCAAAACAAAAATCATCATTTCAGTTACATTTAATTTGTTGTATGCAAATCCTTTCAATTTGGACCAGTCTAATTTTTTGTCGTTTGGTAAAGAGTTAAGATTTATTCTGCAGTAAGAGCACTGAATTATAGAAATTGATTATCAAGGTTTTTCGTCCATCATCTTACAGTTGAAGTCAGAATTGTATTGATTTTGCATATAATAAACTTTGGGGAAATACTCCCAGAAAAATCGATGGAGTGAAATTTCTTTTACCCTATGAGCTTGTGGTAATCTTTTATGAGTGTCCTATATTTTGGGAAAAAATTGTATCATAACTAATGGCCAAAAAAGTGTGTCATTTCAAGTATTTTCATATTTTTACAGTAGACTTGACTTTCCAAAGTTGAGAATGTGCTGCAATTTCTATTTTCTCTAAAAGATTGTGAAAGAAGCAGATTGTTTCAGAATTTGGCCAGCTAAATTACAAAAGTATAACTTACTGGACCTGTCAGACAAAAAGAATTATGGGAACAGTAAGAAAGCTGATCTGCTGAATTTACACCTAGCTGCAAGCTCTTGTTTGAAGTGAAAGATTGAGTAACAATTATGATAGCCTCTATGTGATAGTCATCACACTGAAATGTATTTATCATGATATTATCTTTCAGTTTCTTGGGAAATGAATGAAATGGGCACTTTCCCATTCAGGACAAAATCCAAATGTTGTTATTACTAAGCTGTTTATGACTTAATAATTTACCTTCAAGATCAGATGCCTGCCTTTTGTGAGTTGACCGTGACCTTCCAAGCACTTAACCCTCTACCACATGACAAAGTTCAGACTGGTCCAAATTGAACATGTTTTCAGACCACAAAAGAAATGTCGTTCAAATGATGAAATCTGTGTTTGAAAGGGTAGAAAATATTGTGTATTGTGGGAAAAGTAGAAAACGCTGGTTACCAGCATTTTCTCCTTTTCCTACAATTTTTTTAAAAGCCTGTTTCTTCAGGTTCACTCAAAGTCAGGATGTGTGGTAAAGCGCTAAAGCTGTTTACAATAATTTTATCTAGATCATGAAGGCTGCTTTGAAAAAAGTGAATTTCAAAACTTGAAATTAAGAGTGTTCTACCAAATATTATGAATATTTACCTAATCCTAATGGTCAATATTCAGAACACTTTAGACACAACATTTGTAGCAGAAAACTTTGAAAACAACTTTGTAAATAAAAATTAATCAGAATGAAATATATAAGTATGAAAAGATTGCAGTTATAGGAGAAATTGCCTGTGATGAGCAAATTTTCCTTTTTAAACTCTTTACCACACAATCCAGAGTTTAAGAGTTTAAACTACTGTGAAAGAGAAAGCTTTTGAAAACATTGTGGGAAAAGGACAAAATGCTGATAACCAGCATTTTCTCCTTTTCCCACAAAATTTTCTGTCTTATCCAAATACATAAATCACCATTTAAGCTACACTTAATTTGTCGTCTGCTAATGCTTTCAGTTTGGCCCTATCCAAAATTTTGTTGTTTGGTAAGGAGTTAACAATATTTTCAAAAGTTGCATGCTGCAAGACAAAAACATTTGTCTTCAGGTGAGAATGTATGAAGATGATCAAAGTTATGGTTGATAAAGATGTTACACATTATAATTGAAGGACATCATGAAGGCGGGTTGTACATGAAATATTCAGAGGAGCCCAATGGAGCTACTGACATGTTTGATGAATTTTATTACGCTGAATATTACCATATTCATAGTGTCATTTGTCAGTGTACAAACAGGAATAATTCAATCTTCCGAAATACTTCATGCTTATAATGACATGACCCTGGTTACAGTATGAAATAATGTTTTCAAGGAGATTCGCAGCAAAAGTTTGGGCTTCTTTAGAGTTTTGCTCTCTTGATTGTGTTTTATGCCATTTTTGATCCATTATTGCAGCATTTGTCAAATGGGCAAGTGAAGACAAACTTGTGTTCAAGGAAAAAACAAGAGCAAGTCCAGAGGGTGTTAACTCTTTACCAAATGAAAAAATTTTATACTAGTCCAAATTGAAAGCATTTGCACGCGACAAAATAAATTTGACTCCTTGACAATTTGACATTGTTTTCAAACAGCTTCTTTCTCAGGGTTGTTAAAACACAGCATTGTGTGGTAAAGGGTTAAGGTTTGACTGCAGTCGCTTTACCAGTGAAAATTCAAGTTAAAAAAGGAGTCAAGAATACTTAAGGGTTAACTACTGATACTCATTTGGTATGGGTTCCCCTTTTGGTACTGAAAACTTGCCCAAGTTTGAAGTAAATAAGTAAATATCTTCGGTAATGACAGAGGTAATAGAAAATTTTAAAGGTTTTACATGACCAGGACACAAACAGCAGGGCTTTGACCATGCTTTGGCCCTTTCTTCCAAAACAGCTGTCAGAGCTGATAATGCCATTAGTTATACCACACAACTAGAAATTCAGAAATGCACTTCATTTGCTTTGAAGCTGTTTGCAACAAGAGTTTGTGCTGGTTGATGACTATTTCATGTTGGTTTCATCTAGTTATGGCATTTACAGTTTAAAGTTCATTCAGGGAATATTTCAATTTCTGAAATAAAAGCTCTCCTTGCACATAACTAGCAAGTCAGAAAAACAATTAACTGTTTGGAATGAGATTTGCATAGAAAGAATATAATTTTGTGCTGGTTTAAGACAGGTGACTTTTCTATTTTGGTTTTATACAGTGTTGCATTGTTTGTTTTTGCATTAATTCTGTTGATGTTTAAACTGAGATGAGGTTATTTCCAAGGAAAAAGATTAATGTTTACTTTGACTCTACCGGCAATTTAGAAATGCTGTTTATTTGTTTTGAATAAAACTGCACTGGTTGAAGACTGTTGACTTTTATATGGGTTTAACATTAATAGTGTCAATGTTACTATGATATAAAACAGTGAAAATGGGATTTTCCAAAACAGAAAACTGGCTCCTTGTAGTATGTACCATGACTTGCATTGTAGAAAAGTGTTAGAATACTACAGTCAACATTTGTGTTGCTATTTGGTTGCACCATTACTAGTCTTGTAGGAACAAATTTTGATTTGCTTTGAAGGAGACTCCAGCCAAAGTTTGAGCTGCTTATTGCAGTCCTGTCTGGTTTCATAGTTTTTCTTACTTCATAGGGCACTTTGCTACATTGCAACCAGGGAATGATGTCAGTCTCCTGGTGGCTTTTAGCCCTTTATCAAACAATCCTGTATTTTAATGACACCTGAGGAAGTAGACCCTGAAAACTTTGTGAGAACTTACTGGTTTCCAGCATTTTTTCTATTTCCCACTATGTTTTCTTCCCTTTCAGAGATCTCAACATATTTTTCATCTGCAAATGCTTTCAATTTGAACAAGCCTAAAATTTGTCCTCGAGTAAGGGGATAATAAGCATACAAGTTGTACTGCAGAAATGCATTTTTATTAGCTCTGAAGATATCCAACCAATATTTGTGCTGCGTGGAAACTGTCTGATATTTGATATAAGTTTTTCAATATTTAAGATTTTAATTTTGTGGCAGCCAATCATAACACTAATCATGGACAGAAAAATATTGAGGATTTGTGAATATGTCATTCACAAATTTGCTGAAAGAGTCAACCCTACATTGCATCCAAGATTTTGATCTTGAAACAGATATGAAGTATACAACCTTGAAAAGCATTTTTGTATAATATACATAATTGTGAACAATTTTTTCTTCACCCAAAGCATTTTCAAGAGGTATCTGCCTCAAGCTGAAAAAAGCTGTCTCCAGAAGTGCAAGTCCAGTTGGTTACACATAAACTCTTCACAAAATGACAAATTACAGACTTGCCTATCCTGAAAGCAACTGCAGATGACAAATCCGCTTTGGCATAAATGATAGGATAGCATCAAAAACATAGCTGGAAAAGTAGAAAATGCTGGTTATCAGCATTTTCTCCTTTTCCCAGAATGTTTTCAACAGCTTTCATCCTCAGGGTTGATTAAAACATGGGATTGTCTAGTGAAGGGTTAATGAAATTAGCTAAAATAAAAAAGTCTGTTAGGCCTGGTAGGGGGCGAAAGGGGCTGTTACGAATGCAAAAACAATGGGTCTGTTTAATATCATAGTCTTTGGCTAGAAAATTTTATGACATATCAGTTTAGATATATCATAATACAAAAATGAAATCAGGCTTATGTATCATAGCTTGTTCATACAGGGGAAATAAATTTGATACTTTCTCTAGCTGCGGTTCAGTGCTAGTCAATTAACATGTTGCCTCCTGTAGACATATTTCTGGTCTTGAAGCAGGACATATTTCAAAATGGCCTGCTACCAATATTGTTTTCAAAAATTTTTGAGAAAATCTTTTTAATAAAAACTGTTTCTGAAAAAGTGTGATACAAAACTGATAGTTTTTTCTGGTCTGCAGAGGTGGCTTTAAAACTTAGATATAGACAGAAATACAATGACGTTGTAAAAAAATATAAATGTATTTCAAAAATGCCAGATGGCCAGCAAGGGTTTTGCGCCCATTACAATACACAAGAGTGTAATTTAAAACAGGGGAAGAGGAGGCGGTCACTTTAGAGAATATTGTCATTGGCATCTATAATTTTTTACCAAACAATCTCGTTTTTAAACAGCCTTTGGGAATAGCACCTTCGAAAACACTGTTTGAAAAAGAAATAATGCTGGTAACCCATCAGTTGGGTGGATAGCTTAGTTTGTAGTGTAATTTGCTCATTGTTTTTAAGGTCATGCTCTTAGGTTTCAAATTCCAGCTATGGCAAATATTTTTTGTATTATTTTTCACCAAATAAGAGTAAACTGTCAAGTCCAAATGATTTTTAGCGGGCTTATGTCATGGCCCGGTGTCCGTCGTGCATCCGTCTGTCCGTCCGTGCGTGTGTCCGTGCGTGGGTGCATTAACTTTTATTTCAAACATCTTCTTCTCTGAAACTACTCATCAAATTTTGATGAAACTTCACAGAAATGATTCTGCCATGGTCCTCTTTAGAATTTCTTGATAGAATATGATTCCTTTAAAAACTCTGGTTGCCATGGCAACAAAACTGAAAAATAATGAAAATCTTTGAAAATCTTCTTGTCTGAAACCATAAGGCCTAGGTCTACCATATGTGGCGTGTAGCTTTATCTAGTGGACCTCTACTAAGTTTCTTCAAATTACAGCCCTGGGGTCAAATTTGACCCTGCCCCTGGGGGTCACATATAGGAAAATTTTAAAAATCTTCTTGTACCTAGCCCCAAGGCCTAGGGCTACCAAATTTGGCGTGTAGCTTTATCTAATGGGCCTCTACCAAGTTTCTTCAAATTATAGCCCTGGGGTCAAATTTCACCCCGCCCCGGGGGTCACAAGTTTTACAAGGGCTTATATTGGGAAAACTTCAAAAATCTTCTTGTACCTAGCCATAAGGCCTTGGGCTACCAAATTTTGCATGTAGCTTTACCTAGTGGGCTTCTACCAAGTGGGCCCAAATTATAGCCGTAGGGTCAAATTTGGCCCAACCCCGGGGGTCACAAGTTTTACATGGACTTATGTAGGGAAAACTTAAAAAATCTTCTCATACCTAGCCATAAGGCATAGGGCTACCAAATTTTGCATGTAGCTTTATCTAGTAGGCCTCTACCAAGAGGGCCCAAATTATAGCACTGGGGTCAAGGTTGGCCCCACCCGGGGGGGTCACAAGTTTTACATGGGCTTATATAGTGAAAACTTTGGAAGTCTTCTTGTTACTAACCATAAGACCTAGGGCTACTAAATTTAGCCCTGTCCCAGGGGTCTCATATTTTACAGGGTCTTTTATTGAGGAAACTTTGAAAATCTTCTTGTTTATTACCACACATTCTAGACCTGTATCATTTGGAATGGGGCTTTATCTTATGGACCTCCACCAGGATTCAAGTAATTATAGCCCTGTGGTCAAAAATGGCTTTGCCCTGGGGTCATAACTTTCTAGTAGGATTTTACAGAAAAGATTTGTATGTCTTCTACTTCGAAACCAACTGGCCAAGTATTGTAATGTTTGGCTTGTAGTGTTTTGACTTATTAGCCAGTGGAGCGATACAGGGCCATCATGGCCCTCTTGTTCCATATAAAAATATCAAGTGTCTCCTGATAATGAAATGTTTCATTAAAAATCTAGCTTAGCTTTAAAACATTTCGGAATGACAGAAGAGATTGTTTGTAACAAGCAGTTCCTCCCTTTTGCCAGAATGTTTTCACGTGCTCATGACTGTATTGAACCTCACTACTAAGTTCAATATCATTATTTTACTGAAAAAAATCCTTAAGTTGTCTGCTGCAAATTTGTTTCAGGCAGAAAAACATTTTATCCATCAACCCTTTACAGAACAATCCCAAGTCTTAGCAACCATGAGAAAGACTCAGCTGAACATGAAGTTGGGGGTCAATCCTGGGATATGCACGTATTCCCTAATGTACCTTTTGACAAGATTGTGATCTTTTAAATTTGTTGTTCTTATAATGCAAGATATAGAGTGACTGAGAGAAAGAGAGAGCATGACATAAAAAACTAAAGCTCTTCTTAGGAGAGACAATTTCTACATGTTAATTAAAGAAACATAAAATTAATTTTCCGCTGTTGACCACTGAATCCCTTTGTAAAGGGGTCTGAACCTCACTAAGAGAAAGCCCTAGCCTCTTGAGGCATTGTACAATTTTCACCAAGGAAACACCACTGGTTTTTCTTGTTTTTTGCCATATTGTACCTCATCAGATTTTAGAGAAATCTGGTCTGCATTAGTTCATAGACAAGTAGGTTATGAATTTTTAATTTACAGACAAGTTAGTTAAAATTGAATTTTGCTTTCCCTGGTAAGAAATGTCTGATTTAGTCAGATTTGGACTGCTGCTTGAAGCAGTAGGAATACTGTCATTTTTCTATATTTATGGAGTACCCATTGAGATTGGATCTCTGGATCTCTCCAGCTTGATGAACATGGATTGCTGCTGATGAGGAACTGTAGATAGAAGTTTGAATGACAAGTGAATCATGTAACATACAGATAAACCCTTTACCAACAGGCCCCATGTTTTCACAATCCCAAAGAAAAACATTTTTGATAACATGGTTGAAAGAGAGGAAAGTGCAGGAAACAAACTTTTATCCTTTTCCAAAATATTTTCTACATTTTCAAAGATAAATTCTAGTATTGGAACCAGTGTCTTACTTTTTCGTCTGCATATATACTCGCACAAAAAAGTTCCTGTGCATTTCATTCCCCATCCAAAAAGAAAAGTTATGTCCTTTAGGTCCAATAAACCATAAAATTAATAAAACCCTATATATAAAGATTTCAAAACACGTGTCTTCTTCTCGGTGGAACCAAATGCTAGTCTCACAGACGCAAGTCCAGGTAATGCATACTTCACTTCCGGTCGCCAACTTTCTCTGTGTTTTTTATCATTCTAACCATTCAAAGTGTCTGAGTACCTTGTTGAAAATCTGAAAAACAAAATCTTTTAAATTTTTTATTCGTAGGAGAGATGCTACGTTTATCCGTAAATGAACGTTTACGGGCCCTCGGCATACTTCAGGAGAAAGACCACAGGCTGAGGTTGCTAGACTGTTTGTTGCGCACAGAAAGACTGTAAAATCTCTCTGTAAGCGCTATCAGAACACACAAGGTGTTTTGGACTACCAACGGTCCGGGCGACTTCGTTTGACGTTAGGACGTCAAGATATCACTATTTGCCCACAGCACTTTAGGAACCGCATTGATACTACGATTTTCAATACCCGCAGCTTACCAGGTCTACGACCAATCAGTGGACGAACTGTTAGAAATTTACTGCGAAAGCATGGAATGCGCTCGAACATCCTGCCATAAGTCCTTTGTTACCTCGGCATCACTGTGCACCTGATTTGGCATGTTGCAGACAACGTATTCTATTCAGGAGACAAAACTGGGCAGATATCCCGTTTTTTAAAGCGTGTCAATTCCATTTGGACAGTTGTGATGGCTGACGTCATATATCTCAACGTCACTGTGATTGGTAGTCAGACGCACGTGTCGTCTAACGCATGCCTTTTGGAGGAAGAAGTGTGATTGTTTGGGAAGGAATAACTGAAACTCACAGAACCCTGCTATACGTTATCAATGGTAATTTAGCGGAATTACGATATCGCGGTGAAATCATTGCCCTTCAGTTTTGCCGTTTCTTCAAGCACGACGCTTAAACACCACGTTCCAGCGAGGCAAAACCCACATGTTGTTTGGGTTGTGTTGAAATTTTTGAGGCAAAACATAATCCTCCTTGACCTACTGTGTCGCCAGATCTTTCACCATGGAGCATGTATGGTACGAATTAAAACAATGTATCCGACGTCTTCCTAGCCAACTGGTAACAGTACTGGAGCTCAAACGGGCGCTTCTTTGGATGTGGACTGCTTTTCACAGGCTGCACTGACGAATTAATTGCGATCTATGCAAAACCAATGCGTGGTAAGTATTGCAATAAAGGGCGGACACACAACATACCGGTGTGGACTCGACGTTTTAGCGTCACGTCACATGACGAGCTGTAGTGCCCGTGAATGTTATCTCAGTGGCAATTCTGCTTAACAGTCGCACTGTCCAATTGTAAATGCTAAATAAAATTAGAAAAATTATCACCAATCTCCTTTTCTAGTGAAGTTATACGCATATTATGTAATGCACAGGAACTTTTTTCCTTTAGTATATTTTCTGTTTGTACATCTAGAATATTTTGGTCAAAGAATTGAAAACAGAATAACTTTTATTTTCTTCATGGAGATGTTTTTTGTTTAATAGCTTTTGCTTGCCAAGTTCTTGACAAAATCATTTAATCTTTAATTAAAAGATTTGTTTGACCCTTTGATATCAGCTAAAAGGTGATGTTTAAAGATTTTGACTAATTCTTTTGACAGCCTATCTAGCAAAAGAAAAACTCTTTGTTTTGATTGACCCATTACCACACAACAAGATTTTAGACTGGTTCAGTTAACCCATTACCAGACAACAAAATTTTAGCCTTGTCCAAATTGAAAGCATTTGCAGACCACAATTTCAATGTGGCTCAAATGGTGCACATTTTCTTTGATAGGACAGAAAACATTGTGGGAAAAGGAGAAAATGCTGGTTACCAGCATTTTCTCCTTTTCCCATAATGTTTTCACAAGGCTTCTTTCCCAGGGTCGTTTAAAGTCGGCATTCTGTGGTAAAGGGTTAAAAGCATTAATTTTGTAGATGACAACTACCTGTGACTCAGATGATTGGATTTCTCAAATAATTGGTCTTTAATAGCATAGAAAGCATTGTGGGATAACGAGAAAATGCTGGTTATCAGCATTTTTTCATTTTCCCACAATGTTTTCTAAAGGCTTCTCTTCAGGGTGGTCAAGATACGGAATTGTTTGGTTAAGGGTTAATTTGTAACTGTCTCAAACAAATTTGCAGCAGATGACTTTGAAAATATCTTTAATGTATTGATAATCTAGATGAAGTAAGAACTAACCTTTTCGTTCTCGGAATTATTTTAGAAATATGTGTAATACCTCACCCTTCAAGTCATTGTTTGCCTTGAAAAGATCAATTTTTTTTTGTTTTTGACATGCTTGGATTATCCAAACATCACCTTCAGGTCACACAGTGTCACAGTACAAGTTTACTTGTTAACATTCTCTTATGCTAATGCCTATATAGAAGCGGGCTTGAGAGCGAAAGGGTTAAAGAATCTTCACATGAAAAAACAACATTGAAAAAGAAGGAAGCATTTGTCACAAACAATTTTACTCTTTGCAATGATGGTTTCAAAAGCAGTCTGCTGCAAGACCAAAAACATTGTCAGCAGGAAGGTATGATAAAAGATAAAAAAAAAGTACCGTATCTTATAAATATCTTTGTCTCTACAAAGGTAAATGGCTTTTTTGTAGAATTTTTGTTGCAAACTTATAACTTTTGTATTGGTTGTTAGATACTAGAGTCATTTAGCTTGATTGAATACTCATTTATTTAAGTTTGAAATATTCCATTTATGAAATAAGTGTCTAAATGTACACTACGCATTTATAACAGAGATACTCATGGTCTTTGATTTGATAAAGTTCTAGGGATGCAAAATTTGGGAAACTTTGGAATGAAAAAAAAAAAAGGTATAAAAGAAGTCATTTACACTTAAACACTCACTTAAATAATCCCTGACTAGCACACTAGAATCGACTTTGTTACAATAATGAAAAATACAATTCTGCTTCAAATGATTAGTGACTTTTGGTGGTAACTTAGATCCAAGAAGTGGTTGGGTGTGCAGTGTTGGATCTAGGCTCCAGCATTGTGGAAATCCCAGAAATTATTCGCTGTTCTCTAAAAATTAAAAATACAACTTTGTTTCCATCATCAGGACAAATGCACATTCTTACAATACTCTACTTATATAATAGTAAAAAACTGACACAACGTAAACCATGCAGTCAGTACCAAAGCTTGTGCCATAGATTGAAACTCTGCTGTTAGGGATTTGGATTTTGTTGTAAGACTTATTTGAAAAAAAATTTTGGCTTATATGTATGCTTAAATTCTTTGAAAGAAAAAGGTTATTCAATTAAAATGTGGGACTGTGTAGATGACAGATTTGCAAAGTTTGGTTTAAAGCATAATTGTTGGAAATTTATTGATGTTTTTACTGTCTTACATTGTAAGAAGTGTCTAAACTTCGATTTAGGAATGTGGAAAATATGCATGGGCCTGTTTACTCATTCAGCTGTTAATCTGAATAGGTTTTGCAGATTTTGAGCACTCTATAACACCTCATTTCAACGAAGTTGTTATGCTTTGACTTATATTCTTATAAAACCAGATGCATACATCTCAGTGATGTTTATACAGATGAATATGCATTTAGATGACACTTGAGAAATCTGCTGTAATTCTTGTGGGAACTAATATGTTGACATTTTCACATGTGTTGATAAAAAAAAAAGATTGCGCTTGCAGTATAAATGAAGTTGTATTCTTTCTAAAATATCTTTTAGGGGTCTTTTTCATGTTAGCTGCAGTCAAAATGTATCAAGACAAATAAAAAAAAAACAAAGTCAATAGGTGTGCAGAGGAAGCTTTGCCCTGAAAAAATACCTGTATGTTAACTTTTTCATAGGTGTTGCAAAGCATGTCCAGGATTTTGATTAGAAAATATCATTTGGGATTTTATCCACCTACAAACAATGATCTTTTATGAAATGGGGGATTTTGTCCTATTACTTACTACTTGATCAAGAAAAAAATAAAGTAGGGGGGCGGGGGACAGGAAAATTTGTCCCTACTGGAAAAAGCTATTGGAATTTTGTCATTGCTTGAAGATTGTTTAGGGGTTAGGGGATTTTGTTGACCTATGAAAAAAAGTGACCAGTTGATTTTGTCTGAAAACATGGCAAATATTCTACCATAACAGCGCTCATAGTTTCAATCTGAGACAATAAAATTTGTAGAGATTTAGACAAAAGGTCAAATACCTCTATGTTTACCTGCTATCCTGGAGGACCTATTTCCTTGTCAATTATAGAAGCACTTGAATATCCCAGCTCAATTGAATTTTTTTGTTGGAATCCTTGCCTTTAGCCAAACATTAATTATAGAGATCAATAAACTAGGACCAGAGTAGTGAAATAGAAGTATGAGCGTGTAATTAGAACTGGCATGCTTTTGTACTTGCTGTTGTCAAGTGTCATGTACAGGTCATTAAAGTCACTTCCAGGCTTGCCATGCAATATGGGTTTGACATTTTGGAAGCTGGAAACTTTAACTTTAGCCGTAACTCAGTACTTCCTTAGCTCTTTACCAGAGAGCAAAATTTTACACTCCTCCAAGTTTAACCCTACCAAATGACAAAATTTTGATCTGTCGAAATCAAAAGCATTTGCAGATGACAATTTTTATGTAACAACAATGATTGGAGTTATCTGTGAAAGGATAGAAAACATTGTGGGGAAAAGGAGAAAATGCTGTTACCAGCATTTTCTCCTTTTTCCCACAATGTTTTCAAAAAATTTTTCCCAGGGTTGTTAAAACCCGGGATTGTTTGGTAAAGGGTTCTGTCAGTTCAATCATTTGAAGACAAAAAACACATGTACATTTTCTCTTTGTTCCACAATATTTTCAAGTGAAGGCACTAGCAAGACAAAAACACTTGTTTGCTGTCGATTCTCTTGTATAACTTTATCAAATTTTGTTATATTTCTGTCAAAGAAAATCCATCCTAAAATTAAAAAATTGGGCATTATGACTGGTTGATTGAATGGTGTTTCATGCTGCTTTCATTTATATCACAGCGACAGTTTGCCTATTCATGTATATCCTGGGTTTAACCAGTACTTAAGGCTAGGGCTCTGAATGTGTCTTGCCCAAGGACACTCCCGTGAAAAACCCAGTGCTTTCAGTGAGGCTTGAACCCAGGGTCTTACACTTTACCACTGAGCCATGCAGGACCCATAGACATTATGATACTAGAGTTCAAGTAACGAGGCATTAGAGCAAACATTGCATAAATTAAGAAAACATGCATTCTATAGGACTATGTTTTCATAACCTACCATACACACATGATGCACTCATCAAAAGATGTCCCCATGGTTCGAGCGAGGGAGGTGGTCAAACCTAGATTTTATCGAAGAGAAGAGAGAGGTTTGATAAGCAGAAGTTATGATGCTTTTTCTGGCATTTTTTTCTTCTCAAAAACAACAATATCAAGTAGAATGTTTAAATTTGCTTGAAGTATCAGGTAGCAATGTAATAACTTTATGGCTGCCAGGTAAACCAGTTTGTCAGTTTTACAAGGAATCCTTTTATCACACAACTGGGTCTTAAAGTATGGTAGACCTTAAATTTATCAAGATTAAAAGCATTTGCATATGATAATTTAACAGTGGTTTAAATGACAAAATTTGTCTTTTGAATAACCTTGTGGGAAAAGAAGAAAGTGCTGGTGGCCAGCATTTTCTACTTTTCTCATAATGTTTTCAAAAGGCTTCTTCCTCAGCATTGATAAAATAGAGGATTGTGTGTGTTAAGGGGTAATAGGACAAATCCATTGCAAATGAATGGAGTTGTTGTTGATAGTTTAGAGTCAAGTAGCAGACTGTACAACCCAAAATAAGTTTACACATTCCATGCAGTTTGATTTTAATCCATGTTGTCCCTTGAAGGAACTCATGTGGCAGAAAAAGGATTAATGTATCCTTTGGAAACGAATACTGAGGTTGTCAGGAAATGTTATCAACTATTTGTTGATTTCATATGACAATCACATGATATCAGAGGGTAAGTCTGTCACAATTAATCCTTCATTGTTGCCCAGTAATACTATAAAATTAATCATTAACACTTGACCAAAAGAACTAATGTTTTGAATACCTGGAAGAACAGGGTGATTGAAAGAATCATTGGAAGAGAAGAAAATACTGGAAAATCAACATCTCCTTTCTCCTCAATATCTTCTACCCTTTTTCAAACAGATCCAATCATCTTGGCCACAGCCAACTTGTCATCTGCAGAATGCATCTAATAAGGAAGAGACTAAAACCTGGTCACCTGGTAAAGATAAGTATACATGTATTAAGTTTTGGTACTTGTATCAGAATCTGTCAAGTGTAAAGTGGTCCAAAGGTATCAGGCATTCATGCAAGGCTTTCATGTTCACTGACTGTCAATTGCTTTGCTGTCCTTTGGCAATGAGCGTTGTCCTAAGGCCTAAAAATGGTTGAACTGTAGCTCTTTACTACACAATCCCTTGTTTTTGCCGTTAAATAAGCTTATGAAAACATTTTGAGAAAAGAGAAAATGCTGTTTCATCATCTGAGCAACCTTAAATTTGTCGTCTGCAAAAGCTTACAAATTGGACAAGCCTACAATTTTGTTGTCTGGTAAAAATTTAAAGTATCTGTTATAAAATTAAATAAAATGGGTAATTTTGGTAAGTCACACTCAGAAAATATTTCAATTTAAAGTCTTTTGTTATCAGAATTATTTCCAAAAATAAGATAGACAATAACTGTACACTTAAGACCATTTTACGTGTTTTGTGCAGTCTGATCTTGATCTACAGTGTCTCAAAATAGTTCAAGAAAAGCATTTTCTTGTAGTCATTTGTTCCACTCATGATGATGGTTAAAAAACTGCCCGCACTGTTCTTTGTTAAACCCGATACCAAATAATCCTGAATTTTAACGACCCTGATAAGGAAAGCTTTTATAAACATTGTGGGAAAAGAGGAAATGTTTGTAACTGGCATTTTCTCCTTTTCCTGCAATAATTTTCTACCCCATCAAATACAAGTTCCGTCACTGGAGCCACGTTTAAAATGGTGTCTGCAGATACTTTCAGTTTGGACATTTCTACATTTTTGTCGTTTGGTAAAGAGTTAAAATGTATTTCCCAGAAGAATGGATCTGTTTGATGGCTTATTTAATTTTTTCCTGGTCTAATTAGTAAGGTATAACGAAGGTTATGTTCCTGGGTATTGATTTGTTCTATTTGCCTCCTTTGAAGGGGAATGAAAAACATGTAGATTTCACTAGGGGATAGGTCTATAGGAAGCTTGTGTAAGTCAAAGTGTCTGCAAATAAAACTCTGCATGGTTTAGGCTAGAAATGTTCTTAGTACGTGATTTCTGTTAAAATCATAGATCACTGGCTGAATCCTGCCGTCAGCAGTACCGCATGACCTGTGGAATCAAAAACAGTTCTTTTCCATGTTTGAATGAAAACTAGGGACAGAAAACAAGCAGGCTAATACATTCACCAAAAATTAGATTAAATTGCATTTTAAAGGATGAGTCAAAAAACCAGTATACAAAATGTACAAGATCCACCCCCCACCCCTCATATCTATTTTGGCTTAGAAAAGCCTGGACAGGTCAATATTGAATTTCAACAACCTCTATATTTCAAGAAGACCCAAGTTATTTTGTGAAAGTGACTTTTAAAGAGGCCCTTATACTCATTTTCAGCCAGTTTTAACTCATTTTGTCTTTATTTTATCAAACTATAGTCATTCTTATACCTTCATGCCAAATATTGCGCCTGACGGTTGCAAGGTTGCTTAGATTACTGTTGATAGAAAATGCATTTCGCTGAGTTGCGGCCTTCCATGTAAACAGACTCGGTCCCGGTTTTTGAATAGAAGATTTCGATATATCTGTTACACACTCGGGTAGATTCGTATGAAGATCATGCATTCTGTCACGTGACTATATTTGACCTTCGCCCTGCATCTAATGAGGTAAACAAAGGAAAATGGAGGCTTCTCTGTTGCAGCCTCGATTTTCAGACGGAGATCGCAACCTATATGCAAATTACACCGTATCCGACTCTAGGCGGAAACCAACGGTAAATTTCCGTGATGCACCGCCATTGTTTACAGCTTCGATCATCAGCCAGTTTTCTTCTGACCAATGTTCGGTTTCTGATACAAATCTCCGTGTTTCTTTTTTTTCAATTACACCATATATGTCAGTAATTTATCCATGTTTACACAAAGGACTGATTTCTGTACCATTCTAAATTGTTTGAAATTTAACAGCGCTTTTGCTTACCGGCTGTTGACGGGCATCTTTAAAGCACAGCTTTGATCTTAACCCTGCACAACTTTACGCTTTTAGCACCAAATATATAAACTTGATGTCTTTTAACGGCTGAAAATACAACCCACAGATATACAGAAAGGTTTTTATCCTTTTAGGCTTGACTTAATAGGCAGCAGGTTTGGATCAAATTATAATACTGCATGTTTTGTGCAGTCTAATCCTGATATCTGCCATCCATTTAAGTCCATATTTTTCCCTGTGGTTAATGAGTTTTTGTGGACAAAGTAAATGCAGAACAGAGTGCTGAGAATCAAGGGTCCATACTGTTTGGTATTGTGAAATTTGTGCAGTATTTTGGGTTTCTACTGAAAATGTTCACTTTTTTTAATTTAGAAGTTTCAGGGTTTAAACAATTTTGTCATTGATCAAATTGTTCCAAGACGTGGGTTGTGGCAGATGTATCAAAATGTAACTGTAGGAGGGAAAGGCGTAAAGTACTCCATAAGTGTCTTTCATATTAGACTTTTTGGATATTGGAAAGTTGCACCTTCTGTTAGTTACAATAGCAAGCATCCTCATTCCCACAACCACTTGATTAAGACAGGTCGTAATTCTGGGACATATATGTCCCCTGAGAAATTTGACGAACAGCCATTCCTAATTCAACAAAAGTATTATACAAATTTATGTCCTCCTTATGGAGCCATCTGAACCCTTTTATCTTTATCCTGCCTGATGATGACCAATGTTGTTTGTACAGTAAAACCTGTCATGACTATGGGCTCTAAACATAATTAATTTGCCCCCCAGAGCAAAGCTAGGAAGGGACTTTGGTATACTTGAATCATGTTGCTCAACAGTCCATCTGTCTGTCCCTCCATAGAACCAATTTTGTGTCCTCTTCTTCTCCTACAGTTTTCAACCAGTCTGAAATTGAAACCTCCCGACCATGGGAACTTGTTTAACTTCAGTTTTAGTGATGATTGGTCATCTATAACAGGAATTATGCCACTTTGATTTTTTTTTTCCTAAAATTAGTGCTGATCCAATGACATGGCACCTGGTGCTGCAGGTTTTGTCTACCTGCACCATTTCTAGTAAAATTCAGTTTTCCATCGCAGAATAGGGCTTTGAAAAAAAGGGGTCAGTCAATGTTAGGAAGTTGACTTAAAACTTTAGGAGGCAAAAGATAGTTCTATAAATTCAGTGGTTGGACTTTGAATTGGCTTCTAATTTACATTGACCCCTGAAAAAAATTTGCAACTGCTAACTTTTAAATGCCCTGCTATTTTAGTATGATTAAGAATCAACATTTTATTACATGAGTGCAAGTGGAAAACGTGGCAAAGGGCAAATTTCTCCTTTTTTCAGAATGTTTCCTAAAAGTGGTCTGCTGCCAGAAGAAGAAAAATATTTGCAGGCAGTAATGACTATTAACGCTTCACCAGACAATCTAATGGTTCTGTGACTGGAGAAAAAAGGCTTTTGAAAACAATGTGGGAAAGGTGAAAATGCTGGTTACCAACATTTTACCTTTCTTCATTCATCATATCCACCCTGTCATAGTCAAATCCTGTTTTTAAAGCCACAGGTAATTTTTTGTCTGCAAATGCTTTCAATATGGAAAAGTCTTTAACCCTTTACTAGATGACAAAATTTGAGCCTTGTCCAAATTGAAAGCATTTGCAGACGACAATTTAAATGTGGCTCAAACTGTGCAATTTTTCTTTCATGGGGTAGGAAACATTGTGGGAAAAGGAGAAAATGCTGGTTACCAGCATTTTCTCCTTTTCTTACAATGTTTTCAGAAGGCTTCTTTCCTAGGTTTGTTAAATGTTGGCACTGTGGAGTAAAGGGTTAATTTTGTCCGCTTGTAGAGATTTAACTATTTACCAAACAACAAAATTTTAGACTTGCTGTAACCATTTGCTGTCCTCGTATGATGGGATTGGTGTTTGAAAGGATGAAAGAATTGTTGGGCAAGGAGAAAATGCTGGATACCAGCAGTAACTAACTCCTTTTCTGACATTATTTTTAAAAGTCAGGATTGTCAGAACTCACGTTTGTTTGGTAAAGAGTAAATGGTTTATATCATCCCACTGTGGCAGAGATCTGACAGTTATGTATATCATTACCATGATTACAACATGATCAATTCCTCTGGTTTTTATTACAAGACATTATCAAATCAGCAAGTGAACATGACACATGCACAACTCTTTACCAAACGACAAAATCTTAGAGTTGTTCAAATTTAAAGCACGTGCAGACAACATGACATATGGTACTAAAAAATTGATTTTTTTTTTTGGGGGGGGGGGGGGGAAAGGATAGAAAACATTGTGGGAAAAGGAGAAAATGCTGGTCACCAGCATTTTCTCTTTTTCCCACAATGTTTTCAAAAGCTTCCTTTCTTAGGGTCATTAAAAAAGTCGGGAATGTGTGTTAAAGGGTTAATTCTAAAATTGTAACAGCTGGGGACTTATGAAAATATTTTGGCAAGTGAAATACCTTATTATTATTATATTAGACAGTGACACTTACAACTATCATTGTACCTTTTCTACCATGATCTACAACCTGTGTACAACCTCTACAACCAATTTTATAACCTGTGCAAAATTTAAGTTGTTTCTATGGAGTTACGAATTTTACATTATAAAAAAACATGCACATGCATCGCTTTCATATGCAAAATATGAATATTTTCTGTCACAGTTGCCAGAGATAAACTATCAATTATCCAACTATTTCAGTCATTATTACAGCTTAAGATTTTACAAAGTAAATATTTTTCATAAGGAAGGTTGTCTTTTTCATAATTTCTCAATGCTGAGCATCTCACTTTTATTTGGCGAAGATGTATGTGCTGGCCTTTAACCTACTTCTTGGTACATGCATAATGAAATCGAATGAATAGACAGTAATTTGCAATCGGTAAAAATTATCCACATGTTTATTATGTTGGACCCTGCTGGGCTATTTGCTTGCACATTTATGACATAAATATACAAACGTTGGCGCTAGTAAATTATAAATGAATACCCTAACACTTTTATTAACACGATAGCAAAAGTATGTCACTGACTATCTCTCTACTCTCAATTTTCTTTCAACTTTATTTCTTTTTAGTATGATTCATATCTAACATATTAATTATACTGAATGTAAAGTTGTAATACATATTTGAAAATAATGTTTTTATATTATGTAGAAATAAAGTTGTGACAAAAAAACACCATAGCAAACTAGTATGACTAATATGTATGATCCTCTCCTTGTACTATTTGGTAATTTAATGTTTTTCTTAGTGTTACCCACTACCCAAGATTATATTTCTATACTAGTGTTATTCGATCAACCTCATTAGAATTTGTGCATGTATGCGTAATTGAGAGGGGTTATCTATATAACCAGTAAGAATGTAATAGATATGAGCCATGCTCCAGCAAAAGGGGGCTTAATAGGTCTCTGTGATCTATGGTAGCAAGCAAGTCATCCTTTTTTTTTAAACAACCAACTGAATCATGAGGTAGGCTCGTTCTTGGACATACAGAAAATAGACTGATAGTGAAAAGTTTTGGCAGATTGCCCAGGGTGACCTGGGTGGATACTCTTCGCAGATGCATTAAGCCCCCTTTTCACAGAGCATGGCTCATAATTATACAAGTAACTATTGTGCAGCAGTACAGTATGATGTATGGTTCTCCAATGTAGTTAAGCAACATGCTCCTTGGTTAGTGTTTGGATAGGTGACCAGTAATCATGATGACACACTGAAGTGTATCTGTACAATTGTTTAACTTTTTCTTATAGTTAAAAGAAGCTAATTTTTCAGTATTTTTCCTCACATTTAGCCACAAAGAAGAGTTTGAATATTCATTTTTCCAGTTCCTCTTATGCCATCTAACTTTTTTAAAGATACTTTTTGTTTATTCTTAACAAACTGAGTTCAGAAAGTAAAGATGCTCTGATGCTATCACACAATCCCATGTTTTAATGAACATGAGGATTAAAGCTTTTGCAAGTATTAATAATGCTTGTAACCAACATTTCATCCTTCTCGCATAATGTTTTCTTTTTTTTCAGATACAAATTCCATCGTTTGAACCATATTTAAGTTGTTGTATGCTTGAAATAGGAACAAGTTCATTATTTTCTGGTTTCGTAAAATGTTAATTTCTAGGCAATGCAAATCCATAGAATGTGAAGGACAACTAAAGTTGCCTGTGCAGTCTCACAGCACAGATCATGCACTCTAATCTCCAGATCTTTAATGTCTAATGAAAAAGATAAATATCTGATACAAAATAAGTACCCAAACCAACAAAATTATCTGTCTTTCATCCGACTAAAAATGTTGAATATCAACTATTAGGCCCTCTACAGAGTGAAATTGCTTTATGAGATTTTACTGCAGATTTTCTTGGTGATAAAATACCCTTAAAAACCATTATAACCCTTTACCAAACAACCCAGAGTTTTAATGACCCTGATAGAGATGGCTTTCGAAAACATTGCAGCGGAAAAAGAGAAAATGCTGGTTACTTTTAACACAATATTTCCTAACCTTCTAAAGACAAAATCCATCATTTAGGTCACATTAAATGCCTTCAATTGAGAAACATTTTCGGTTGGGATGAGTGTAAAATTTTTGCTTCCTTGCAAAGATATTACCATGTCAAAGATAAGATGTACCACTTGAGAGACTCTGGAGGCTTATTCCATAATTCTTTTTATTTATCAGCTCCTCAAAAATTTATGTTTTAATACTGAAGTTAAAGATATAAGTTGTAAATAATTCCAACATTTAGATAATACAGTTGATAAGTCTCACAAGACCCCAAGTCACTCCCTTTCCTTACTTATCTCTTTTATAACAGCAAATCATTCAGTGTTGCTGCCTTAGATTTATCTTTCTCTCTATTTGAGTGGATTTGTTTTTTTCTCAGTTTAATGCTACAAGAACCAGATTTTTATGGAAGTTACTATTATTACAGGGTGACAGATCCAAAAGCTCATATTTTGTAAACTATTTTGAACTCTGACTGTATTGTGGGAGCATTGGTCTCTCACACCGATGGTTCAGGGTTTGAGTATCATGATGAGCAGGGTCAGCGTTTGGAGCCACCCACATTACAGGGCGAGGGACTGGTTAAGGTTTCCAGGAAGCAATCATCAAAAGTGATTAATATAAGTTGTATGAAGTTTCTGAATCACACTAGATGTAAAATAAATGAGCCATATTCTGGCAAGAAGGGCTTAATGCATCTCTGTGATGGATTATACCAATCAAGTCATCATATAATTATGGATCCATAATAGCCACTTTTTTTAAACAATCGGCCAAATCATGAGATGGACTGGTCCTTGGACATACAGAAAGTTGACCAATAGCGAAAAGTTTCTGCCCAGGTCAGCCTGCGCAGGCTGGCCTAGATCGATACTTTTCGCAGATGCATCAAGCCCCCTTTAGCCAGAGCATGGCTCATATATGTCTATATGAAAACTTTAACTGAATCAGTTGTATTGTTGTTATATTGTCAAGCCTATGGGTTGTACACAACCAACCTCAAAATGGCAAACAGTCAAGCCAGTGAAATATTAATATTATGATTACCATTTTTCATATATTAAGGAGTACAATGTACTTAATCAGAGATCAAACCCCCTTAGCTGTGGCATACAGAATTTGCACAATAAGGAATGTAAGTAGTTCTAAACAAACCAAAACAAACAAAAAAAATAATCAGATATAAGAGGTACTAAAACTCTAATTTTTTTAATACTTCAGTTTTACCTCTTTAAATATGACAAAACACCCAAATAGATCTAGTTGTCATTTCAAGGTTGCCTACACTTGGCAAGAATGTCTAAGCATGGCAGTCTGTGTTGATCAAAGATTAGACAGTACATTCTGTTTAGTCTTTCATACAGTACATTCTGTGCAGTCTTTCAGACAGTACATTCTGTGCAGTCTGATCTTGATCTACACTGGCTCCAAAACAACAACAGTTGTGACGGGCACTTGAAAAGGTTAACCCTTTGTCACACAATCCCGAGTTTTAACAACCCTGAAGAAGAAGACTTATGAAAACATTGTGGGAAAAGAAGAAAATGCTGGTCACCAGCATTTTCTTCTTTTCCCACAATGTTTTCTACCCTATTTAGGACAGAAATCATCATTTGAACTACATTTAATTTGACGTCTGCAAATGCTTTCAATTTGGTTGAGCCCAAAATTTTGTTGTTTGGTAAAGAGTTAAGTGCTATTTCCTTATTTAATAGATGTTCCAGGGGATCAAGCTATTAATTTTGGACATGAACTTTTTTCTCTGTTATGAAGGATGATCTTGAAGAGGAAGGTCCTTAAGTTTTGAAGTGTTGGAGTAATAGCTATGATTGTAGTATCTTCTGTTCTCCAGATGGCAAAGTTTAGAGAGTAGTTGCAGTCGACAAATTAACCCTTTACCGCACAATGCCGACTTTTAACGACCCTGAGAAAGAAGGCCTTTGAAAACATTGTGGGAAAAGAAGAAAATGCTGGTAACCAGCATTTTCTCTTTTTTTCCCAGAATGTTTTATACCCTATGAAAGACAAATTTTATATTTTGGGTAACATTTATTTTGTCATCTGCAAATGCTTTCAGTTTGGACAAGTATAAAATTTTGTCATCTGGTAAAGGGTTAAATGCGACACAAAAGAAAAATTGTATGTGACAGAGTAGGAAGTATAATGATCAAGGGAGAAAATAACAGTTACTAGCATTGTCTCCTTTTTCCATATACTTTTCAGAAACCTCCTCGTAATTGTCATTTATCTCGGGAATGTTTCGTAAAACATTTAACTATTAAAATAAAATAGTATCCTTAGATTTCTAAATGCTGACAAAATTTCACCCTCTCATCCAAGGCCTCCTTGCATCACCCATTCAATCAAGCTGTAGTATAACTGTTTTCAATAAAAGTATTCTTTCTGGAATTATTGGATCTTTTATGACCTTTACAACACAATGCCATTAATCTCAATTCATTAGACCCTCAATATAGCAGGAAAGCCCAGCTCCTGTTGTTTAGCAAATTATTGCAAGGCTACAATAAAGTACATAGACTGTCTGCCAAATAACATCTTTCTGACTCTGTTGGGAGACTAATGGATTAAAGCTTGTCATGACTTTGTTCCAATATTATTGTTGCCCAAAGAACAATGAAGGTATGGTAATTGTCACCATAAAGGTAAATATTTGAAGTAAATGTTGGTACTACTTCATGCATTTCTTACCCCATTGCTATGAATTTCATTTGTCACATAGTGATTGATTTAGAAGTATTTGTTTTCATACAATCATGGCCCTAAAGCTGAGAACACCCGACTAACAGATAGCTGAAGTAATTTGATTTACAAAATCATCGTTTGCAAATCCATTTCTGAAAAGTGCTAAAGATTTATCTCTGATGTTTTCAAAGAAAACGAAAAGGTATTACATAGACTAGTCGTTGGTCTGCGTCGTCATCATGCAGAAATTTTACATTTTCTCATATCTCTAATATTATGGAAGATATTTACTTTAAACAAGGGCTAGTTGTTTACTCTGGAAAGGGGAGCCATGCCAGGAAAGCTGGTAATGCTCAACACATTTTTGCCACAGTTGTGGCCCTTTTTTCGACTTGAAACTTTGATTGAAATAGCACATGTAGCCAAGTGCAGGCATCACCATGGGCTGCTCTTGTTTGGTTCGTAAATTGGTAATCATAAGTAAATATTGTGGGGTTTTTTTCCATAAAAGTTGCTCTCAAGCTAAAACTGGATATCTTTGACACAATACTTATTTTGTATTTTGTATCAAAAGTCTTTTTATTGCACATCCAATCTGAAGGTAATGACTTCATGACCAGAAACATAGCTCACTTTATATAATGATAAAACACAATATTTACAAAAGCCAGGTCTAGATCAGACTGCATAGATAACTCATAATGTTTTATGAGTTATTCTGGACAGTAAGACACAAAATTTTGGTCTTTTCTTCTTACAAGATATGTTTTATCTATTAAGAAATTCACAAAAAGAAAATATATTGTAACATCAAGAAATTAGCATTGGAACAAAATAAGCTGAAGTATGTCAAGACTAATGCTGCAAACTGGATTTCAAAGCTTCTTAATAATAGATAATAATATCATGCAAAGTGGAGCAGTTTTCAAAAAAAAGTTACTTCACTCTTGTGCTTGAAAGACTGCTATAATAAGAGCTTTCAGACTTGAATGCACGAATCTTTGAGTATTCAATTAACACTAACATGCACAAAAGTTTCAAATTTAGAAATAGATAAGAATCATGCAAACAGAAACTCAAAAGTTGCATGCCCAACATCACGCAATTGCTCATTCATGTATTATTATTATTCCCACCCAGCATGTAACCATGTTTTCATGACAAGGTGTTGTCTGAATTACCACCTGTTTCTGAGCATGACAGCTGATATTAACTGCAAGCAGGCCAAAGAAAAAAATAAAACAGACATTTTCTATAGAAAAAAGTCAGAGCAATGTCAAGGCTGATGCTAGAATGTCTTGCATCATAGCAAACAGTATCAATCCAAGATCAGGCAGTATGTTGAATGCAGTCTGATTTAATTCTACAATTTTTATGCCCCCCTTCAAGGAAGTGGGGGTATATTGCTTTGCTAATGTCGGTTCGTCGGTCGGTAGACCTTACCTTGTCTGGATGATAACTAGACACAGAATTGACCTAGGTTCATCAAATTTGGCACAGACATGCATCTTGGAGTGTAAATGATCCCTATTGATTTTGAGGTCAATCGGTCAAAGGTCAAGGTCACAGTGACCGTCAACATGTTGATATATAGACCAAACCTTGTCCGGATGATAACTAGACACAGAATTGACCTAGGTTCGTCAAATTTGGCACAGACATGTGTCTTGGAGTGTAGATGATCCCTATTGATTTTGAGGTCAATCGGTCAAAGGTCAAGGTCACAGTGACCGTCAACATGTTTATATATAGACCAAACCTTGTCTGGATGATAACTAGACACAGAATTGACCTAGGTTCGTCAAATTTGGCACAGACATTTGTCTCGGAGTGCAGATGATCCTTATCGATTTTTAGATTAATCCATCAAAGGTCAAGGTCACAGTGGCCTTCAACTTAATGATATTTAGACCTAACCTTGTCCAGATGATAACTAGACACAGAATTGACCTAGGTCTTTCAAATTCTGTACAGAGATGCATCTTGGAGTGTAAATGATCCCTGTCGATTTTAAGGTTAGTCCGTGAAAGGTCAAGGTCACAGTGACCACCAGATGATTCAGGGCCTGCGCTGCTGTTCGCCACTTGAGCCATTTGCTAATAAAAAATTAAAGTGTCTCAAAAATCATCATATGTGGCTCAACTTGTGGCTCCAACATTTTATTCGCGTATCATCGGGGACTTAGTAAGCATCGAAGTTGACTGGGAAAAAGCGGAAGTCAAACGTGCGTGCCGAAAAGAAAATCGATAACCCAGTCTGCGTATCGGAGACTGTTTACAATCTTGTATGTATACACACGGCGGTGTGTATAATTATGCGAACTGTTGACAGATTATCACGTTTAACAATTGAAGTGGGCTATAAATCAAAAAGATGACATCGATATTTCCCAATCAATGCTTTTGATATCAGTTTATGAACTGTGCCACTTCCTGTATCAATGTGGCAGTAGGGGGGGCATGACTGTTTTACAAACAGACATCTTGTTATGGTAATCACAGTTCTGCTTGGTGCTGCAAGGCTTCAGTTATCAAGCAGCTGTCAAAGATATCCTAAACTCTTTACCCAATAACAAAATGCTAGCTTGATCCATTTCGTTGGCATTGTAGCTCAGATGATGGAAGTTGTCTGTCAAAGGACAGAAAATATTGTGAGAAAATACTGGCTTTCAACATTTTATCCTATTCTTTCAATGTTTTTAAAAGCCTTTTGCGTCAGGTTTCTGAAAACATTGTATGGCAAAGGGTTAATGTGGGAGGTTTTTTCAATACAGACATGGCATGCATGGCCTGCTGTAAAATTTCAACAATGAAACTGATATTAAAACTTCAGAATATGCTCATCAAATGGCTGCCTGCATGCATCTAATTGCACAATTACCAACAAATATGGGGTGGTTCTGCAGCCAACTCCATCAAAAACAAAGATTGCTTAACCCTTTATCAGACAACAAAATTTTAAATTCATCTGGACTGAAAACATTTGCAAAGAAAATTTAAATGTCGCTGAAATGAATGGATTTGTCTTTGAGGGGGTTTTCTCTTTTGTCCACAATGTTTTCAAAAGCTTCATTCCTTAAGGTTATTAAAGCATACATGTATGTTAACTTTGGTTAAAGGATTGTGCAAAAGGTTTAGCCATAATATCCAACATGCAATAGACAACTTATGAAGAAATTGTGGCAACAAGAGAAATCATTTACTTGTGATTTCTACTTTTGTCAATTTTTTTTTCCACATACAATATTCATTATTTCATGCTTGATTCATGTTGACAGTCCTTAATTTACAATTATGTTTTCAAAGTTATCTGTGACAAATTTGTTCCAGGAGGAAATAAGTCTGGCAGGCATGTCTAGGGTTCACCAGTGCATCTTCCTTGACATTTCATGAATGAAGTGAATTTTAAGCCAATTGATTTGATGACTGACTTGTTTTTATGGCAATTAGTATTGCATGTCATGTAATCAAATGTCATTAAGAACTATTTAGTCATTGGTTGATCAATGTTCTTTTTCCATGGAAACCTCATCAAAGAGTTGAACATCATGAAAAAAAATTGTACATTATGGCTTCTAATCTGGCAAGATTCAACCCTTTCCCAACAATGATGTTTTAGACATTTGCTTCTTTGTATCCTAGACTTAACTTAGCAAGAAAGCTTGGCAGGCCAAGGTCAAGCTTCTGAATCCCATCATAAACTTTTTTGTAGTAGTTTTTGTCATGAGATATCCTATGCAAAATAACAATGCTTGTATTCTTACCTTGAAGTGGTCTCAGATCTTATTTAAAATTCTGGACACAGGACAAACCAGTGACAAAATGACACTATAGGGTAGAATAAAAGAGAAGATTATTCAATAAAACCCAGTCTGAATCTGACGGGACCTGATGGTCAGTGGTTTTGACAAAAAAAAAACCTGGTAAAATCACCATCAGTATCAGTGTGGTTGGACAAGAATTGGTCTTGCTTTTATTGATTTGGAAATGTGACCATGGCAGACAACCGGTTTATATGAAATTTGGAGAAGATGAGAAATGTTTTTTCTGTCTGTGGACACTTTTCTAGATTTAGCTCCCATGCCTAACTTCGAGGGTTTGTCTGCCTAATACCATGGACCTTTTGTAAAGGGTATCATGGTAGGCCTGCTTGACATTATAGCCTTCTTGGAATTGGGTTTTGGTGCCATTTAGAAGTTGTGTTACTTTCAAATTCAGGAAATTTTGGAAAACAAGACTAAGAACGTTCTTAAGAGTGAATGGTGAATATGGTCTACTTCAGCACTCTAGACTTTGTGGAATGAGTATCAGGGTATGTTTGCATGATACTTTTGGCCTCTTGGAATGAGTACCAAGTTGGTCTGCTTTATACTCAGTGCTTCTTGGAGTATCAGGGTAGCTTTGGCTTAAGTATTAGGGCAGGTGTGCATGATACCCTGGGCTTCTTGTAATGAGTACCAGGCTAGGTCTGCTTGATACTGTGGTCCTTTTTAACTCTTTACCACATGAAAAAAATGTAGACTGGTCCCAAACTGAAAGCATTTGTAGATGACAATTTAATTGTGGCTCAAATGATGGAATTTGTCTTTGGTGGGGTAGAAAACTTTGTGGGAAAAGTAGAAAATGTTGGTTACAAGGATTTTCTCCTTTTTCCACAATGTTTTATGAAGGCTGCTCTCTCAGGATTGTTAAATCTTGGGTTTATGTGGTAGAGAGTTAAATGAGCACCAAGGTGGGTCTGTTTGATTATTTAGGTCTCTTGGAATTAGTATTAGGTCTGTTTCATTCTCTTATTCTCATGGAGTGAGTATCAGGTAGGCCTGTTTGATATTCTAGGTTTCTTGAAATGTGTATCAGGGTAGGTCATTTGATGATATAGGCTTATTGAAATGAGTACCAGGGTGGGCCTCCTTGATGTTGTATGTCTATTGGAGTGAGTATCAGGGTAGATTTGTGCGATACTACATCAGTGTAAGGATGGGTAAACTTAAAATATTCTTGGATTGTTAAGGTGATTACCAGGTTAAGTTTGCCTGGATATAGATATGACCCATACTCTGTATAAATGATAAAAAAATGTGGCAAGTTGAGAATTGGCTCATGAATAACTTTGCTGTCAATCTATAGCTCTAAAAAGTCCATATGTGCCATTTGGAGTAAAATGACAAGTGGATAGAGGTTTTAGTTAACAGGAAGCCTTGTTGCTAAAAATGTTGTTAGCCTAATGCAGGCTCACAATCTATGAAGACCAGACTTACTTTCTCATTTCCTCCCACTGATTACAGGATATTGATCTTGCAAAAAGTTGAATGAACAAGATTGCATGACACACTTTGAAAGCCAATGTTGTGTCATTAAGTCTCTGTGCATCCCCATACCTCATTTCGTTCTGAAACAAAATTGCAGCAGGCGACTTTGAAAATATTGTAAAATGTGGATAATCACCTTGAAATTTAGGTTTAACTCTTTGTCACATGAGAAAAATTTTGACTTACCCAAACTGAAAGCAAATTTTGTAGACGTCCATTTAAATATGTCTCATGTGATGCAATTTGTCCTTGGCAGGGTAGAAAACAGTTTTGGAAAAGGAGAATACACTGGTTACCAGCATTTTATTCTTTTCCAAAAATGTTTTCAAAAGGTTTATTCCTCAGGGTCGTTAAAACTCAGGATTTTTTAAGGTTTAATACATGAATATCTGTTAATTGTTGCAAAAAGAGAAATTCCTCCATACAAGAAAGTTCACCTTCAGCCACAGCATTTTGAAAAGTGGTCTGCACTTGATATCTCTTTACCAAATGACAAAATTTTAAACATGTCCAATTTTAAAACCATTTACAGATGACATTTTGAATCTTACTCAAAACATAAAATTTCTACGTCGCAAACATTTCCACTTATCCAGTATTTGGTAATAGTACACTTGCTTTAAGAACAGAAGGTTTTGAGCTCAGCCTTTGAAAACCCTTTTTTGCAAAGGGAAAAATTGCTCACAAGTTCACCACAGTGACAATTGTGTCAGCATCTATTATACCTTATTTCATGTTCATTATCCATAATTATTTTATTGTATAATGTGCAGAGACTTCTGAGTTTGTGATATTTTTCCCCAGCTCTATCGTGTTACTTCTGTCGTGATGAAATATTTTGTGCTGTTTCAGATCCAGCTACAGCAAGAAAGACTGCTTCCAGTCAAGGTGAAATGTTTCACAGAAAAATATCTTGTCTTGTCACAGTAAAATTGCCAGTTTATTTTGTAACATGCTCAAACAATGCCATGACCTTTTAGTGCAATTGAGAACAGATAGTTTAGAGAAAGATCAGGCTGCACAGAAAGTAAATTCTGATCTTTGAACAACACTGATACTTTTAAAGACATTCTGTTCTAAAACAGTCTTAAAATTGTGATATCACTGTTACTGACTAAAAAATTCACACTTTGTTTATTTGACATTCAGTAGGATACCTTTTAAAGCGCCAAATGAACCCAACAAACGTTTCAGTGTAGAAAATTTATCAGACCAATTGCAGACTTAACTCCATACCACACAATCACTAGTTTTAATGACCCCGATGATGAAGCCTTTTGAAAACATTGTGGGAAAAGGAGAAAATGCTGGTAACCAGCATTTTCTTCTTTTCCAACAACGTTTTCTACCCTATCAAAGACAGAATTAATCATTTTAGCAGCACTGAATTGGTCATCTGCAAATGGTTTCAATTTGGTCCAGACCAAACTTATGTCGATTGGTTAAGAGTTAAGGCTGCATATGTCTAGAATGTCTCAGAGTAGTAGTGGGCAGTGTAGATCAAAGATCAGACTTTATGTTTTTTGCAGGCTGATATTTATCAATAGGCTGCAAAGACAAAATTGTGAAAGCTGCTTCAAGGGTTAGAAAACATGTATTACAATTTCAAGGTTTAGTTTTTTTACCACATTATTTCTCAAAATGTTGTACAGTGTTGATCCAATATCAGACCAATCATTACAAACTAAACTGGCTTCAAAATTGAAATCACAATCACTCACAGATGAAGTCCCTTTCAATCTTAAAGACTCAGTAGCAGCCAAAAGTAAACAATGCAGGTTTTAGAATGCATTTACGGTAAATTTAAACTATACCATTTAAAAGTATGACAATTATTGTTAAGAAGACAATCTCTTATTGTCCAAGTGTTAGTTGCTGGCAGAAAAATGAGTTTTAAAACTAGGTCAAAAGTTGCCTAGATGCCCTATCTTTTGATTACTTTTCCATTTTACAACCTGCAGTGTTTACTTTTGGCTGCTACTAGGCCTTAAACCCTCATAGCACTATCTCCATGAAATAGATGTTACAGTCTAAAGAGGCAGATATTGAGATTTCAAGGCATTCTGTCCAAATTTCAAGCAAAGGACCAGACAGTGTAGATCCAGGATCAGACTGCACATTCTGTGCAACCTGATCTTGATCTACAGCGGCTGTATAGGTACATGTACCAGGTAACTTCATCCTGGTACAGCACTGTAAGGACAAGTTGGCTTCTTTACAAAAGAAGCCAGGAGAGGTCAGCATCAATGTTTTCAAATAGTTTATTGGCTTTTAATTTCAATATATTTTGGTACATGTAAACAAACAAGTAAAAAAGCCGCCGCTTAGAAACCTCATATGCTTTACATGACGGTCATTTGACCTTCTTGCCGCGTTTTCAAGTCGCATGAGCTTGTCCAGCGGTCTTCTTTCTCTTTTTTAACGAAATTCTTCTTATTTTTTCTTCTGCTTAGATTTATTTGCTTAATGAAAAAATGAAAAATTACAATTATTTGGGAGGTCATTTGCAGCCATGGCAAATTAATATAACAAATCTTTTCTGAAACTCATCATATAAAAATAAACCACGTCTATTTCCTGTTTCAGTTTTTTGATTTCGCTTTATTTACAAAACAATGACGAAACAGACTGTGTATCAGAACAATTTCGCAAGAGAAATAGATTTAGACAGCAAATTCTGTAGCAGTCTGCCTTTTAAACTCCCCACTGTTGGAGAGGTCTGATGACCTCTCCAATAAATTTTTGGTAACTGATTTTTGTGATACAAGTACCTATATTCACAAATATGATGTAATTACTAAGTACAGATAACTTGTGTCATTCAGCTGTTCATATTTTGAAAAGAATGGGACTAAAAGAGAAATTTCTCTGTCTACTGGTACTTCTTTCACAGGAATTTCAAATGTTCATATTTTAAAATTTGTGTTGATTATTGCTATTTTACAAGGATGTTTTCAGATTTGTCTGCTACAAGTTTGTTTTATGTTTTAGACAGTAATGATAAACCCTTTACCACACAATCCCAAGTTTTAATGCACCTGGTGAAGAGGGCTTCTGAAAACATTGTGGGAAAAGAAGAAAATGCTGATTACCAGCATTTTCTCCTTTTCCCACAATGCTTTCTACACTTTTAGAGACAACACTTATCATTTGAACCACAAATAATTTATCATCTGCTTTCAATTATCATTTGAACCACAAATAATTTGTCATCATGCTTTCAATTTGGCCAACACTAAATTTTTTCTTGTTTTCTTGTCTGGTGAAGGATTAAACTCAAATAGCATTTGGGGTAATAATTCATTATTACTTGGTTTGCTGTGTAGATTTAGATCCATCTACACAGTACCGTGGATCGTCAGTTTTTGGTATTTTATATGACTCTCTTGACAAAACAGCCAGGCCAGCTAGCTCTGTGGTTAGCACATCTGACTGATGACCTGGTGGTTGCGGTTTTGATACCTGGTTGAGGCAAACTTACTTTCCGGCAATTTTTTGCCTCTCACCTCTCTGATGCAGTGACTTTGAAAGAAAGTTGTGCCTGCACTGGTGTGAGAAAGCCAGGAAAGACATGCGTATGTGCACTGGCCGCAGTGATATTACCTAAGCTGTTAAAATGGCGTCAAACTTCAATACAAACAAACAAACTTGGAAAAACAAATGGACTGTTGTTAGCTCAACTGGCCAAAGGCCAGCGGGCTAAGGTCATGGCCCGGTGTCCGTCGTGCGTCCGTGTGTGCGTTAACTTTTATTTCAAACATCTTCTTCTCTGAAACTACCCATCCAAATTTTATGAAACTTCACAGAAATTATCCTGCCATGGTCCTCTTCAGAATTTCTTGAAAGAATTTGATTCCTTCAAAAACTCTGGTTGCCATGGCAACAAAACTTAAAAATATTGGAAATCTTTGAAAATCTTCTTGCCTGAAACCATAAGGCCTAGGGCTACCAAATTTGGCATGTAGTTGTATCTAATAGACCTGTATCAAGTTTCTTCAAATTATAGCCCTGGGGTCAAAATTGGCCCCACCCTGTGGGGGGGGTCACAAGTTTTACATGGGCTTATATAGAGAAACTTTTAGAAATCTTCCTTTACCTAGCCTTAAGGCCTAGGGTTACCAAATTTTGCATGTGGCTTTATCTAGTGGGCCTCTACCAAGAGTGCCCAAATTAGAGCCCTGGGGTCAAATTTGACCCCGCCCCCGGGGTCACAAATTTTACATGGGCTTATATAGAGAAAACTTTAGAAATCTCCCTGCACCTAGCCATAAGGCCTAGGGCTACCAAATTTTGCATGTGGCTTTAACTAGTGGGCCTCTACCAAGAGTGCCCAAATTATAGCCCTAGGGTCAAATTTGGCCCCGTCCCAGGGGTCACAAGTTTTACATGGGCTTATTTAGTGAAAACTTTAGAAATCTCCCTGTACTTAGTCATAAAACCTAGGGCTACCATATTTTGCATGTAGCTTTACCTAGTGGGCCTTTACCAAGAGTGCCCAAATTATAGCCCTAGGGTTGAATTTGAAGTTTTACATGGGCTTATACAGTGAAAACTTTGGAAATCTTCTTGTTACTAACCATAAGAACTAGGGCTACCAATTTTAGTCCTGTCCCAGGGGTCTCATGTTCAAAACCAATATGCCAAGTATTGTAATGTTTGGCATGTAGGGTTTTTACTTATTAGCCAGTGGAGCGATACAGGGCCATCATGGCCCTCTTGTTTGATTCCCCTTGGAAATGGAAATCTCCATGTCATTTATCTAGATATTGCAGAGTTAATCTTTAACCAGTTACATGATTTACATTAATTGCCTTTCCAGCCAGTGTAGATAAAGATCAGACTTTAAATGTGTAGTCTGATCTTTGCCATCTTCACCTTAGTTTCTTTATTTTTAAAAGGTGTGATTCAAATTAAAATGCTTTTTAACACCTGCCTATTTTACTTTTTGCCGCTATAGGGGCTTTAAATGAACATTCCAAGCTAATACAACAAACCTAAATACTACAATTTCAAAATTCTTTGCATTGGAGAAAGCGCACCCTCTCAAACGGTGTTGATCAGAGATTAGACTGCATTCATATTATGCTCTTGATCCACACTCTCTGTAAGAGGATTCCGAGTCCGGTTTTGCAGCCCTAGAGTTGGAAAGGGAGAGATAAGGAACAGTTACTTAACCCTTTACCACACAATGCCGACTTTTAACAACCCTGGGAAAGAAGCCTTTTGAAAACATTGTGGGGAAAAGGAGAAAATGCTGGTAACCATCATTTTCTCCTTTTCCCACAATGTTTTCTACCCTATCAAAGAGAAATTGCACCATTTGAGCCACAATGAAATTGTCATCTACAAATGCTTTCAATTTGAATAAGGCTAAAAATTTTGTCGTTTGGTAGAGTTAAAACAAACCTGTATACAGTATTTCTCTTAAAGTTAGTATGAAACCGTAGGAATGTGCCATTTGAGTCATCTGTCAGATCCCTGCCACTTCTGTCATGTATCAAATGAAAGGCCACTCGCTAATGAAGAAGTCAACATTCTTAAGGATTCTGGATCAATTTAGCAGTATGCTGTTGTAACTTCATTTAGACAGCTCAAAATTGCCACTTTGTTACACATTATTCCATTATACTCTCCCAGATGAATTAAAGTTTTCATGGCTATCCAGATGAAGGCCTACCTAGAATCTATCCTTCACAGTAGATCAGGGCTTATATTCACCAGTCATTCTTAAGAAATTCTTAGTCTTATTCTCAAGAATTTTATAAATTTGAAAGTAAAAAAGCTTCTGATTGGCCAAACCAAATAGTATAGCCAATCAGAAGTCGTGTTACATTCTAAATCTAGAATAGACTAAGAATGACATGAACAATGGTTGGTGAATAATGCACCCTGAACCCATTACCTCACTATTAACCCCTGCAATATGCAGTTATAGAAGATACGGTAGGAAATAAGAGCAATTATTTATCATTAGCTCTTGCTTGAGTTCCCAGATTTATGATTGCACAGGACGTTATTTCCAGTTGAACATTTGCATCTTCACATCAGATGCTTTATTCTTATAAAATAAAATCTAGCAAGAATAGCCATAATTCTGATACTTTCCTTTTTCTTGACTATCGAAGTTGTTGAGCAGTCATAGTTTAATATTGTAGTATTACAGGTTTTAACCCAAATAAGTGCAGTTGTCTATAATGTTTCAGCAAAATGACCAAATGACCAAAGCTCAGACTGCAGAACGTTTTTTGTCCAGTCAGATCTTTGATGTACACTGGCAGAATAGGCAACTGTTGTGAAAGGTGCTTTAACCCTTTACCGCACAATGCCGACTTTTAACACCCCTGGAAAAAGGTTTTTGAAAACATTGTGGAAAAAGGAGAAAATGCTGGTAACCAGCATTTTCTCCTTTTCCCACAATGTTTTCTTCCCTGTCAAAGAAACATTACACCATTTGAGCCACCTTGAAACTGTTGTCTCCAAATACTTTCAATTTGGACAAGGCTAAAATTGTTTCGTCTGACTAAATTTTGGTCTCATCAGTTTATGGAGTGGTAAAGCAAACAACAATTAAGTATGGTTCAAATGATGAGATTTGTCTCAGAAAAAAAGTAGAAAGCATTGTGGAAAAAGGAGAAATTACTAGTTACCAGTATTTTATACTGTTTTCACAATGTTTTCCCAAGCCTTCTTTTTCATGGACGTTAAAACCAGAGATTGTTTGGTAAAGAGTTAATTAAATAAGGTCTTGAGGATTTAAGAATGACATATTTAGAAGCTAGTCAGAGTACTGCTCTACAATGTCCGGACATAAATAGATTTCAAGGAAGGTTAATTCTGGTAATCCCATCATCACAGGTTTACAATACTTTTGTTCGGATTTATTTTCCATTTCCTATTTGACCAATTTTCTTTCCTGTTAAAGACAACTGTTACAGTGTAAAGGGGACTGACTTTCAGCCATAGCCCTTTACCATACAATCCCAGGTTTTAAGGATCCTAAAAATGAAGACTTTGAAAAAATTGTGAGAAAAAGGAGAAAATGCTGGGTACCAGCAATTTCTCGCTTTCCCACAATCTTTCTACCCTTTCTCGCTTTCCCACAATCTTTCTACATTTTCAAATGTGATAATTCATGTCACATTTAGTTTGTTGTCTGCAAATACGTTAAATTTGGACCAGTCTCAAATTTTGTTGTGTGGTAAGGGGTTAGGGCCCTGGAACTGGCTCAAGTTGTTTTGTTTTCAAGAATGGAAACAATATGGCCTGCAACACATGAAAAGGGGCAATCGGATATTTGCGTAAAGTGTCGTCTCAGATCAGCCTAAGCAGTCCGCACAGGCTAAACTGAAACGACACTTTCTGTTTTTATGTAATTTTCTGTTTTGCACAAATCTACTATAGCACAAAATCTACTGTAGTCGTAAAGTGTTTTCTCGGATCAGCCTGCGCAGACTGATCCGAGATGACACTTTACGCAAATGTCCGAATGCCCCTTTTCACATGTTGCAAGCCATATTGAAATAGCAGTGTTTAGCACTATTTTTCCAAAATGAAATGGTTCAAATCATTCATTCAGCACTTTGAAGGTTAAGCCTCTTTGATAATAGACAGATTTTTCCATGTCTTTGGGTGGTTTTAACCACTTTCTTCCTGCTCATCAGCATTTTCTCTTTTTACCACAATGATTTCTTAGGGCTTTAAGACTCCGGGTTATCTGGTAGAAGGTTAAGTTGAACTTTGTTAAATTTGAGAATACAAAAAAAGTATTTATTTGCTTTGTCTTAAAACCGTCAGGGAGACAGACACAGACTGGTTGCAGATATTTGTTTGTCTAACTGTAAGATGCCAAACCACATACTGTCCATAATTGAACAGTGTTTTTAATCTGAAGACAAAACAAGGTTAAAGCTACTTCAAGGCTCTTTTGACAATTGGCTGCAGAAGCACCAAAAGTTAACAGTAACATGCTGCAAGTGAAGGTTTTGCTATATATCATACTAACTCTATTTGGTTGCCAGAATAACAGACAGATGAAGGTCCAAGATAGCAGCAAATTGTATTAACCCTTACAGCACTAAATTAATGATTTGATTTTTTTCAGTATGGAAAAGCAGCCCAAATATTGCTTTTTTCAGGTTGTTTCCGCTAAAATACATTACAGAGTAGCAGGCACTGTAGATCTTAATTTAGACAGCACATTCTGTGTGGCTTGATCTTAAACTACACTGTCTGCAAACAGGACTTAAATTGATCCCAGCCCTATAAGGTTTAAACGTCCAGGACATGCTATAGAGAGACTACAAAGACTTCTGATTGATCAAATAAAACATATTGTTATGTATCTTCAGACTGACAGGAGAGGAAATTAGAAGAAATGGGAACAATGTTTTTTAACCTATGACTAGACAAGATTGAGCTAGCAGCCTTGAATGCATTGAAGGAAAAGGGGCAGCTCAAGCCCATATCATTTTCGATATACGTGTAATGTAAAAAAAAATTTTTTTTTTAATTCCCTTAAAATGTTTTTCCACTGTGTCTTTGTTACTGGGATTTAATTTGTCTTAGATTAGCTTGTTCTTTTATGGGTCATCTTCTTGTACACCTGACAATACTTTGATAGCTTTGAGGGCAACAAAAGATCTTGAAGAGTTCAATAAATGGATTCATGGTTTTCCCCATCTGAAATACAGGGTTACTGAGTGGCCGGTGATCAAGGTGTTGAAATCATCGAGTAGTTCCCAGCCTGCATTGCTGGTCATGTCAGACTGTTCTTGGCTCTTAAGAGCTTAGACCATCCAGCAGAATATAAGAGACTTTTCATTATAATATGGCAGTAGAAATAAATCAGATACTCATGAAATTATTGAGATGCTGTTGAAATGGTAGAAAGCTGCAAAAAGTAATCAAAGCGGATGTTACAACTGCATTTGAATTTGATTCATATCTTTCAAAAGTTTGGAAATTATTGTAAAGATGATAATATGTTGCTGTACGGTTTGTCCAAGTGTTACTTGCAGGCAGAGAAATGAATTTTAAAATCTGGTTAAAAGTTAACAAAAGATAATGTGACCTGGCAAATTTTGATCTAATTTTAAAATTCATTTTTCTACCAGCGACTATCACTTGGACCAACCCTACAACAACAGATTGTCATCTTCACAATATTTTCCATACTTTTAAATGGAATGATTTGAGTTTAGATGCAATTTTTAAGACCGGCATTGTTTACATCTGGTAGCTATTAGGACATCTAAAGCACCTTTCACAGCTATGGTTGCTTTTTAGGCCAGAGTAGATCAAGATCAAATTTGATCTTTGAGCTACAAAGTCCTTTTTGCTGAGACATTTTGGACAAAATAACTCTGAAATAGCAATTAGATGTATTTTGGTGTTATTTCTAGCCTCAGAATATCTGTTAGGCATATATAGTTTCTTCAATCCGAATTTAATGTGAAGACAAAATAGTCAAAAGTAATATAGCCTAATTTCAAAGCTTTCTCGTACTATATTATTCAGCCCAAATTATTCAACTTGATAGGAAGAGTTGAGGGAGCTTATCAAAATAGACATTTTCATACTTAACCCTTTACCACACAATGACGACTTTTAACACCCTTGATAGAGAAGGCTTTTGAAAACATTGTGGGAAAAGGAGAAAATGCTGGTTACCAGCATTTTCTCCTTTTCCCACAATGTTTTCTACCCTATCAAAGAAAAATCATTTCATATGATCCACATTGAAACTGTTATCTGCAAATGCTTTCAATTTGGACAGGTCTAAAATTTGTCATGTGGTAAAGGGTTAATTGTACCATGTAGTTCACTAAATTTAACTTTTTGATTCTAGTGTTTTCAGTCTTTACCTAGAATAACCGTATGGTAAGTGAAAGTGATGATTAATGTGAACTTTAGTAAATTACAGCTTGTAAGGACCGCTGAAATCAAATGATATGTGAAATGAATCTCCCGAAGATCTTGATGCTCTTTGATAATGATTACAGCTTGAACCAATCATCATAGCTTAACATGTCTGCTAGATTGCACTGGAGAAAGACTGTACTTTGAATTTTCTCATTTCCAAGGTTTGAGGTAATTCCTAGAACTAGAGAAACCTAGGATGCCTAATTGTATTTGCCTTCGGGGGCAGTGTAGATTAAGATCAGACTGCACTAAACATTCAGTCAGTTTTATAATCTATACTGTCAGCTTCGCTTAGACATTCTGGATTAAAGTTAACCTTAAAATTGCATTTATTGTCTGGTGGGGTTTATTCAGTGCTTTTATGCGGATATAAAAGTAAGCTGAGCCCCAGTAGCACAGTCAGTTGGGTACAGGACTTGAGAACAAGGGGTCACTGGTTCAAATCCTTAGCTTGGCGATTTTTTTCTGAGGACTGACTATAGCCATTGCGACAGGATTTATTCCTCTCTCACCACAATGATTATGGGAAAGCAGCTAGTGGCTTGGGAAGAGTATTGTGCAAAGTAATGGTTAGAGAAACTCCAGGAAAGTATGGATAGGTGCACTGGCCACCATGATATAACTGAAATAATGTTGAAAATGGCATTAAACGCCTTATAATCAACCAATCAATCAGTTATAAAAGGAAAAGTGGGACTGTATCTCAGGTTTAACCCTTTACCACACAATGACGACTTTTGACGCCCCTGAAAGAGAAGGCTTTTGAAAACATTGTGGGAAAAGGAGAAAATGCTGGTAACCAGCATTTTCTCCTTTTCCCACAATGTTTTCTACCCTACCAAAGAAAAATCATTTCATATGAGCCACGTTCAAACTGTCATCTACAAATGCTTTCAATTTGGACAGGTCTAAAATTTTGTCGAGTGGTAAAGGGTTAATTTGGGAACAGTAATGTTTACATTAACCAATTTCTCCGCACAAGATCCTAAGTTTTAGCAACCCTAACAGAAGGCATTGTGGGAGAAGAAATAATGCTGGTAACCAGCATTTCTCCTTTTGCCTCACTGTTTTCTACCCTTTCAGAGACAAATCTTATCATTTGAGCTATATTTAATTTGTTGTCTTCAATTGCTTTGAATTTGGTGGGGTCCAAAATGTTGTCTTATAATAAAGAGTCAAAAAAGCAAATGTTGTTATTCCAATGGATGAATTCAGGGACAGATCAGATTAAACTGGATGCCCTCACACAAATACATTAACAATTCCAGCACATTCCACTCTCAGATATGAAAATTATGAATGACTGCATGCATCCTGGGTGTATCATTGCAAGGCTTACTCAATCAGAAAACCTTGAGGTAGGGCCAGATAACCTGGTGCTAACAAAACTGATAATTGTTCTTGGATAACGTTTGTTTTCATGTCTGCCCAGGTATTTGATACAGTTGAGATTTTGGTGTTTTCCTTAATGGGGTTGCTCTTGATTATTTCAGTGTTTGCTTTTTCTACAGGCTTAATCCTGATTGCACTATGGTAAGATGTATTGCATGTGATCGAGGATTGTGACTTTAAATCCTGGCATGGCCTCAATTTTTTCAGGGGATGAAGATCAAGTCAATTTTTTACTCTCTTTGCTAAAGATAATTTTAACTGCTTACTTCATTTATGTGGTGATGCAGCAAAAGGTTTGGAAAGAGATTTGTTCGTAGATCTGAATTTAAAAAGAAAAAACACCAGAAATGCATGAATAGGTGCTCTAGGCGTTGCTACATAATCAAAGCATCATAGAAGACAATAACCCTTAACTCTTTACCACACAATCCCGACTTTTAACAACCCTGAGACAGAAAGCTTTTGAAAACATTGTGGGAAATGAAGAAAATGCTGGTAACCAGCATTTTCTTCTTTTCCCACATTGTTTTCTACCCTTCTCAAAACAAGTTTCAATTTTCAAATCACGTTTATTTTGTCGTCTGCAAATGCTTTCAATTTGGACTAGTCTAAAATTTTGTCGTTTGGTAAAGAGTTAAAGTGCCTCTCACAACTATAGTTGGTTTTGCTTCCAGCATAGATTAAGATCAGGGTTCCTATTTACCATCCATTCTTAAGAACATTCTTAGTCTTATTCTCCAAGATTTTGTAAATTTGAAAGTAATACAACTTCTAATTGGCTAAACCAAATGGTTTAGCCAATCACAAGTTGTGTTACTCTTTAAATTTAGAGTCCGACTAAGAATGAAGTAAAGACAATCTGTAATCTGATCTTTGATCTACACTGTCCCCTAAGCTGAAGCATTCTAGGCCAATGAAAGGATTATCCTATTTCTAGACTGAAAAGGTCTGTTGGGTTTATTGGGCTCTTTAACTCTTTACCTTACGACAAAATTTTAGACTCGTCCAAACTGAAAGCATTTGCAGACAACAAAATTAATGTGACTTAAAAATCGAAGTTTGTTTTGGGAAGGGTAGATCTAGAAAACTGGTTACCAGCATTTTCTCCTTTTCCCACAATGTTTTCAAAAGGCTTCTTCCTCAGGGTCATGAAAAACAGAGATTGTTTGGTTAAGGGTTAAACAGAAGGTGAACAAGAAATATCTTTTAAAAAAAATAGCATAAATTTGCCAGTAAATAGGCAGGGGTCGTCAGAGCAAACGTGTATACATTTTTGACCGATCACATATTTCTGTTTATTTGTTTTTTATTGGTACCAAAAAGTAGGTCAAAAGCCAGCTATGCCAAAAAAGAAAACCTTCTCTTCAGTCTCCTGCCATGATACTTGTAGACCTTGTTTACCTTGTTGAGGGATCTTCAATTAGACGTAAGCCTCTCTGATCCATTTGCACATGTAGAAATTGTTTCCTCTTCCGGTGCAAAATACAATGGGGAAATTTAAAAAGAAATTTGTGTTGGGAAGGATAGAAATCACTGTTGAAAAATGGGAAAGTGTTGGTTACCAGCATTTTCTTCTGTTCCCATAATGTTTTCAAAAGTCTTCTTTCAAAAGGGTTGTTGAAAGTCAGGATTGTGTGGCAAAGGGTTAAGAATTCTGAGGCCTTTTGTTTGATCCTCACTTAAAGTGCTGGGTTTTTTGTGGGAGTGTCCTTGGACAGGACACTAAAGTCCTTGTCTAGAACTGGTGAAACCTAGGACATACATGAATATGTGACCTGTGGCTGTCATATGACTCAAATGATGTTGACAGCAGAGTAGCACTAAAGCGGATTAAATCATTGTAAGTTGCAGATCTATTTACCAAACAACCATATTTTTAGACTTAATGAAATTGAAAGCATTTGTAGACGATATATGTAGCAAAAATGAGGATTTCTGTCTTTGAAATGATAGAAAATAGGGAAAAGGAGGAAATGCTGGTTACCTGCATTTTCTCCTTTTCCCACTTTGTTTTCAAATGCCTTATTCCTCAAGGATCTTAAAACTCTGGATTGTGTGGTATAGAGTTAGTTTGTGGTAAGGCATATAAAATCTCAAACTACCAATCAATGATCTTGAAAGTTATTGATTCTTCAAGTTGTGCCATCCGAGCATTGTAAACTGCACCAGGTGCCTCAAAATTAAATCAGATTTTTTTTTTTCACTTCTAATCCTGATTTATTTCATATATGATATTACTAACTTCCGGAGTTTTAAGAGCTCGTAATTCAAAAATTACCCCTCCTTAAATGATGTCACGATCTTGCTTCACGAAATGACTGCAAAAACCAAAATAGAAAAGAGATAAGACGTGGAAATAGCAGACATTCTCACATTATCAAAACTCCCATTATACCATTCATGCTTATTCATAAATATTTTATGAATGAAACGCCAGTGTACTACAGGTTTAGCTCTTAGACCACTAGTCTTGGTCTATCCCGTTTATAATAAACGATGAAGATTTAGACATGTCCATATTAAAAGCATTTGCCAACAAATATGAAGAGTTTAAATTATGAAATTGTCTCGGTAAAGTTATAAAACATTGTGGAAAGGGGAGAAAATGCTGTTAGCATTTTTTCTCTTCTCACAATGTTTCGAAAAGGCTTCTTCCTCAGGATTGATAAAACACGGGATTGTTTGGTACAGGGTTATGGAATATCTATTTTCATTCAGCAGACAAATTCACTGATAGCAGTTTCAAGGTTGTTCTGACTAGAACCTCTCTCAAAATGTTGGACAGTGTGGATCCACTCCACATTCTTGGCTATCTGATCTTGGTCTTAACTGTCCACAAAAGCACCTTTGTGTTGCTCTAGACATGCCTAAAGAAAGACCTTACACCAAAGCATTTTTTTTTTCCACTCAGATAAATTGATAGCATTGAATAGCATGCGAAAAGCTTAATGGAAAACAGAGAAATTGGTCATAATAAGCAATTTCTCCATTTTATACAACAGCTTTCTTGTCTGTCTGCATTTTAAGCTTCCATCATTTTGCTTTTGGTTTAAACCTTTACCAAACATAATCTGTGTCATTTCCACAGATCCTGAGTAAAAAGGCCTTTGAAAACTTTGTTGAAAAAGGAGAAGATGCTACATTCTTTCCTTTCTCCACAATATTTTCCTCTCCTCTAGAATATAAACCCCATCATTTGAGACATATTTTATTTGTTGTCTACAAAGTTAATGCTTTTAATTTGGGCTAGTCTACAGTTTTCTCATTGATAAAGAGTTAAAGTGATTCTACAGGAAAAAGATTTTGAGAAAAGGTTTTGATTATTTCCCATGTACCACAAAAACTTTTTAATTATGATACTAGACAGGTAGAGACAGCATTATTCATTTCCTCAAAACTGATGCAGATCTTGTCTCAAGTATCTTCAACTCAAATGATGTACTTGTAGCAAAAAGTATGACAAGAAAACTTTCCTACGGAAAAATGAAATTTACAAGTCATGAACTGCTGTTATTTTAAATACTTCTGCATTTGAGCAAAGTTTTAGTAGAACTAGAAAGTCTTTGTTGCATTTAGAATCCTAAATGAAAGCTGTAAAATAAGTGGAAGTCAATTACAAAACATTTATTGCCTTTTATAAGAATCCTGAATAAAAGATGTAGAAGGATGGTACAGGCTGTCTCAGAATATCTGATACCATTACAAATGGTTCTTAAAATATAATTATGATCCACGTTTAGATGTTTGATACATCAAAATAAAGATGATACCATGAAGTTTTGTTAGCTGTGAAAATTACGGGAAAACGTCAACGTAATGACATCATGATGACGTCATAATAAAGACGTCGTTTATTCAACATGGCTTCAGCTCAGGTAATTGCTGCTGAAGTTGTTAAACTGTATTACTCAAGTTTTTCACCAATAACTGTAATAAGAAAGATGCAGAAAAGACACCCAGACTAGAAGAGACTTACAAAACTTTAAGTACACGGCATAGTGAAGCAATCTGAGGCAACTGGATCAGTTATTGATGGACAACACAGCAATATTGGAAGGCCAAAATCTGTAAGAAGTTCTGAGAGTATTGAGGAAATCAGGCAAGTGATTGAAGAGACGCCTCAGAAATCTATTAGAAAAATTATGTGTGACCTAACCAACACCCCTAGTCGTGCTAGTGTTCACAGAATGCTAAGGTTTGATTTGAAGTTGATTCCGTGCACAATTTCAATTATGCAGCACCTAAAAGACTCGGATATTGCTAGTAGACTACATTTTGCTGAGTGGATGAAGGAGCACATTGAAATCACAGATGTTCTATGGTTCTCGGATGAAGCTCACTTTTATTTAAATGCTCAGGTAAACAAGAAAAACTGTCGTTATTGGGGCAGTGAAAAACCAAACATTTACATTGAGAAACCCTTACATGGTGAGAAACTTATGGTATGGGCAGCACTGAGTGTAAAGGGAATAGTTGGACCTTTTTTCTTTGAGGATGAGTTTGGGAGTGTTGAGATGATAAATAGTGAACATTATTTGAATATCCTAAAGAACAAATTTATACCGGCTTTATGCAGGAATAGACATCAGTAATATGTGGTTCCAGCAGGACGGTGCAACCCAGCACACTTCACTCCGATCAATTGCATTTCTTGAAGAGAAATTCCGGGACAATTTCATTTCATTCAAGATAAAAAATGAGTGGCCTCATTCTCCCGACCTGAGCCCTCTAGATTTTTATCTCTGGGGATACTTGAATGACAGAGTCTACAAACCCCTGCTAAACACGTTGGATGAACTGAAAGCAGCTATACGCAGAGAAATTAAGAACATAAGCACAGCAACATGCGAATCGGTGATCCAAAATTTCAGGGAACGTTTAGACGTCCTAATCGTGCAAAAGGAACATCATCTGGAACATATACTATGAATATGAACTTGAAAATAGGATCAGGCATAGGGAATAAAAGGTATGTGTTATACATGAGATAAAACTTTAAAATGTATACAATAACATTAAGTAGTCTCTGTTAGTGCATCAATCTCAATGAAACAAATAATGAGCCTGCAAATGGTATCAGACATTATGAGACACCCTGTATTAATATCAATAATAGTGATAGGGCATGTAGTCAACATATTAAAGATAGAAATTGATCCCTCTTAATCATCTAAAACAAATATACAGAGGACAACTTTCCAGGAACTGTGAATAATCTACTTGAATTGAGACTTAACTCTTTACCAAACCACAAATTTTTTGACAAGACCAACTTGAAAGCATTTGTAGAAGACAAAAGTTGTGCAAATGATGATTTCTGTCTTTAATAGGGTAGAAAACGTTGTGGGAAAAGGAGAAAATGCTGGTTACCAGCATTTTCTCCTTTTCCCACAATGTTTTCAATGGGCATCTTCCTCATGGTTGTTGTATCCGGGATTTGTGTAGAAAAGGGTTAAAATACATACATGTAGATGAGATTGTGAAAAAGCATTGTAGCATAACAAGAATTTGCTCTTATTAAAAATTGTTACATTTGCCACAATGTTTTAAAAAGATGCAAGGCAAAAAAAATGTTGCTGCAGACAACTTTTTTGGAAAATATGGGTAAACTACATGAATAAAGGCTTGATACATAGGCATTAGCAAAAACATTGTGGCAAAAAGAAATTGCTCAGTATTACTTTTGCTACAATGTTTTCAAAAGGTGCAAGATTAAAAACAAATTTTCTGCAGGTGCTTATGTGTAGACTCTTTACCTCACAGTCCAGATTTTGTAACAACCCAAATAGCAAAGAAGGCTTTGGAAAATATAGTAGGAAAAAGAGAAAATGCTGGTAACAGCATTTTCTCCTTTTCTCACTCTGTTTTCAACCCTATCACAATAAACTCTACCACTTGAGCCACATTTAATTTGACGTCTGGAATGATTTGAATTTTGAAAAATCTAGAATTTTATCATCTGGGAAAGAGTTGAGGATAAATAAAAAGCCAATATCAAAGAAGAGAACAAAAATTCATGCAAAACAGATTTCACGCCTCCATGCCATTTTGGTCACATTTATCTTTTATCTATGGCTTGCGTGTGGGTTTTATGGAACATTTGTCCACCAAGATAGGATCTTACTCTGACATTTCCCAACAAGATTTGAAGCTATTTACCAGTATTTCTTCAATGATTGAGATGCCATGGAAACTGAAAAGGATTATCTTGATTTTTAAATGAAAAATTAGTTTCTTTACGGGAATTTTTATCAATATTTCAATAACACTCATATTCTCTTAACCTATTATCACACTTATATTGCCTACCAACCCTTCAGCAGATAGACTTATGAAAATATTGTGTGAAAAGCAATTGCTTTTTTTTTTTACCATACCTCTCATTTGGTACAACTAAATTGTTATACTTTTCTGCTAAAGTGCACAGGCTCAGGGAGGCTAGATACACTCAGTATAAAAGGTTTAGTTTCGGCAATTACATAATGTCGATGAGGAGCAAAATGCCTCAATTTTTCAATGTCTTTCTAATTGTACATCCAAACTTTAGTTTTTCATTTTTAGCTTAAATGTTTACCACACAATCCTAGTTACCAGCATTGTTTTCTTTTCAACATTGTTTTCTACCCTAAAAAAGACAGAAATCATCACTTGAGCCACATTTATTTTGTCATCTGCAAATGCTTTTAATTTGGTGGAGTCCAAAATTTTGTTGTTTGGTAAAGGATTAACTATAACAATCCAAAAAGAGTCCATATTATAACAAGGTAGTAGGTTCCTGTTCAGTCCAAGGTGATAGTGCATGTTCTGATCTTGATCTGAACTGTTTGCGTTTGTGGCAACCATTCTTAAGGATATTCTTAGTCTTGCTCTCCAAGATTTTCTAAGCTTGAAAGTAACACAACTTCTGATTGGCCAAACCAAATGGTTTAACCAATCAGAAGTTGTGTTACTTTCAAATGTAGAAAATCCTGGAGAATAAGACTAAGAACTTTCTTTAGAAAGGTTGGTGAGTACAGACCCTGGCAGTCCTACAGTTGTCCTTTTTGTGGTTAGGGTTAAGATTAACAGGAGAAGTGTAGAACTGAGATATTTTCTCACCCCAAGGCTAATTGGAAGATTATAATATTTTGGGAATCAATAGCATGGAATCAGAACAATCAGAAGCAGATTTCATTACACTTGAGCAAAATCTGGGGAGCTGCTTCAATAGGACAGCCATGTATCACAACTATTTATGTCTCCCCCTCAAGTTGTTTTGGAGGTATTGTTCCTTTAGTTGTCTTTCCATGTATCTGCCAACAGCTACGTTTTCATGTCCACTCCATTTCTCTAGAATCCCTTAATTGATTTCAAAACTATTTCATATACATGTTCATTATAAGGTAATCAAAGAAGACCTGTTGCCTGCCAGCAAGAGTGTTGCAAACCTTTTACATGGTTGTCTATTTATTATGTATTTTCTAGGTACTGAGGCTCCTACCTTGCTCTCATTTAATCTCAACTTAACCTTACAGTGCCAAGTAAACAAAATTAAAATGTCAGTACAGAGAATGAATGCAAATAACTGTTGTTAAAAGGCAAGAATGTCTCAGCAAAGTGGACAGTGTATGTCAAAGATCAGACTGCACATCTTGTGCAGTCTGATCTTCATCTACAGCTGTCCTGAAGGCAACTTAAGTTGAAAAGTGGGCTTTGAAAAATAAAATCTTTCCTCTTTAGATAAGTAATTTCTGTCATGTAACCAAACCTTAACAGTAAAAAAGAAAAAATAAACATAAAGGATATCTTAGATATTTCGCACTAGACAAAGTGTTAAAGATACCTCTATACTCATTTTCACCCAGTTTTTAACCCATTTCATTTTTATTTTTTCAAACTATAATCATTCTTGTAAACTATCTTGATGCCAAAAGTTGTCCTTGTCGGTTACATAAATTACGACCGATAGAAAATGTGTTTCATTTTCTTGGGCCATCCAAGAGGATTGATGTTGAGATGGTTGCAGTTTTAAATGGAAGATATCTGATATATGTATTCATCCCATACACCATATATATGTCGATAAGTTATCTTTGTTTACATAGCTGACTAAATTTTGAACCATTCTACAGTTTATAAAATTTTTACAATATTTTTTTTTCTCTCTGGCTGTAAGAAAGTATCTTTAAACCTTGGTGCAATATGATCTGAATATTTACCATCAAACAAAGTTGTGATGGGGTCTCTTAGGGTAAAATCTTAAAGGGTCTTTCACAGCTTTAGTTGCCTTTGGGATCAGTGTAGATCAAAATCAGGTAACACAAAACATTCTTGACAAAAGCATTTTGTATTTCAAATATTTGGGTCTTGTTTCCAAACTAAAAATTTCCCTGTTTTGGTTAGTGCTCTAAAGGTAACTCTTTACCAGACGGCAAAATTTTAGACCAGTCCAAATTCAGAGCATGTGCCGATGACAAATCAGATGCTGCTCCAATGATGGTATATGTCCATGGAAGGGTAGAAAACATTGTGTGAAAAGGAGAAAATGCTGGTTACCAGCATTTTCTCCTTTTCCTACAGTGTTTTCAAAAGGCCTGTGTCTCAAGGTCGTTAAAACACGGGATTGTTTTGGAAAGGGTTAAATGTACAAAAAAAGAATAGGAATGATAACAATAAATCACATATATTTTTGCGCACTTTTTGTGTAAGTTTTGCCTTTTTCTTTAACTCAGACTGACATTTGTATGGGCTAGTCAACTGGGTGTGAGCTGAAAGCAGCTGCAGAGGAAATGAGTAGCATTAAACCTTATAATCCTACCAAACAAAAAAAAATGGACATGTTTTTCAGCAACTTTAGACCAAGATCATGGCTGCCTGCACATACCTGCAATCTAATCTTAGTTTACACATGCTGTTCCTTAATTAGCTCCAGTGGTGTCAGTTGTATAGTCCCCATCAAATATATACAAAAAAATGGAAAAAGAAACGAAGGGTAAGCATTTTATGTAATAAGCCCTAAACCGCCCATTATAAGATACAAATGAACCTTGCTTTGTGAAAAGGGAGTTAAATCCATCTGCAAAAAGTATCAATCCATTTCAGCCCGTGCAGTCCGCGCAGGCATAGGTCAAAACTTCATGCTATTTTTAAATTTCATGAATGTCCAAGGACCATTCTTTCCTCCAGATTCAGTCAATTTTCAGACCAATATGAATTTTATTGATCTCTACAATTATGTGATTATTACTATTTTGATATGGCCTGCAACACACGAAAAGGGGCATTTGGGCATTTGCGTAAAGTGTCGTCCCGGATCAGCCTGCGCAGTAAAATGTTTACCTTTTGATTGCATGGTGTTTAATGCCATTTTTAACATTATTTCAGTTACATCACAGCTGTTAGTGTACTTATACATGCTTTCCTTGAGTTTCTTTTATCATTACTCCGCACAATTTTCTTTCCAAGCCACTGGCTGCTTTCCCACGTAACCATCATCAAAACAATGGTCAGCAGTGAAAGAGAAATGAATCCTGTCGCAGTGACTATCATTAATCCTTGGAAATAAATTTGCTGAGCTAGGGATCCTTTATCTCGTTTTCCTTGAAAATGCAGGATTTATCAGTAAAGAGGTAAACCTGTACCACACAATCCCAAATTTTAAGGACCATGACAAAGAAGGCTTTTGAAAACATTGTGGAAAAAGGAGAAAGTGCTGGTGACCAGAATTTTCTCCTTTTCCCACTATGTTTTCTCCATTTTTATAAGCAAATCCCACCATCAGAGCCACATTTGATATTTCAACTGCACATTTATTCAATATGAATGGGTCTAAAATTTGCTGTCTGGTAAAGAGTTAAGACAACTTAACCCTCAAGGCCCCTTTCATGACTATAGATCCTTTTGCGGCCTGTGTTGATCAAGATCAGACTGCACAAAATGTGCAGTCTGATCTTTGATCTACACTGTCCACTGTGCTGAACAACTATAGAAAAAGCCATCATATAGCCATTATAATACAGCAATTATTTTGGTCTTATTTCTAAACTGAAAATGTATGTTGGATTTATTCAGGGCTCTAAGGGTTAAAACTGTGGAAATTACTCATAACAGCCAATTTTTCCAATTCCTTTTTTTTTCTCCCACAGTCTAATATTGTCGAGGTGTTGAAAAGCTCTCATAATGATAAAAGGAGTTTGAAAAAAAAAATCATTAAGAGCTAATTTGTTGTAGGAATTCCCACTTACTATGACGAGAACCATATGGGCAACAAAATTGTCTCACATATTGCATCATTCAGGGGAAATTAGGAGATTTCTAATCTATTACTTCACACACACTAATGTTAAGCCCCTGCTAGAGAAGTATCTTGAAAATATTGCCGGAACAAACTTCACTTGAACGAATGAAATATTAAATTGCCATAGATGTTAGAATTTTAATCAGAATGCATAAGTTTAACATTAGACAGCATGAGATTGCAGGTGACTTTTTACCTCTTGTAGGAGACCACTTTGAAAGCCCTGTATCTAAAGGAAAAATTGCTTGTAATGAGCGATTTTTCCTTCTTCCAGAGTTTTTCACTTGTTTTTGTTTTATGAAACACTAACTCATGTTAGTTAACCTTAGTCTAATTCACAAAGATTTTCTGAAAGTTGTCTGCTATACAAAAACTACAGGTAATAAATTAATCTGATGAATAAATATTTAGGTAAATCTAGTACCAATTATCTTACATAATTATGGGTGAAGCTTGTGGTTTCCCACAATAAATGTGTAGTTAGGTTACATTGTAAAATCTGCTAAGTATTTAATGTTTCATGGGCAACTTAAGTTTCTTGATTACTTTGTTTATAATAGTTCCTGTTATTCCTACCTTGGATAAAAGACAATGTATGCACCACATTTGAGTTCAAATTATCAATGATTGAATGGTGTTTTACACCGCTTTCAATATTATTTTAATCATGTCACATCATTAAATATCATTTCAGTCATATCATGGTGACTACCCACTTATTCATGTGTGTCCTGAATTTCACCAATACTTGGCTTAGGCTCTAAAGGGTCATGTCTATGGAAAACCAAGTGTCTCCAGTGAAGATTTAGCGAGGGACTCTTAGGTTTCAAGCTTTACTACTGAGCTACCAGGATCCCTTCAAATCATCAATGAGGGAAGTAATATGTTAAAAATGAGACAAAATGAACATCAAGGACAACTTTGAGAGAGCATTATATTCGAACTTTTCCAAGTGCAAGATGTCTAGGAAATGTTAAGGGATTATTTTCCCATAACACTTTCAACCCTTTGACTGATAAGCGCAACTCACAGGAGTTTTGCAGACAGTGTAGATCAAGATCAGACTGCACAGGATGTGCAGTCTGATCTTGGATCTGCACTGTCTGATCTAGAGATATCTGTTCTCCCAAAAATACCTTTGAAAAAGCAAGATTTGGTTTTTACTATCGGCTTGAAATTTTCATGGTAGTTATTCAGCCTGATAAGGGTTATGATAATAATGAGGTTGCTCATGACTCAGGTTTACAGAATCTGACAACATGGCTATTGTAATTTCAAGGACAATTTCAGATGTATTTCTAGAACACAGGAATGTTTTGTAATTTAGGGCTAGGTCTTGGGTTCCATGTCAGGTCCAACATTTTGTGAGATTATCCTGGCCCATACAGCCCTGAATTTACAGTGACTGGGCTCTTATATACTGACAGAAAATAACCACTTCGGGATTTATATTAGGTCTACAAACACCATAAACAGCATTGTTTTTCCAAAGAAAGAGATTTAAACTTCATTTTTGCAAGCAATGCATTTTAAGATCGAAACTTATTTCTGTAACACATTGACTGAATTGTTAAAAAAAAAAGAACATGCGAAAGAACTGAGAATCCTACTGACAAAATGAGACTGAATTAACCCTTTACCACACAATCCAGAATTTTAACAGCCCTGAGCAATAAAACCCTTGAAAACATTGTAAACAATGTAAAAAACTTTGAACATAGTGTTTTCTACCCTTTAAAGAACAAAAGCTATCATTTAAGCCAGATTTAGTTTGTAGTCTGCACAGACTTTGAACTTGGACAGGACTGGGGTAAAATTTTGCCGCTTGGTAAAGAGTGAAGGTAAAAGGTTGAATTTCAGAGTTACAAAGGGCTTTTATCAGGCTTACAAATTTTACATCTCTTGCCTAATTCCAGATCCTGTTTTTTCTGTACAATATATCAAGTTAAAGTAAATGTTATGACAGACAGAAGGCAGATGAGGTAACTAGACACCCACGCCAGATAAATGAACTCTTCACTTGTTAAAGGCAACATTTACAAACTCTTGCAGATTGCATTAGTAAAGCTCAGACTGCAAAGGGGCACTGTCTGATCTTTGACTTAAACTAAATGTATTTTTCAATGAAACTCTTGCCAAGATACTATTTGAGTTTGTGGTATTTTAGGGTTTCAGGGCCGAAACCTTTGAAATCAAATTTTAGCTCATTACCAGTTGAACAAAATATGCAGCAGACAACATGATACAATAATGTCTCTAAAATAATGTCTCTAAGAATATTGATGATCAGTTTGAGTTATTTCTTAAACATGACTATTAAAAAAAAGTTACAACAAAGGAGAAACAGAAGATTATTATGCCACAATGTTTTTTGGAGTGGTTTATGAAAAGACAAAGAAGTTCTGCTGGCGAGAGGAGAGGGCAGTCTGTAAGGGTTTGAAGTAAGTCATACCATGCCACACAGATAGATATAAAAACAGGTAGCTTTTATGTCATAATGGTTCTTACCCTGCACCGAGGTCTCTTTTTCATCTATTGCTCCATAAATACTTGCCAAACCCTGTAAATTCTTTACACTTCGAAATTGAAAGCATCTGCAGACAAAAAATTTGAAAATGTTAGAAATGAACCAAAGTTCTTTGGCAGGATAGAAAACATTGTGGGAAAAGGAGAAAATGCTGGTCTCCAGCATTTTCTCCTTTTCTCGCCATGTTTTTAAAAGCCTACATTGTTAGAGTCATTAAAACTCGGGACTGTTTGTTAAAGAGTTAAAGGTCAGTCCTGCTATGAATATGGCTGAAATACTTGTAAAAACGGCATTTTTAGTACCATACTCACAAAATAAAACTTAGCCTATCAATACTTATTGCACTATGTGGAAGTTGAAGACCTCTGAAAAATTCACATTAAAAGTATGCTAGGCTTTGTGTAAGAGTACTGTAAGCTGTGGGTTCTCCCGTGAGAATGCGTCTGATAAGGGCTTGCAAATGTTTGTAACTGCATTTCACTTTTTGTCTTCAAACTTCAGAGTGCTAGCACATCTTTCAGTGTATGTTGGGGACATGTAGATAAAAATCAGAGTGCATGCAATGCTTGCCACAAAAAAGTCCCCCATTTCAAAAAGTTACATTGCAACTTAACTAGTAAAAGCACTGCACATATCTTCAGGTGCTTTTCTACACAGTATAGTTTAAGATCAGACTGCCTGTAGCAGATGCTAAAGATCAAAACCAGAAAGAAGGTGTAATCTGATCTGTGATCTGCACTGTTTGCTATTTCGTGATATATTCTTGCAAAAAGAACCCCTTTGAATTTCAATGGTTTGGTCAGTTTTCCAGATTGAAAAGCCAATTTCATTACTTCAGGACTGAAAGGGACAATGTGTCAGCTGCTCTGTGGAGACAGGGTTATATGCATCTTAGTGAGGCATTACACCAAGCAAGTCATCACAAAAATGTGGATCCATAAAATTCATTTTGTATAACAACCAACTGAATCATGAGGTTAACTTGTCCTTTGACATGCAGAAAATTGATCAAGAGCAAAAAGTTTTGACCTAAGGACAGCCTGCACAGGCTGACCTTGGTTGATACTTTTTGCAGATGCATTTAGCCCCCTTTTCACAGAGCATGGCTCAAATGTTTTGACTGAGGTATTTAGAATTAGGAGTTCTGGGAAATGTAACTGTTTATGTCCTGGGTGCAATTCACCAGTGTATACAACTGTAGACCGGAATGTCTTGATACACTAACAATGATAGAGTCCGACGGAGTTTGTTTTTTGACTGATAAAATATTTATGATATCCAAAAGCGATCTGACATGCAATTGTTCAAGCCCAATTTTTTATTCCTTTATGGGAATTATAAACAGCAAATGGGAACAACAATGCTGTTCCAAATAAGGTCATGTGATACCACTGTGGCATTCAATATTGAATCAACTTTTGATTTATTTCATCAAACTCAGAGAATAACAAATAACCATTGCTAAGAGCAGCTACTCTTAGAACTGTTTTTTGTCCAAAAACACATACAATATTATGAGCCTGGTCATCCAGCTGTCTGTAACCCTGTACCAAACAGCACATTTTTAGACTTGTCCAAATTTTATTTTGAAATCATATGGAGACAACAAAATAAATGTGACTCAAAACTTGACATTTGTTTCTAGGCAGAAAAAACATTGTGAGTAAAGGAGAAAATGCTGTTAAACAGCATTTAATGCTTTTAAACAGCATTTTTTCCTTTACCCAAAATGTTTTCAAAAGCCTTCATCCTCATGGTCATTAAAAGTCAAGATTGTGTGGTAAATGGGAAAGGAAATTCCTGTACAGAAGTGTCCTGTAGTTTTTACCAAAATTTCATCAAAAGCTGTTTCTCTATCATATGTAGCTGTCCATTGTGGAATTTCCAGGCATTCTTAAGCTAGGATTGCAGCCTGTGAGTTTTGCAATGCTGCTTCAATTTGATTTGATTTTATGGTGTTTAACGCTGTTTTCAACATTATTTCAGTTATATCACGGCGGCCAGCGCACCCATCCATGCTTTCCTGGACAATGCTGCTTCAAACCTGAATACATGTACATTTTGTACAATGTAGTTGTCACTATTCATTTTGTTCATGTCAAATTGATGTAGCATAATATTTGACTCTATTTAATGGTAAATACAGCGCCACCGAAATGGTGCCTTGGAGATTATATGTTTGAAAATTTACAGGCTTACGTCACTGTTAATATTTAAGTCATTACTAGATGACAAAACTAAAGGCTTGTCCAGTTTGATGTGTGTCAAATGTAGGATTTGGTTTTGATAGAACAGAAAAAACAGAGTGAAAAGAGGAAAATGCTGGTTATCAGCATTTTCTTCTTTTCCTACCATGTTTTCAAACGCTATTTTGTTCAGGGTAGATCTAACATTAAATCTATTTCATCATGAGCAAATACTTCGAAAGTCATGACCCAACTTCTCAAGGAAAATCTAATTTTCAACACGTTTTTTGAAGTGCATGTGCTGGATTTTGTAGGGTTTATGTCAAAAACTCACTTTGCTGTAGTTCTTATCATCGTTTTATCATTCAATGGGATGGCAGAAATCCAGATGTCAGGTTCATGCTTGACAAATATTATGTAAACAAGGCATATCAGTGACAGGCATCGCTTTGTAACAAACAGCTATTGTGAAATAAGATATTGCTTTCGATACTGATTGACAAAAATTACCATTTAAACACTCAGTTATCTTTGATGTGAATATCCAGTTTTTGAAACAAATGCCATTTGTTAGTTTTTCTCCAGCTGGGACAAAATTTACCAATTTAACCCCAGAAAGTAACCGGTGCATACGATGTTGCAGTTGACTATACCTTTGAAATACAGTGGTAAAAAGAGTAATCGTTTGTGAAATTGTGGCAAAAGCAAATCACACTGGAGAGACCTTACGTACTTGCTCCAGGTCAACGTTACTGCTCCTGTCAATTCAACGTACTCGCTCCAGTAAAAAACATGGCTGCGCCCATAAGATTCCACAAGGTAAGCACAAAAACATATTTTTTTTACATGTTGTTGAATAGATATGCAGTTGCAGGTTGTTGCACGGAATGTCTGGGATGTCATTGCACGTTAATCTGTAGTTCTTTTGGTAGTTAATCGTTTGTTGAAGACGTTTAATCCGACAAAGTTCCGTCGGTGACTACGATTTCTGGAAAAACACTACTTGGAGTCTCTAAAAACCTTTGTAAAACATATACACTCGATATTCTGAAGTGTGTGTCGTGTCAGATGACCAATATAATGATTATCCTCACAACTGTAAACCGAAAAAAACAAATTGCAGTTATTAAATGATATCTTGTCATTTTTGCATTTCAAAGTAACATGCTCCTAAATTCAATACAACGATCCAGCTCCTGAGCTGAAAATACGGTAAGCGTATGGGTTCGTGTTACAATAAACAATTTTGTCATTTTGGTCAAGATTCTATATTAATTATCGTAGTCACAGTCATAGGTTCGTCATTGTTAATAATAGTAATAATCATCATTATGCACGACCGATTGTATATTCAAATCAGCTGAACATCTATAGACATCGGTTTATGTAATTAGTTAGAGGCTTAATAGTAAATTCTACAGGAATATAATACACCCAAAAGAACAAGTGCAGTGTCTGTTTTAACCCTGTACCAAATATTTCCTAATTTTAATAAACAGATGTAGAATGCTAAGCAAAACATTGGGCATGTTTTTCTTTTCTCACATTGTATTCTATCAATGAGATAAGTATCTTTCAGTTAAGTCACAATTTAAAATGTTTTCTGCAACTAGATCCCTGTCGATATAGATCGGTTCAGATGTGTAGTTTGATAAATACTTGAATGGCAGTACAATTCTAAAACACGTTGAACTTTTTTTTTTCTATCAATAGGCCTAATCTTATTGGGCATGTATTCAGGCGATCTCGGGCTCTCTGTTTCTCTCCCCAATTTTATTAAGCTGGTAGAATAAGACACTCATCGTGAAAAAATGGAGAGAGAGAGAGAGAGAGAGAGAGAGGAAGGAAGGAGGGAGGGGGAGAAAGGGAGAGGGGGAGGGAGGAAGGGAGAGAAAGAGAGAGAGAGAGCGTGGGCAGATTTGTCTAATAGGCATTGATGTCTTCTCAATTTATTTCAGAAAGTAATGATATTAAGTTGTTTGTAACATTTTTATATACACAGTTGTGTATGAAAGTGGTCAATGCTGAATACATTCATTTCATACATTATTAACACTCACTTGAAAGTCGTATATACTTAACTTTACAAAACATAGAAATATGAAAGCGAAAACATTTCGGAAAATGATCACTTTGTTACGAAAGCCTACATACGAAAGCCTACAAGGGTCAAAATGAAGGTAAAATATTTTTATCAAAAACACGTAATAACGTGAATTCAAAACACCTTGTAACGCAAAAAGAAAGTCGCACTAAGGCGAAAAATCTCGTAATAACGTGTTTTAAAACACGTTATAACTTGAATTTAAAACATAAAACAACCTAATAAAAGTTGCACTAACTCGAAAAATCTTGTAATAACGTGTTTTACGTGTTTAAAAGTCGCAGTAACGCGAAAAATCTCGTAATAACGTGAATTCAAAATATGTAACAACGCAAAAAAAGTCGCACTTACGTGAAAAAACCTCGTAACAACGCGTTTAAAAGTCGTAGTAACACGAATCGAAAATTCGCAGTAACGTTTTTTTTTTTTACTTTATCAACATTAGATGAGTACAGTTTACATGTATGTGCAATAAGTCTTTGACATGCATTCGAATTTCCCAATAAAGATTACATTGTGTTGGTTGTGAGTTTTGTTTGTTTCAGCGTTATTTCAACCACATCACAGAAATCACTTTCTTATTAATGACCTTTCTAGAATTAGCTAGTATTAAGTCTGCATCTTTACTTTGCCTTGCACCAATAACTCGCCAATAACTACCAATAATTCACATAAATACATTTGAAAGCTACTGGCTGCTATCCTAGATCAACGTCGTCGAAAAATGACAAATGGTGAAAGAGGAATGAAACCTTCTGCAATGACGATTATCAATCTCCGAAAAGAATTTGGCTGAGCTGTTGAATCGAGCCATCGAACAAACCCTGTCTTGCATGTTTCAAGCCTTGTATGTGACTAACTGACCTACCAAGCTCAGCGAGATCTCGACCAGATGTTCATGGAGTCGATATTCTTTAAAGGAAAAATCATCATGAAATAATGCATTTTCAATGAATTAAGCACTGATGAAAACAGATTAATTTCGAAAGAAACAAACAAGACTCAGACATTATGGAAGTTGCTCTGATTGTTTCATAATGTAGCTTTCATAGGATAATCTTCCGTGGTTAGGTGGTCCGGATTATTAACTTGTAATAAAAAAAATCCTGCTTTGATCACTTCTGCCGGCGCTAGTCATGCTAGTTATGACAGGGAACAGAGTAGCTGCAGACTTATATTGATGTATCCTAGAAAGATCGGGAATAAAAGAGTTAAAGCTGTGATGTGATATAAATATATGTATCATTGAAAGCGGCGTAATGCACCATCAACGCAGGCTGACCTGGGCAGATACTTTTCGTAGATGCATTAAGCCCCCTTTTCACAGAGTATGGCTCATATTTAAATCATAGTATTAGATATAACTAGATACTTTTAGGTGTGCAGCTGACAAGGCATATGAATGGTTGTTCGTTGATGATCATTATTATTAATTTATATTAATGAAGAGGAGTCTTGTGATGACGATATCGAAGATGATAGTTATAATAGTTATGGATCTTCTGCATGATAGTTATGATAGTTATCCGCCCTTTGCATGATACTGTCTGTCATCAAGCTCTTCATGTATATAATGACATTTCATTTCAAAAGCATCAAAAGGATAGTAAACCTGACGGACAGAAAAACCGAAAGACGGACAAATAGACAGTTATACATATTGATAAAAAAAGAAAAATTGTTTGATTAAACTCGTACACAATCGCATATATATAGGATCTGACATGAGTTGGCGTTGAGATAAAATTTTATTAAATGAGTCTAGGGAAAATATTAAGCGAGCCTTTGGCGAGCTTAATAACATTTTTTCTTGACAAGTTTAATAAAATCTTTATCTCGTACGCCAACGAATGTCAGATTCTTTTTATCACATAACGATGATTCACAAATCATAGATAAGAAGATGCAAAACCATCTATAGATGCACGCGCGGTAATATCAATAAAACCCATTCTCCTCTACGAAATATGTACACAATGACGTCAAAAATGACATCACACAATTGTGATATTACATGTGTATGAGATAAGAAAATTCGTAATGGGTATATTACACTGCAAACAAGGGAGGTTATGTGATAAAATATCGTTCTCTGTTTCAACTCAGGAGCTGGATCGTTTTATTGAGTTCTGGAGCGTGGAGCGTTGCCTACAAAAATTGACAGAAAGTTGCTCGTTAATGAATGTCGTATAGTTTTTGTTTAGAACTGTGGTGAATAAAGCATATATGAATCACTTGGCAAAGCACAAACTTCAGATTATAGTGTTTGTATGTTTAACAAAGCTTTTTGCTGACTCCCGCGTGTTGATTATTCAGAAATCATAGTCGGTGACGGAAGTTTGTTGGATTAAACGTCTTTAACAAATAACCAACCACCAAAAGAACAATACAGAAATATGCACTGACATCCCAGACATTCCGTGCGACATCCATCTACTACAAATCTATTCATCTGATTGTCATAGAAGTATGTTTTGGTGCTTACCTAGCAAAATTTTTGGGCGCAGCCATGTTTTTTACTGGAGCGGGTACGTTGAATTGACAGGAGCAGTAACATTGACCTGGAGCAAGTACGTAAGGTCTATCCAGTGTGCAAATATTACTTCCCTTTTTGCAGATGTATTCTTTACCTTTACCACACAATCCCAAGTATTATCCATCTTAAGGAGGCTTTTGAAAACATTGTTGGAAAGGGAAAAATTATGCTGATATCCAGCAATTTCTCCTTTTCCCACAATGCTTTTTACACTTCAAAACAGGAATTTCAGTTTTTGAGTTAGGTTTGATTTGTCCTTTGCAAATGCTTTCAAATTAGACAGGTCTAAAATTGTTTTTGGTTGGTAAAGAGTTAATCCTTTACTGGTCAGACTATTTCTAGACACACCAACAGGTATTCCAAGTTGCACAAAAATTTGTATTATCATATTCCAGCATTATGAAATATGTTGCGGAGGAAAAGTCACAATTGCATATTACAAGCTATTGCACCTTTTTCTCATAACATGTTTCAGAACACCGTCAATATCACAGGTGTGAAAAGTCATATAATGGTATTGTAATAGGTTAAACTACGAATTAATAGTGATTGTCTGCATTTTGAAATACAGAGTTCGTCTGCAGCAAGTATGTTTCAGGAAGTAAATCATAATGTGAGGAGGGTCACTGATTTGGGTTGCTTCTGCAGATGCTGCAGCTTAACTCTTTACCAAACGACAAAACTTTAGACTTGTCCAGATTGAAAGCCTTTGCAGACGACAAATTAAATGTGACTAAAAAGTTGAAATTTGTTCATGATAGGGAAGAAAACATTGCGGGAAAAACAGAAAATGCTGGTTATCAGCATTTTTTTCTTTTCCCACAATGTTTTCAAAAGGCCTTCTTCCTCAGGGTCATTAAAGCTCGGGATTGTGTGGTAAATGGTTAAGATCATTATCATAATGTGCAGTTTGATCTTAGATCTACAATTCCTTTATTTACTGATCAAAACAGGTCTGACCATGCAATTTCTTCCTTATCTTTTTGACCATCATATTATGCATATTTTGTTTTATCCCTTTACCAAACAATCCAGTGTTATTACAGTACATGTATTATTCATTCTTACTAAAAAAGGCTTTTGAAAACAATTTTGAGAATTTTGTAAAAGGAGAAACACTTTTTTCTTTTCTCAAAAGGTTTTCAAGCCTTTCAAATATGTATCCTATCATTTTAGTCATTTTAGTTTGCTGACACTTCAAGCATTTTTAATTTGGACAATTCTAAAATATTGCATGTCACCAGATAAAATGTAAAACTTGCATATAATTATGTATGTTAAAAGTCTGTAATGAAATAAACAAGAGTTTCCTCAAGTTATGGTAGTTCTGAAATTCAACAAATAGTTGATTAAGGCCAACAGGAAACATTAGTGTAGACAGCCTACATCAAGGTCAGGGGTCATGTTCACAAAACGTTCCAAAATCATTTCCAATTCTTAATTAAGGCGACTGACATCTATTTGGCTGAAGAGAAATGTTCTTCCCATTCAGATAGCTAAGTCTTGGAACTCAGAATTAGAACAATTATACTCAGACTTGTTGGTGCCTATGGCTCCCAGACTACACAGAACATTCAGGCTAAATGAACAAATTGTGGTATTAGATTTATATAAAACAATAAAAGACCTTTCAATACCAAATAACAAACTCAACAATAACAGCAAACTCGGCACATATGGGGAAAACTCTGCCAGTGTCAAACAAAACAAGGCCAATATGACTGTCAGTATCAGATGAAAAATGGCAGACAAATCTAAGCCATTAATTAGTAAAATTGTCATTAATCAAGTAACTTTGTATTGGCTGAGTTACAGCTCTTAGGTCTTGAGTATCAGCCCTCTGCCTTCAAGGGTAACTTGAGGGCCCTTGGCCTCGGGCTGATACTGTAGATCTTGGACCTGTAAGTTTGTGTATGTGAAATTTCTTGATTAATAACATTATGATATTTTGTAGGATATTTTAGTAATACAGGCCTGGAAATTACTACATATGGGTTTTGTCTACCAAAGAAACTTTGTTTTTAATTTATCTAGCAGTCTAAGACTTTATTAATGTTGTTTGTTTTCATTGGGATTGATCAAAGAGCATTTTGTCCTAAAAAACAAATTAATTTTGTAAGAAGAGAAGATTAAAAATAAACTTTCCTCATGTCATTGGTCATGCAATACAGCTGTTCCTTCTGAAAATAATTTTGGGAGAAAAAAAAAAGGCTTTATTATGATAGCTGATATTTTTTGAATGAAAACCTTTCAGCACTTGTTTCTGAAATTATTTTCATTTTTGTCAGTTGCTAGAATATTTTTGTTGTTGCAATAAACATTTCCAAGAGGTAGAAAAACTGGACATTTCTTTCCTTGACTTAACCCTTTACCAGATGACAAAATTTTTGCCTTGTCCAAATTAAGAGCATTTGCAGATGATAGTTTCAGTGTGGCTTAAATGGTGCACTTTTTATTTGATAGGGTAGAAAACATTGTGGAAAAAGGAGAAAATGCTGGTTACCAGCATTATCTCCTTTTAACACTATTTTTTCAAAAGGCTTCTCCCCCAGAGTCGTTAAAAGTTGGCATTGTGAGGTAAGGTTTCATGAACAACTCCTTTTGACAAAATGTTTTCATACTGTAGTCATCTTTTAAACCTTAATCCTTTCCAAAATATTTGCATGTTTCAGTTTTCCTTAGGATTGAGGAAGATGGGTTTTAAAACCATTGTGTAAAAATAGTCACCAGCATTTTCTCATTTTCCAACAAGATTTTGCTCAAATCAAAGCTGAATTCCATCATTCCATTTGCTGGTATAATATATAACTGGCCATAAAGATATACAAATGCTTCCAACATGGACCATCCTAAAATTTGTTAACTCTTTTAGCACCAAATATATAAGCTATGCTCTGTAAGAAAGGGGCTTCATGCATCTGCAAAAAGTATCCATTCAGGTCAGCCTGTGCATGCTGACCTTGGCCAAAATTTTTGCTATCAGTCAATTTTTTGCACGTCCAAGAACCAGTTCACCTCATAGTTCAGTCGGTTGTTAGACAAAATGGACCGTATTGATCCTAGAACATGTGGTGACTTGCTAGGTATTATGCATCATGGACATGCATTAAGCTCCTCTTTGCCACAGCATGGCTCAAATTATCATATTTTCAACTTCTTTTGGCAGCTGAAAATACAGTCCATCGAAACTCAAAAAGATCTTTTTATCACATAACCTCTCTTGTTTTCAGTGAAATATACCCATTACGAATTTTCTTATCTCATACACGTTTGATATCACAAATGCGTGACATCATTTTTGACGTCATTTTGTACATATTTCATTAAAGTGAATGGATATTACCGCGGGTACCTCTGTGGATGGTTTTGCATCTTCTGATCTATAATTTGTGAAATATGGTTATTTGATAAAAAGAATCTGACATTCGTTGTCGTTTGAGATAAAATTTTAGTAAACTCGTCAAGAAAAAATGTTACTAAGCTCGCCAAAGGCTTGCTTAATATATATATCTTATAGGCTTCACTCAAGAAGCAGACAGTATAGATCAAGGCCTGTGTTTATCAGTCATTTTATATAATATTCTTAGTCTAAATTTCATTAATTTTCTTTGTTTGAAAGAAGTGCAATGTCTGATTGGCTAAACCAAATGGTCTAGCCAATCAGAAATTGAGTTACTTTCTAAATGTAGAACTTGATAAGAATGTAAGCTTGAATGGTTGGTGAATAAGACCCCAGACTGCAGGTTCTGTGCAGTCTGATCTTGGTTCTAACTGGCCATCTACATTGTCTATGGTACTGAAAGGGTTTATCCTCATTAGTGAGATTTCTAATTTCAATTTAAATCATTAACTCTGTACCAAGAAACAAAATTTGACCGCTCCAATTTGAAAGTATTTGCAGATGACATCACTAAGTGTAAATGCACAAATTAGGAAACTTTTCTTTGAAAGGGTAGAAAACATGTGGAAAAAAGGGAAGAAAACATTGTGGATAAAAAGGAGAAAATGCTGGTTACCAGCATTTTCCCCTTTTGCCCACAATATTTTCAAAAGTCCTTTTCCTTGGGGTCGTTAAAACTCTAGATTGTGTGATAAAGGGTTTAAGAATTTATCGGTAGCAAACTTGTTTCAAGAAATGATAAGGTACAATATTTTGTCGAACAAAAACAATGCATGAAGGAAAGAGTACAAAAGGCAGCACTGTTTACTTTCAAGGATTTTTAATCATGGTAGGAATACTGTGTGTGAATGTAAGTACGAAGTTAAACAGCCCAAAATTATTCTGGTGGTTGTAACTACAATAGATTGCGTCTTCATGGACAGAATTAGGTGTCTGTAAGCAGAATTAGTAGGAAGATAATAAGAAACCCTTTTTGTCTGTGGGTTTTCCTGGAAGTCTACGACCCACAACACTTCTTAAGAATACAAAATTGGGGGCAATGATAGCTAAATGTATAGCACTGGCAGTATTCAAAACCTCTCTTTTCTCCAGTTTCATATAAGTATTTGCAGAAATGGTCAGAGTCCTCTCTCAATGCATTATCATTTTTTCTTCAAGTTAAGGGCCCAGTCACATGTGCAAAATTTACTCACACAATTCCAACAAGTTTTTTTTTTTTAAATTCTGATCAAAAATCTCTATGAGATTGCATATCAGTACCATTTAAATTCATTTTTTTAACACTTCTCTTTCTTGCTTATAAATAGTTAACTTTACCAAACCACAAAATTTTACACTGGTCCAAATTGAAAGCATTTGCAGATGACAAAATAAAAGTGACTGAAAATTTGAAATTTGTATTGGGAAGGGTAGAAAACATTGTGGGAAAAGGAGAAAATGCTGGTTACCAGCATTTTCTCCTTTTCCCACAATGTTTCAAAAGGCTTCTATCTCAGGATTGTTAAAAGTCAGGATTGTGTGGTAAAGGGTTAACAGCCATAAGATATTTTTAAGTTTGGTATGATTATAAAAAATCTGAGTATGCTCCTGTAAGAGAGAAATGAGTGATAATTGGTTACATAGTACACTAACAAAAAGCTGTTCCAAGACCAGACAGCACAGAATTGGTCACCTGATGTTGCATACAATTTTCTGTCAGCAAAGGCATGCTTATTCTTTCAGCCTCAGATGCATAGACCCAACCTCTTTTGATGGTTGAAAATACAATCCACTTAAACCAGAAGATTTTTATCATATATGCTTGACTAAACAAGCAGACAGTATAGATCCATGATCAGACTGCACATTTAATCTTGATCTATGCCATCTGCAAAAGACTGTTTTGTCTATGGCTCTGAATAGGTCAAAGTTGTCCAAAGTTTGTATAAAGTTAGACTCTCTTGATAAGCTTATCCACATTGATCAGTTGAGAGAGAAACAAAACCAGGAACACAAGCCTGAACAATCAATGGTAATTAAATATACCAGTAATATGAGCTCTTATCATAGATTGCATAGTATAAATTGAAATAATGTCTCATCAATCAAACATGGAACCCCAAACACAGTTTCTCGCCATCTTGATGAACTCTTGTACCAGACAACAAATAAGTTTAGACTTGTCCAAATTGAAAATATTATGCAGACAACAAATAGACAGGGACTCAAATGATGGACACTGTCTTTGACAGGGTTGAAAACATTGTGGAGAAAAGAAAAAATTGTTGGCAACCAGCATTTTCTTTCTTTCCCACAATTATTTCAAAAATCTCCTTTCTAAGGGCCATTATATGGGATTCTTCGGTAAAGGTTCAACAACACATTAATACACTTTACATATACCAGCAGCAGACTTTCAGTGTCATGCAGTTGAACACTGTTGAAAACATTAACAGAGAAAATGCTTGTTGCCCGCCCGGGTAGCTCAGTGGTTAGCTTATCATACTTGTGACCTGGTGGTTGTAAGCCAGATACCAGATTAAGGCAAACTTACTTTCTGATGATTATTGAGAAACTTGAGTTACTTTTACCAGCAGTTGATTTTATATACAGCTAGCTTTCACCAGAATCAGACTGGGTAAAATGAGAAGTCTGAATCTGTGTCAGTGCTGCCTAGTATTAGGTTTTCTCGTCAAAATGGGCTTTGAGGTTGCACCCATTGGATACAATTCTGGTCATCACTGTTTTCACCTTTTCTCACTATGTTTTTACCCTTTCAAAGACAAGCAACATCATTTTAACCAAATTCAAATTGTCATCTGCTAAAGCTTTCAGTTAACCCTTTACCAGACGACAAAATTTTAGACTGGTCGGAATTGAAAGCATTTGCAGACGACAATTTTAATGTGGCTCAAATGGTGCAATTGCTAGTTGATAGGGTAGAAAACATTGTGGGAAAAGGAGAAAATGCTGGTTACCAGCATTTTCTCCTTTTACCACAACGTTTTCAAAAGGCTTCTTTCCAAAGGTCGTCAAAAGTCGTCATTGTGTGGTAAAGGGTTAAACAAGACTTCATGATTCATTTCCAGCTTACAGTGATTTTTGTATAGGATTTACCTTGGGCAAGACAGTGCAGAAACACACATTAACACTTAGGCTGCTAAGCGCAACTCACTGACCTTTTGCAGACAGTGTAGATCAAGATCAGACTGCACAGAATGTGCAGTCTGATCTTGGATCTACACTGTCCGATAAGGAGACATTATTTCCTAAACATACCTTTGAAGTAGCAATATTGTGGGTTTTTACTATTGAAAATTTCATTTTAGTTATTTAGCAGGATAAGGGTTAAGGGGAAGGCTAGGAAAGACATGAAGTAGTTTGATGTCAGTGTGACATGACTGAAACACAGTTAACTGTAGAGCGAAACATCTTTCAAACAAAAAAAAAAATAAACAAACAAACAAACTTGAGAATTTTCAGACAATTGAAGAGAGCATTGGTTTACCTTTTTTGGTGCCTCTGGCCAATGAATCACTCACATTTCAGGAAGTTTCTGGAGAAATCAATAAAATCGTTGTTTGCTTCCCTAAATAAGCCATCGTCAATTTCAGTCTTTCATTAAAGTTTAGAAATTAAATTACTGCATTGCTTTTCAATTTTCATCAGAAGATATTGGAACTCTGTAACATTTTATTGCAACGCTTCTAGTGGTAAGTGCAGTTGTAAAAGAACCTGTATCTAGTGATTAACCCCACAAAACAGTTGTAAAACATTGCATTGCTTGCTTTTGCAGACAGTGTAGATTAAGATCAGACTGCACAAAATGTGCAAACTGATGTTGAATCTATACTGTCTACCAATTATGAAGTATTCTGGCAAAAAAGTCCTCAAAATTGCAATATTGATGCCTTTTTCACAGTAACAAATGACCAATTCACTTATTTAGAGTTCCTAGAGCTAAACTAATGGTTGCAAAATGAATGTTTCCAGTCAGATATACCCACTACTGATTTAAAGGCTTTAGAGTATGCAAGAATACCTCACAACTTCCGATCATAGATCTTTTTCGGGCTGATCTTGATCTTGTAGGCTTATCTTAATCTATAGTATGTACAAAATTGCTAAATTTGCTATGAGCTTTTTCACTTTAAGTTCATAAGCTGATCATTAATTTGTGCTGAATATCAGTAATTACATGATTTTTCAAAGTTCTGTACTGCTAGTTTGTTTCAAGAGGTAACAAGTTTAAGAAAAACATTGATGTGTGGTTTACCAGGTAAAAACAGATGTTTTACCAAGATGATTAAGGTAGAAACTGATCCATTAAAAAACAGATATTAAAAAATGCCTTAAACTTCAGAGCTCCTTTCACAACTATAGTTCCTGTAGGGGCCAAAATAGATCAAGATTAGACTGCACAAAATGTAGTGTCTGTTCTTTGATCTACACTGTCAGCTAGGCAGAAACATTCTGACCTAAAGCAGCTTTGAAACCACAAGTATTTAGGTCATTTAACGACACTGTAACTGTCTAGGATATTTCCTTGATGCTTGAAGGGTTAACAATTACCCATTGATAAAGGGCAAGTGCTCCCAGAACGGTTCAGTTACTTATCAGCAAGAACAATTTGTCAGCAAATAATTCCGAATTCTTTTCCCTGATGTTTGCAAATTTGTACGAAACCCAGTAACCGTGAATGCTCACTCTTTACCAGGCAATGTAAATTTTAGACTTTTCCATATTGAAAATATTTGAACCACAGTCTGTGAAAAGGGGGCATATTGCATTTGCGAAAAGTATCGACCCGAGTCAGCCTGCGCGGACTGCGCAGGCTGACCTGGGTCGATACTTTTCATTACTAGTCAATTTTCTGTATGTCCAAGGACCAGTCTACCTCATGATTCAGTCAGTTGTTACAAAAAGTGGTTATTATGGATCCACACTTTCACGATGGCTTGATTGGTATAATGCATCACATAAATGTGTTAAGCCCCTTTTTTACAGAGCACGGCTCATTTGTGGGTGACAAATAAAGTGTGGCTTACATTATGGGATTTATCTTCCAACAGGTAGAAAACATTGTGGGAAAAGGAGAGAATGACCGTTGCCAGCACTTTCTACTTCTCGTACAAGGTTTTCAAAAGCCTTCTTCAGAAGGGTCTTTAAAATATGTGATTGTTTGGTAAAAAGTAAGTTGCTGTAATTGTTTTTCTGCAGGAGACAACTTCGAAAACATCCATGTAATGGGATTGTTAACATTGAGATTTGAGTGCAGTAATACATTAATACATGCAAAACATTGGGGCAAAAGGGGAAATTGCTTCTTACATTGCTTGTCTGCTGCAAGACAACAAGACAAAAAAAAATGTTGTAATTTGAAAAATTGGTATTTGATGAAATGTTTTCTTGCTTATCTTCTGAGTGAAAATGTTTTTACATGGAATGGATGATAATTTTTCAGACAGTATAAATATCCATTTTTTTTTTCTGCCAATTTTAAGGCTGTTTTGCCATGATTTTCTCAAAATACTTGAAAGTGTTGATCACAGATCAGATTGTATTATTGTTTTATACTGTATGATCTTGGTCTTCATTGCCTTCAAAAAACATGTAATATTTTCTTTAAGGGTGCATCCCCCTTTAAAGTGTGTAAAATTTGTTTTACTGAATGCTTCTAGAAGCATTTTTTGTTTTGGTAACAACTTTCAAATTTTGTGAGTTTTTAAATTTTAGCCCATCAAAGAGTCATTTACTGCAAAAGAAAAATGTGAATAAAGGCTATTAGACTATTTTCTTTTCATTCTGGCTCCTATGCTATCAAAGAATCTTAGCAAGAAACTTTTGCCTATAGATTGTAATGAGCGAGTCTTAAAAAGGTTGTCCATTTTAAAGTTTATTTATTCAACGCTCTTAGGGTTAAAATGTACCAAAATAAAGGTCAACTGATAAGTTAGGCTGATCATTTAAAGTCATCAAGAAATACTTAAAGGGCTATAAAGGTGCTAAAGGGATCATCAATGGGAGCTGGGACTGGTATATCTGGCAACCTTGACATTCTGACATTTTAATGGAACCCTTTGTTGTTATTGTTGCCCTCTTATTATGAGGATTAAGTGCAAATTCTGCTTTTATCAACTTCTTTCAGGCTAAAATAACTCTTTTGACAGCGCAAGAAAAAATTTTTTGTTGTTGACAAGTTAAATTTTCCATAAGATAGTTTTGGAATTAGGAATTACAACAATTGACCCCAGTTTTCTCTTCTTTGTATTTTTATGACAGTATCTGATGGGGCACACAGTAACACATACCAGTTTACAATGCGCTACCTATTTCAACCATTTCAAAAATTTGTTTTATATCCCTGAGGATGCTGAAATGGTTAACCCCCCCCCTCCCCAAAAAAAAGAAAAAAGAAAAAAATGCAATAACTTGCTTGAATTTTTGTCATTGGTCTTTTATAGTTTAGAACAGTTGATGTATACATGATCTGGTAAACATTTTTTGATACTTGGTGAGATAATCTGGTTCAAATGGTTTTTGAATAGCAGTGATAAACTTGGACCTAGGAAAAGAGGCTTTTGATAAAAATGCAGATAAAGGTGAAAATGCTGATAACTAGCATTTTCTCCTTTACCCACAATGTTATTTACAGTTTTAAAGACATATACCAAAATTTCCTGTAAATTTATTTGTTCATTTCCAATTGCTGTGAATTTAGACAAGTCGAAAATTTTGTTGTGTGGTACAGTTAACTCTTTACCACACTACAAAAAAATGGACTGGTCTAAATTGAAAGTATTTGCAGATGACAATTGAAATGAAGTTCAAATGACGGAATTTGGCTTTGATGGAGTAGAAAACATTGTTGGAAAAGGAGAAAATGCTGGTCACCAGCATTTTCTCCTTTTCCAACAATGTTTTCAAAAGGCCTTTTCCTCAGGGTTATTAAAACTTGGGATTGTGTGGTATAGAATTAATGGTTCATGATGAAAACTACCCTGATAATATGCAGACTGGGGGAAACTAGGAATAATCCATGATGAATAGAGCTATAAGACAGCAAGACAGGGGACATAAAATCCTATTGTAATGACAGATCCCGACTGATATAAACTAGTGAAATACTGGGAGATGGTGGAAAGATTGGGATGTGGATCGATTCTGGACTTGGCAAGATCATAAAATAATGGCATATGAAGTGGGCATTTTATAGCTGTGAAGTCTTATTGTGGGGCACTATGGTTTTTCACTGAAATATCATGTACACTAAGTCCTATTGCCTTTCATTAGGGTTTCATGGATTCTTTAATAGTAATTTAATAATGTAATATCATGAAGAATAGAAGTAGCATTTGAAGGCTAAGTGCATATGCATCGGGGTCAGATTTAACAGAACTTTGTTCAGTTGAATAGATCTAAAACGATTCCACGAATCATGTAAGTCCTGAGCAGAACACAGAATATTAAAGCAAACTCTAGCTTAACTCTTTACCAAACAACAAACTTTTAGACTTGTCAAAGTTGAAAGCTTTTGCAGACGACAATTTAAATGTGACTCAAATGATGACATTTGTCTGTGATAGGGTAGAAAACGTTGTGGTAAAAGGAGAAAATGCTGGTTACCAGCATTTTCTTCTTTTCCCACAATGTTTTCAAAAGCTTTCTTCTTCAGGGTCGTTAAAAGTCGAGATTGTGTGGTGAAGGGTTAACAGATCTAGAATGATTCCATGACAAGTCAAATGCATGTAACATAGAGATGGTTTCTTTTGTCACAGCATAACAGAGTTTTGAACAGAATTTCACTTCAGTCATTGAAGCCATTGTGGACGTTCATGCGTTTAGGGTATTTCTTTACTACTTTTAATGCAGAATGTTCCTTCAAAGCCAATGGCTTCTTTCCCACACGGGCAAAAATTTGGACTTGTTCAAATCCAAAGCAGTTGCAGACGATAAATTCCTAATGGTTTATATGCAAGAAACTGTCTTTTATAGGATTGCAAACATTATGGAAAAAGGAGAAAATATTGGATACCAAACTGAAAGGTTGCAGACAACTGAAATGTGGCTAGTATGATGACAGACTTGGCTGTGAATGAATAGAAAACATGGGAGAAGGAGGAAATTCTGGTTAACAACATTTTCTCCTTTACGCATGATGTTTTCAATAGCCTTTTGCCTCAGGGCCACTAGAACACAGAAAGAAAGAAATAATATATGTAACACAATGCATTTATGTTAGGGACAGGATTAGAACTAAAAGTATTGATCCATCAAATGACAATTTATCCAACTAGCTTTGAAATATTGATAGAATTTAGCTCTTTGCAATCTCATAGATTCTTAACTCTTCAAGGACCTTAACTCTTTACCAAACAACAAAATTTTAGACTGGTCCAAATTGAGAGCATTTGCAGATGACAAAATAAATGTGTCTAAAAATTTGAAACTGTTTTAGGAAGGGAAGAAAACATTGTGGGAAAAGGAGAAAATGCTGGTTACCAGCATTTTCTCCTTTTCCCACAATGTTTTCAAAAGCCTTCTTTCACAGGGTCGTTAACAGTCGGATTTGTGTAGTAAGGGGTTATATAGCTATAGTTGCCTAAGTTGTGCCCAGTGTAAATCAAGGATAAGACTGCACAAAACATGCAATCTGCTCTTTTATCTACACTGACCACATTGCCAAGACATTCTGGACAAGAGCAAGCTTGAAATTACTTGGGTTTTATTTCTAGACTGAAAATGTCTGTTGGGTTAATAAAAAACAAAGTGTTAAGAGACTTGAGAAAAGATAGAGAGATAATTATTTATTGCATGCATATAGTGATGCTACTGACTTGAATGTATTGATTAGTCTGTTAGCAAGGGAGGAAATTAACCATGTTTACTGAAACTGCAGTTTTATCATGTTTTAAGGCTGTACCAAACAATAAAACTTCGGACCAATGTCTATCTCGAAAGCGTTTCGTAGACAACATGATATGATAAACATTGGCTCCAATAGTGGTACATGTATATGTCTTCAACTCTTTACCAAACTACATAATTTTAGACTTGTCCAAATTGAAAACAATTGCAGATGGCACAAAATAAATTTTGAAATTTGTTTTTTGAAGGGTAGAAAACATAGTGGGAAAAGGAGAAAATGCTGGTTACCAGTATTTCTTCCTTTTCCCACATTGTTTTCAAAGCCTTCTCTGTTAGGGTCGTTAAAACTCGGGATCGTATGGAAAAGGTTTAAAAGAGCAGAAAACATTGTGGTTGTCAGCATTTTCTCATTTTCCCACAATGTTTTCAAAAAGACTTCACTCTCAGGGTTGTTCAATCCATAACAATACAAATGCAACTTTTTTCACTTTTTAAAAAAGTGGGGGTCAGGAGTAGTTTACAAGCTATGTTCTTTTTTCCCACAGTGTTTTTCCATTTAATTATGAAAGAGTGTGATCTCCTAAACAATCAAGTAATCAGTTTTTGTGTGATTTGAAATAGTTTGTGGATGGTTAAAAGAATCAGCTAATATAGGGTGATATGTTGATATATAACCCTCTGAAGAGGACTCATTTTGCGCTCTTGAAGATTTCTTTCTGAGACATTGTAGCCAGTGGATTTTGCATACAATAGCCAGTTTCCCCAATATGCCACAACATTTGAACTTGTCTTCATATTCTTCATATATTGCATCTTATCCCTTAACCCTTTACCAAACAATGCTGAGTTTTAATGACCTTGAGAAAAAGACCTTTTGAAAACATTGTGGGTAAATCAGAAAATGCTGGTAACCGGCATTTTTTCCTTTTCCCACAATGTTTTTAGTCCTTTCATAGACAAATCCTACCTCAGGAGCCACATTTTGTTTGTCGTTTGCAAATGCTTACAGATTAGACGAATCTAATATATTATTGTTTAGTAAAGGGTTAAAGTGCTGATTTAACCAAACAGACATTTTCAGTTTAGAAATAAAACCCAAATATAAGCAATGTCAAAGCTGTTTTTGTTCATGATGTCTCAGCAAAGTGGACAGTATACATCAAAGATCAGGCTGTACATTTCATACAGTCTGATTCTGATCTATGCTACCAGCAAAAGCAACTCAACTAGTGAAAGGCACTTGAAGGATGAGCCATGCTCTGGCAAAACGCAGCTAAATGCATTTCCATGATACTAAGCAAGTATAACAAATGACTGAATCATGAGGTAGACTTGTCCTTTGACATGAAGAGATCTAACTAGTAGTTAAAGGTTTCGACATATGTCAGCCTGCGTGGACTGCGCAGGCTGACCTGAGTTGATAGTTTTTGCAAATGCAATACCGGTAAGTCCCCTTTTCACAGAGCACGACTAACATGTACTCAATCCCTATCTGGCATGGCTTTTCTTTTGGGGTCGTTGGCTGTAGATTTGTTCCAGGACGTAATGAGTTAATGCAGTAGAACATGGAAGGAATTTACCCAGAGGGACCAAAAATTCTATCTAGATCAAGATTTTCCCTGCATATCTGTACGTCTTACCCTTATACCGAACATTGCAATATTTTAATGAAACTCACAGAAGAAGAAACTTTTGAAAACATTGTGGAGAAAAGGAGAAAATGCTGGCAACCAGCATTTTCTCCTTTTTGCCACAATGTTTGCTATTCTTTCAAAAGACAGTTCTAAGCTATTATTTTAGCTAGATCTAATTTGTAGGGTGCAAATGCTTTAGATACTGACAGGTCTAAAATATTGTGGTCTGGTAAAGAATTGATTTAACCCTGGAGTAGCAAGACATAGTAACCAGCCTTTTCTCCTCTGCCCACAATGTATTCTAGCCCCTCAAAGACAAACCTTATTGTATAAGTGCAATTTGTTTTCTATGAAATTAATGCTTTCAAATGCTTTCTATATGAACAAGGCTAAAATTGTGTTTTCTGGCATAGAGCTATTTCAGTACATCCTGAAACATACACCAAGCCCTGGTAGTACAGTCGGTAGCATACAGGACTTCAGAATAGGGGTCACTGGTTCAAATCCCTGGTTCGGCTTATTCTTTTTCAAGGATTGATGATACTCATTGCAACAGGATTCATTTTTCATTCATCACTGATCATTGTGTTGATGATGAATATGTGGCAAAGCAACCAGAGGTTTGGAAAGACTATTGTGCAAAGTACTTGTAAAAGAAACTCCAGGAAAGCATGGATAGATGCACTTGCTGCCACAGTAACATAATTTAGATAATGTTGAAAACAGCATTCAACATCATACAATTAATCAATGAACATGAAAGAGCCAAACTGTGTTAAGAGACCAGCCAATGAAGTAGGAAAAGTGGTCTCTCACAGCAGATGGTCTTTTAATAAAAGTTTTATTAGTTGGCTTAACCCTTTACCACACACTCAAGTTTAATGACCCTGAGAAAGAAGCCTTCTGAAACATGGTGAAACATTTGTAAAACATTGTTTTCTTCTTTTCCCACAATGTTTTTTTATATTCTCATAGGCAAATTTCATCATTTTATCTATACATGTATTTATTTATCGTCCACAAATACTTCAAATTTGGACAAGTCTATAATCTTGTCTTGTGGCAGAAAGTTAAAAAGGAGTGTAAAGTCAAAACAGTTGACTTTTAACTCCCCAAAGCACAACAAAAATGTAGACTTGTCCAGACTGAAAGCATTTCCATATGACAATTTAAGTATGACTCAAATGACAGAATTTGTCTTTGATAGGATAGAAAACATAGTGGAATGCTGGTTACCAGCATTTTCTACTTTTTTATGCTATTTTTTCAAAAGGCTTCTTTTTCAGTGTCATTGACACTTGGGATTGTGTTGTAAGGAGATAAAGGAGTGGATTTGCCTTGAGTAATTGCATTTTTCTCTGAGCTCTCAAATATTTGTTGTTTCATGTTGCAGTTTCTGCTGTTCCATATTTGATGTATATTTTATAGCTGGGAGGCTGTATTGATTTTAGCTCGGCTTTCAATCATAAAACATGAAATTACAGTTAGTTATCAAAGATACGGTTATAGAAGATGAAATCCCATAACCTTTATACATTGTACTTGTAGATTTGTACAAGATACAAGAAAATCCATACCAGACATGCAATTCTTATTATCTTTTTCTGCTGGAAATGTCTTGAAGATGGACAATTCACTCCTTTAATAACACTTTACTCAATAATTTTTAGACTTGTCCAAATTGACAGCATTTTCAGATTTGTGATTTGTTTTAGAAGAGGTACAAAATATTGTTAGAAAAGGAAAAATACTGGTTACCAACAGTTTCTCATTTTCCCATTATGTTATAAAAAAGTTCTCTGAAGGGTTGTTGAAGCAAAGGGTTGTTTTTGAAAGGGTCAACTGTTTACGAAAATATCAGGTTGCCACAAAAATAACATAGTATAAAGCAAAATTGATAATAATGTGACTAAGATATCGTCAAAAAAGGTAGAAAAAATATGAGCTATGTGCTGTGAAAAGGGGACTTAATGCATCTGCAAAAAGTATTGACCCAGATTAGCCTGTGCAGTCCTGGGCCAAAATGTTTTGCTTTTGGTCAATTTCCTGCATTTCAAAAGACCTATCTACCTCATTATTTTTTCAGTTATTAGACAAAACAAATTTTATAGATCCATGATCATGTGATGTCTTGCTAGGTACACTGCATCACAGAGATGCATTTGTTAAGCCCCCGTATGCCAGAGCATGGCTCATGTAGCTTGACTAATATCCCTTTTATCTTGCAAAATAGCAGCCATTTCTGTCAGTGAGCACCAACAATTACCCATTATACTTTGATTGTGCACATTATTTATCTTGGGATAGAGCCATTGGTTTGTTTGTTTGGTATTTTATGCCATTTTCAACATTATTCAAGTTGTATTGCAAGGCCTAGCGTACCTGTTCATGGTTTCTAGGAGTTTCTTTTACATGTACTTTGCACAACATTCTTTCCAAGCCACTGGCTGCTCTCCCACATGAATATCATAAAAAAAAAAGTCTAGGGATGACTATCATCAATCCTCTAGACAACGATCCTCTAAAGGAATTTAGTAATGCTTGGTAATCGAATCATAAACCACTGAATTTCAAGCCCTGTGCATTATAGGCTATAAAGGCTGAGTTACAGGCTGGCTGGCTGATTTGGAATAGAACAAACCAAAAGGGCTGATATAGAGTGACATTCTATAGGATGCAGCTGTTGCACCCAGGCATATGCTCATACACATGGTTATACAAAAAAAAACAAACCATGCTTTAGGTTGCTTTAATACTGAAAGAGATACAGAGTGACAGAGACAAAAAGAAAGCATGACACAAACAATTAGGCTAACCCCAAGTCTCTGAATAGTGGGAAGTAGTTCCTGCTTGGAAAGGACTGCAGACATTTAATCTGCCCCTTTTCTTCACTTCAATTTCCATACTAGGTGAGCCACTATTCTAGACTCGGTATAAGACTGCACACATTGTATGCAGACTGAAATTGCATAATGGCAACTTATATACTGACTGAGGATGTCTATATCATTACTTCAGCACTATAAAGCATCAGCCCTTAGTGTGCCAAAGAAACCCAACTGACATAATCAGTTTAGAAATTAGACCCAAAGAACAGTGATTTGATGGTTGCTTTTGTCTATAGTGTTCAAGCTAAGTGGACAGTGTAGATCAAGGATCAGGCTGCATGTTTTGTGCAGTCTGATCTTGATCTACACTGGCTGCCAAGGCAACTATAGTTTTGAAATGCGCTTTAATGGTTAATTAACCTTTTTAACCAAACATATATAAACTCGCCCAGTACATGTCTATAAACTCAACCTCTTTTGAGAGATAAAAATACAATCTACTGCAATTCAGAAAGAATTTTTTTTATTTTATAGGCTTTACTGAACATGCAGAAGATATAGAACCAAGATCAGACTAAACAATCTGTGTGGTCTTGTCCTGATCTATACAGTCCATAATAGCCCATTTTTGCCTATGATGCTGATAGGGTTGTTGGTTAAAATTTCATACAAAATACAAGTTTTGTAGTAGACGATCAATAAAAACAATACAACAGAGGTACTACAATAATATCGTAGATTCCCTGACTTGGCTTTATTATGACACGTGAAAATATTATTGCTATTGATTAACATGTCAAGTGGTAAAAATGGTCGAGAGATTCTGTGGCGAAAAGATGACAACTTTTCATCACAAATGGAAGGAGCTGTTGTGAAACAAATCAGAAGTAGGAAGATTAGAATCTCCAGAGAAAACTAAGAATGCCTCCAAGGTATAAACTTTTCAGTCAGATATAGAAATTGAAAAGTGATTAACACTGCTCCCTTAGCATTGCAGGTTTTGGTTATATTTTGATTTAAAACACAGAAAATGAAAATATGTTTACTTTGAAGCACCTTTCATTAGTTTTGTTGCTCTTACAGCCAGAGTAGATCAAGATCAGACTGCACAAAATGTGCAGTCAAATCATTGATCTACATTGCTCTGCAGAGATACTCGGGACAAAAGCAGCCTTGAATATACTGCACATGCTTATTTTGGTCTTTTAATCTATAGATTGAAAATGCTTAATATGTTATTTGGTACTCAAAGGGTTAAATTGTAGAGAGTTGAGCTACACTTAACCCTTATTCTGCTGAATAACTAAAATGAAATTTTCATTTCTATAGTAAAAATGCAGAAATTGCTATTTCAAAGATATGTTATGGGGAATAACATCTCCTTATCGGACAGTGTAGATCCAAGATAAGACTGCATGTTCTGTGCAGTCTGATCTTGATCTACACTGTCCGCTAAAGGTCAGTGAGTCGGGCTTAGCAGCCTTATGTTGATCAGAATCAAACTGCACAGAACCTGTCAATTCCGATCTTTGATCTACATCATAAGATAGATTGTGAGATATTCTGTCCCCCCAAAAAACTTAGGATTCTAATGTCTTTTTTCCACCATGTTTAGACTAAAAATGTTGATATCATTTTCAAATTGTTTGGTATGTTTAACAGTCTGATCTAGAATTTACTCGTTCCAAGACTTAATTCATGCCAAACAATGACTTACGAGTAATTTCAATTGGAGAAGAATTGCACTTTTAGCCCTCTGAAAAGCGAAGTTTTTTTTATCCTGCTGTGAAAGAGTAACAGAGACAATATTCTGTTTCTGGTGTGACAATACAGGGACGGGTTTCTCATTTGGCTGTCAATGTCGACCCGAAGCTGGATTGCTTTTCACCGTTATATTATCTAATTATGCTAATCAGTCACAGAGTCACAGAGATAAATTTCTTTCGTCTTTTACTCTAGCATAAAAGTGGCAACATTAGAGGCTGTTTTTGAATGTAAAGATCAAGATGAAACAAACAGATCTTACATTCTGATCCTGGATTTAAACAGTATCGGATGTTTCACAAAATATTCTGTCAAAAAAGGAATCTTGAAAATGCACAATATTGGTTTCATTAATGTTGAGCCTTTTCCAAACAATTCAAAGTGTGATAAAAGGAGAAAATGGTGGTAACCAACATTTTCTCCTTTTTCCACATTTTAGCAGATATAGCAGATAATACTGATGATTGACATTTTCTCCTTTTCACACATGTTACCAGATGTAGCAGGTCATGCTGGTAAACAACATTTTTTCCTTTTCACACAAAGTTTTCTATCCTTTCACATCTTCTGAGCCGCATTTAATTTATTTTGCAAAATTAATGCTTTCAACTTGGACCAGTCTAAAATTTTGTTGTTTGCCAAAGACCTAAGGAATGTTTTCACTTAACTTAGTGCTATAACTTTGAAGATTTCCTGCACTTCACTATAAGCCATTGTATGAGGGTAGATAAAAATATTTGGACTTTTATTACATGTATAACTATAAACTACTCAACATAAATCAATAAAATTTTGCACATAATTTATATTAAACAAATGTTAAAACAGTCGTATGGTTTACATTGATGTATTATCATTGTGTTTAACAAAATTTAAGTTTAAATAGTCCTGGGTAGGTATCCCTGGCGCAACCCATTTCTTAGCTGCACTACATACTGTTAACTCTTTACCAAACAACATAATTTTAGACTAGTCCAAATTGGAAGCATTTGTAGACGACAAAATAAATGTGACTCAAAAAATTGAAACTTGACTTTAGAAGAGTAGAAAACATTGTGGGAAAAGGAGAAAATGCTGGTTTCCAACATTTTCTCCTTTTCCCACAATGTTTTCAGAAGGCTTCTTCCCCTGGGTCGTAAAAACCAGGGATTGTTTGGTAAAGGGTTAATATCTCTGTTGGCTCCCTAAATTGGCGCCAAATTATACCAAACATCGCCTGTTTATGTGATGAAGTCATATGTAACATTGTTCCAATTTGAGCGTCATCTGTTGGGTACTTTAGAATATACAGCCAGTAAACTTAAGGTTTACATTAAAATTGTAAGATCAAAATGGCGGCAACGGCACAGGAAGAGAACCATGCAACAATAAAGTTTTGCATGGACCTAGGGAAAACACCAACAGAGACAATGAAAATGAAGGTTGCTTCTTCAGGATCTTCAAACATAAGCAAATCTCTTATTTTTAAATGGCATAAAAGATTTTTGGAGGGTAGGGAGTCTCTAAAAGACGACAGTGGGAGAAGATGGAAACAAATCATAAGTACCGGTAGTCAACGTCGAAACGTCATCTTGATGTTGTTACTGTGCACTGGTACCACTACACTAGCCATTTAAGAGTGCTTGCTATGGGAGACTCACTGGACTTATACTACCCAAATTTGACACAGAAAAATACTGTTATATAATTCATATGTATAATATTATTACATCTCATTATCTGTAAAGACAACATAACTGAAATGCAAGTCCACATTTTTTTTGATCCACCCTAATAGCTATTCAGCAAATTTAGTATTATACCTCTTCAATGATGAGGTTGTCTACAAAGATAATTTTCTTTATAGCAATCCAATTTCTTTTCAGTTGGCAAAGATTCAGACAGACCTCAAAACATATTGATCATTCTTATAAGATAAATGCAAAACTTGAAGATTGTAACAGGATTAAGCTTTGGGGCACTGAACCAAGATTCAATTGCTTATGCCGACAGTTTAGATCAAGATCAGACTGCACAGAATATGCAGTCTGATCTTGAATCTATATTGTCCACTGCTTTCCCAGATATTCTGAGAAAAATAGCTATTGAAATTGCTGTAAGTGCATCTTCATTACTGCCCGAGAACATCAATATCATTTATTTGGCACTACAAGGGTAAACATAGATTGGTCCAAAACTTCTATTGTTGTGTTATCTTCGAACAGGGTGCCTGCAGTGCTTTCATTTAAATGTATTGAAGTTTTGTTAGACAACTGTGGCGTATTGTCAAGTCTGATAAAACACAGTGACAACCTATATTATGGTCTATATCCTCTGTGTTTAAGTTAGGTAAGGTTTATAACTGTATTAATGTGTTCCTTCCTAAAGCCAAATTAATATGTTGACCAGAAAGTTCTTTTGTCTGGAAAAGAGAATCTGCATCACTAGCATCATATTACTGTATAATATAGAAGTTTTGTTTGAAAATTTGTTATTATGTCAAGTCTGTTGAAATACAGAAATGTTCATGTACCTATAAACTTTGTATGGAGCATACTCTAGTGCTCAAGTTAGGCAATTTTTACCTTATATATACGTTAACTCATATACCTTTTACAGCATATTTGGATTGGTCAGAAAGTTACATTGTCTCCATATTTTGGGACAGTGTCTGTATCCTGACTTCGAACTTTTGTAAATGTATTGTAGTTATGTAAAACCAAGTCTTTTCAAACAGGGACTTTGTGTTTATGGTGGATCCTGTAAGTTGGTCAAGATAGGCAAGTTTTTATCTATATAAATTTACTCATTACCTCCTTAAACAAACTAACATTGGTCAGAAACTTGTATTAGCTTATCTTGGAATAGATGGTCTGCAACACTTCCATTTGGAAACTTGTATTAGCTTATCTTGGAATAGATGGTCTGCAACACTTCCATTTGGAAAAGTACTGTCTTGTTAGATAACTCTGGCATATTGTCAAATCAGATGAAACAGAGTGACTACCTTTATAGTTAAGGAGTGTGCTCAAGTTATGCAAGTTGTATACATCATCCTTTTTCCTTTATAGCTGTTTGCCAAACGACAAAATTTCAACCTTGGCCAAATTGAAAGCTTTTACAAACAACAGTTATTTTTGGCTCAGATGGTGGGATTTGTCCATTGAAGTGTAAAAGAGAAAATGCTGCTAACAAGCATTTTTAGCTCTTTTGGCTGAAAGCCAGCAGAGCTTATCTCATGGCGTGGTTTCCGTAATCCATCCATCCGTCCGTTAGTCTTTTTCTTGTTTACGCGATAAAGTCTTCATTTGTGGTCAGATTTTCATGAAACTTGCACAGTTTGTTTATCTCATCAATAGCTTCAACCCTATTGATTTTAAAAAAAAATCCAACAAACAGTATGGGAAAAGTAGCCATTTCAATTTGAAAATGTCCATTTCTTGTTTACGTGATAAAGTCTGCATTCGTGGTCAGATTTTCGTGAATCTTGCACAGTTTGTTAATCTCATCAATAGCTTCAACCCTATTGATTTTGAAAAAAATCCGACAAACAGTATGGGAAAAGTAGCCATTTCAATTTGAAAATGTCCATTTCTTGTTTACATGATAAAGTCTGCATTTGTAATCAGATTTTTGTGAAACTTTCACAGTTTGTTTATCTCATAAATAGCTTCAACCCTATTGATTTTGAAAAAAATCCAACAAACAGTATAGGAAAAGTAGTCATTTAAAGTTAAAAATTTCCATTTCTTGTTTGCGTGAAGTCAGCATTTGTGGTTGGATTTTCATGAAACTTGCACAGTTGCTTTGTATCATAAACAGCTTGAATCCTATTGATTTTGAAAAAAATCTGACAATCAGTATGGGAAAAGTAGCCATTCAAATTTGAGAATTTCCGTTTCTTGTTTAGGCAATGAAGTCCACAACGTTGATTCAAATCTTGTGAAACTTGCAAAGATTATTTGATTCATCAAGGGATTGAACTCTATTAAAAGTGAAGAAAATCAAGTAAACCGTTCAGGAAAAGCAGCCATTTGATGACTTAGTATCGTTTACTCAACAAAGTCCACATTATTATTCACATTTCTTTGAAATTTGCTAGGATTGTTTAATACAAGGCGTTCTGAAAGCCTATCAAATTTGGCTGGATTCCAAACAATTAGTTTTGAGAAATTGCACTTCATTTTTTTTTTCACTGTTTGTTCAATTCACCATGCCTTTTTATGCTGTCTTAGTGGGTTCAATCCCAGTTGCAAGAACACATTTTTGTGTTTTTTTCTGTTTGCATCACAGGGTCCAAAAATTTCCGGAAAAGACACTCGTCCTGTAGGACAAGTGACTTTGAAAAAACACTTGCCCTGCCTTGATCCTCACTCGTCCGACGAGAAAAACCTGTCCAATATTTGACTCCTGCTTTTTTTTTTTCCAGACGAAACGGAAATGCTAATTATATTGTCTCCCGTAGCAACGAACATTAAATACCGGGTTTGAATATACGGTATCATTTGTCCGGTCAAGTTGTAAGAAATTAATAAAGCCAAAACAACACAGTTTTTGGACCTGGTTTCGGGAAAATATTTGCGTTATTGTTAATATCAATCGTTTTAATAAATTAGCAAAGTCAGTCGTATTGAATTAGATCTATCCGAGGCATATTAAAACATCTGTATGCAATGAAAATGTCGGGGGTTATATCATTAGGCCGACTTGAAACCGGTCTTTATTTGGAGCGGGTACCAGCAGGTTTTATGTCCTGTTTCAATATTTGATTTCCAGAATACCCTTAATTCTCTTTTTTAATAATGGAATGACCGTTTGTCTCCTGTAAGTTAAATATTCATCTGAAAAACTTATTTGTTTACTACCTCCTATTTACCACTCGTCCTGTCGGACGACCATGACTAAAATTTCACTCGTCCTCACCCATTTCTCACTCGTAAATACGAGCGGACGAGTGTATTTTTTGGACCCTGCATCATGAATTTATAATGTATGCGAGCAAAAAGCAAAATCAGTGCCAGTAGAGCGATTTCAGGCCCTCAAGGGCCTCTAGTTTTGTCTTTTCCAACAATGTTCTCAAAAGTCATTGCCATCAGGTTTGTTTGCACCAGAGTTTCATTACCACTTCTATCATGTTAATTATTGAAGTTTTGTTGACCCTTTAATCTGCTACCACACAATCCCTTCTTTTAATGACCCTGACAAAAAAGGCACTCAAAAACATTGTTGGAAAAGGAGAAAATGCTGGTTACCAGCATTTTCTCCTTTTCCAAAAATGTTTGCTACCCTATCAAAGACAAGTTCCATCATTTGAATCACATTCAAATTGTTGTCAAAAAATGCTTTCAGTACAATTGGATGAGTCTAAAATTTTGTCACTGAGTAAAGCATTAAGCACTAACGGAATGAAATTTACTTTCGCAGACAGGCACAGCAGACCAAAAAAAAAATGCCTGATTTTTCACAAATTAGCAGATAGTCAGGTTTAATGAGAAAATGCTGGTATTAGCATTTTCTCCTATTCCCACAATTTTTTTCCAAAATTGTTTTTTCTTGATGTTGATAAAATACAGGATTATATTTAAAAGGGTTAAATTTTAATTTTCATGATTGATCCTTTAACAAATAACAAAATTTTTGACATGACCAAACTGAAAGCATATGCAGAACACAAATTAAGCCAGCTCAGTTTATGATTTCTGTCTTTGATAGGATAGTAATCATTATGGTAAAAGGAGAAAATGCTTGTTACCAGCATTTTCTTGTTTTCCCAAAGTGTTTTCAAAAGTCTACTCTTTTGGAGTTGTTAAAACTATGAATTGTGTGGTAAAGGGTTAACAAGATTGTTCACAAATTTGTATATGGTAAAATTTGTTTCAGTAGACAGCAAGTCGAACCATGTGAAGAGTTAACATTGAACTCTGGATTGTAATGGAATGGTGCGATGTTATTGATCATACACCTAGTTTTATCGTCAACTTCACTCCCTCCACCTTTGGATCATTCTTCACATTGATTTCTACGATGGCTGCCTGTCGTAAACATTCAATGGAGACCCGTCATTATTGCATCTAATGGTTATCCCCCCTCCTAGCACACACAATTAAATGCTGAGCCATTGCTCTTATATCAAAATACAATATGGTTTTAGATCAATCATTTTGTGTTGGAATCTCTTGAGAAGCGATTTCATGCTGTGTTTAGCTGTGATTTTAATTGTCACCTTGACCTTAATACTAATAAAATAATCTATTGACACTTTACCTGATGACAAAATTTTCAGACTAATTGAAATTCAAAGCCTGAGCAAGGTTGTCTCAGACAGACGAAAAAGGGTAGAAAACATTATGGAAAAGCAGAAAATGCTGGTTACCAGTATTTTCTCCTTTTCTCACAGTGTTTTCATAATACTTTCAAAAGACAAAAGAGCATGGAATAGTGGCACTAAAAGGGTTAACTGGTTACCTCTGAAAAGGAATTTGCTTTTGACTGTTTTGAAAACATTCTAGATCTAGACCAGTATGACATTAGTATTTATTTGTGACTTCATGGGCCAGTGGCACACTAATTCCTGCTTTTCATAGGGGAGCAAGCTTACAAGCAAAGATTGAGGCAGTTGTGGCCCCTCAGCTACAAGATTAATCTTTTACCACACAATTCAATGTTTTAATGGCCCTAAGAAAAACAACTTTTAAAGACATTATGGGAAAAGAAGAAAGTGCTGGTAACCAACAACATTGTGGGAATAGAAGGAAATGTTAGTAACCAGCTTTTTCTCTTTTTCCCAGTATGTTTTCAAAAAACTATCTTTCTCAGGGCTGTTAATACTCAAGATCATTTGGTTAACCCTATGCCACACAATCCAACAACTTTTTCACTCAGAATGATTCATCTGCTTTTTTCAACTGACACCTGCTGTTCTGAACATCAGGTTTTACTGAAAGTGCATCTACAATTAGTTCTACTTGGCAAACAACCTTTCAGAAAGAATGTGTGACAAAGATAAATAAGACTCTTGTTAGCAGCTGAGACCCCTTTGATGATAAACCATCAATCTCCCAGAATTATTCACAATGTTGATGGTATTTTTCATATGTAATTCTAGGTTTATTGATTTTCTCAGGTTTGTTATGTCATAGCCCCCAATCGATCATAACCAATCATGGCCTTGTTCGTCTAGACACTTGTTATGGGCAGGAATCTTTTAACAAAGATTGTGTTCAGATGGGATTACTTTAACTCTTAACCCTCAACTAAACAATAAAATTTTGAACTCTACCAAACTGAAAGCATTTGCAGAAATCAAGTTAATTGTAAACCTTTGCCACATAATCCTAACTTTTAACGATCATGAGGAAGAAGCCTTTTACCGTATTTTCTCCTTTTCTCACAATGTTCCAAATAGAGATCCAAATTTTTTGATTCCAAGTCTGTATTTGGCATCAATTTCTGCATGTAGCAGACAGTACAGATTCAAGGTCAGACTGCATACCTTGATGTCAACCTGATTTTGATCTGAACTGCTTGCAAAACAGTTTAAGTTTTGATAGGCACAAGTAAGTCTTAAACCAATCTCTTAAAAAAAATATCTGACTCATTTTGGGAATGTAATGATTCTTAAACTTTGGTAACCCCCTCAGCCAGAATCACTGTGAGTTACATGACTTTAAAATACATTGTTAAATTTATTTCCAGAGAAACAACCAATGGAAGCCTCATTCTATGGTAACCAGTATTTGATGTATGACTTGTCCAAGAGAGGGGACCCAATCTTCAGTGAAAATGACAGACTAAGCCTTCATTTCAAAACCACTCACATGGATGGTTTGCTATTTTATACAGGTTGGTATGCTCTAAGTTGAAAAAGTGAATTCTCAGAGCAGACTGCTGCAAAGTTTCAAAAGGACACCGTATGAGTTAACGTTACCTCTATTGATTGCTGAAAAAACAATCCACTGTTCCCAGTTTCTCTTTTAATGGAGTCACTCCATTAAAAGATTTTTATCTTGAATTGTGCTGTCCGCCAAAGCCCTTATTGTTGCCTACGGTGCAAAAAAGGTTAAAGGCATTGGAAACAATAGTCCCTCCTTTTCTTATCAAATATGTCATGGTACTGTTCGTATTACTAAGCAAACAGAAAGAATTCAGTCTTTGAAGCTTTTACAGTTCTGTAGAATTTTAATATTAACTCTTTACAACACGACAAAAAAATTAGACTGGTCTAAATTGAAAGCGTTTGCAGACAACAATTTAAATGTAGTTCAAATGACAGAATTTGTCTTTGATAGAGTAGAAAACATTGTTGGTAAAGGAGAAAATGCTGGTTACCAGCATTTTCTCCTTTTCCAACAATGTTTTCAAAAGGCCTTTTCCTCAGGGTTGTTAAAACTCGGGATTGTGTGGTAAAGGGTTAATGTACCAATTACAGTTGGAAGCTGTCAAACATATACATTAGTCTAGTTGTGTTACCGGGCCCAGAAAGCTCTATGATAACATCCAGGGCTTGTCATAAAGGGAACAGAGTATTAGTTCCAGCTGGGTAAAAGGTCTGTCTGTTGCAGTCTGTGGTTGGAAAGAGTGTTGTGTATTATGATACGTTTATTATTGAAACACAAGAAACAACAGCATAATTATGTGAACCTAGCCTCTGTTATGCAACTGAAATACCACTGAAAACAGTGTCAAACACCAACAAAACTGGCATGAATAGCCAAAGAGAGAAATACCTGGCTAACCGTCTGGGTCCTGAAAAGTATAATACATGTATATGATAATTATGAAGAACATGCTCAGTATTAGTTAATTTGGGTTTTGTAATGATTTAAAGTTTTGAACATTTCCATTTTTAACAGGATTTGAAATACAAATTATTGAAGAAGAATTTATGAGATAGGATAATTTCTTTTGAATCATCTGTTTGCTCATTTCCTTCTCTATCTAAAACTAAATATTCACTAGATGACTATGAAACCATCCTAGGCAAGAAATGTACATCACAACCATGAGTTTGAGTTTTAACTCTTTACCAAACAATGAATTTTAGACTCTTTCATATTCAAAACATCTTCAAACGATTAATTCAGAATTGGTAAATATGAACTTAGGCTCTCTGATAGGGTAGAAAACATTGTGGGAAAAGGAGAAAATGCTGGTTACCAGGATTTTCTCCTTTTCCCACAATGTTTTCAAAAGGCTTCTTTCCCAGGGCCGTGAAAACCCGGGATTGTTTGGTAAAGGGTTAATCCTTTACCCTACAAAAAGTATTAGGCTTGTCCATATTGAAAGCAATTGCAGACATATAGGATATCTGACATGAGTTGGCATTTGAGATGAAATTTTATTAAATGAGTCTAGGGAAAATATTATTAAGCGTACAAAATGACGTCAAAATTGACGTCACACAATTGTGATATCAAACATGTATAAGCTAAAAAAATTCATAATGGGTATATTACTCTGAAAACAAGGGCGGTTATGTGATAAAACAAGATACTTGTTGTTCAAGTGATGAATTTTTTCTTTTTATAAAAAGGAATTGTGGGAAAAGAAGGGTTACCAGGATTTTCTCCATTTCTCACAATGTTCTAAAAATCCTTTTTACTCAGGATGGTTAAAACTCAGGATTGTTTGGCAAAGGATGAACACATAAATATATGATAGAAAAGCATTGTAGCAAAAAGAAGAATAGCTTTTAATGACTGATTTCCCCTCTTGCAATGTGTGACATTTTTAAAGTGGCCTGCTTTCTAAGAGTTTTTTGTCTGGTCATTCTATTAGTTAGAAGACATGTAACTCTCTGAAGGTAAAAGGAAAGCCCAGTTTCTAAGTGCTGCTTGCAGCGATGTTGATCAAGATCAGACTTCGATGACAATGCAATCTGATCTTTAGTCTGAATTAATGATAGGTTGTGAGAAATTTTAGCCATCAAAACCTTTTGTTTGTCTTAGTATTAATGCCATTTTTAATATTTCTCTGATATCATAGTTTTCAAAGCAACTATCTATGCTTTCCAGCGGTTTCTTTCACCAGTGCTTGGCACAACAGTATGCCCAAACCAGTCACAGCTTTTCCAGATAAACATCATCAAACAAAGTTCCTTAATATTGCAATGAAAATGCTAAAATTAATTGTTTAGCCCCTTACCAAACAATCCTATGTTTTTAGGATCATAACAAAGGCCTTTTAAAACTGTGTGGAAAAAAGAAAAGCTGCTGACAACCAGCTTTTTCTCCTTTTCCCAAAATGTTGTGTACACTTTTAACGACTAATCCTGTCATACTTATATGACATATCTAAATAGATTTCTGCACATGGTGAATGAAACTTTGTTTATTACTTCGTTGAAATAAGAGCATTTCAGAACTGTTACAGCACAGACTATGTACATGTGCTCAAATTTCTATTCAACTTAGTCATTTTCTGCAGGTGAGAACCGGGATTATATGACAGTGACATTGAAAAATGGCGTCATCAACGTGGCCATCAACCTTGGATCTGGTCTCTTCAACAAAATTGTTGATATGAATGGATTCAAAATGGACGACGGTCAATGGCACCATCTAGAGGTGACTAGAAATTCAAGGAAGGTAACTGCAGGCATTTTTCACTGATTGTCTTTTTTTTCTTTTTTTCATTCTCTATTTTAACTATTTTTTTTTTTTCTATACACATCACAAAGTGCTACATAAATTACACAAAAATGTAACAGATTGTCTTTGTTTGGTTTTTGAATTTTCTTGCATCTTACTGATATAAACACTACTGCATAATTCTTTTTGTGACTGATGGTTATTATTTTTATATCATTCTTTAATGAAGATTTGTAAAAATGTTCTTTATTGTAGTTATTAGGGTTGTGTGATATAATCTGGCGAGGTTTGTTTATGAACACAATTTTTTATCATAAGCTTATTGAAATAAACAGAATGAAATGGTAGAAAAATATTAATGATGGAGTTGATAGAAAGCAGTTGATGATTTAAAATTTGACCCTTTGCCAAACGATCCTATGTTTTCACGACTCTAATGCAGACAGTTTTGAAAAACATAGTGAAAAAAGGAGAAAGTGTTAGTAATAAGCATTATCTCCTTAACCCAAAATGTTTTCCGCCCTTTCAAGGACAAATGCCATCATTGGAACAACATTGTGGTATTATGATGTAAGCAAATACTTTAACTTGGACAAGTCTAAAATTCAGTTATCTTGTATAGGGTTAGGTAGACTAGAGTGTACTTATCCAGGGATAACAATTACAATATCCTGATATTAGTTAGTCATTATTTAGCTAAACACCAGTTTTAACCCATTACCTCTTAACTCGATGCCTCCCAAAACAAATTTTTCACAGATGTCTTGGTGGGCTTTTAAAATAGTGGTAATACACACAAATTACATTTTTAACACATAAATACAAGTGAAGTCATTAAGCTGAAGAAGACATTGTTTGTTGTGATTAAATGGTTTCTTTCTCCTTTTGTCACAGTGTTTTCACAAGAGGTCAGCTGCAAGACAAAAAAAGTCAACTGCAGTTCTCCTTTTGTCACAGTGTTTTCACAAGAGGTCTGCAGCAAGACCAAAAAAGTCAACTGCAGATGGTTATGTGTTTTAATGCTATATTTAGTCACTTGTAATTTTAGATGTTTTAATCTTTTAGCACACAATAACGGTTTTTAACAACCTTGAGAAAGAAGACTGTTGAAAACACTGTTGGAAAAGGAGAAAATACTGGTTACCAGCATTTTCTCCTTTTCCTTCAATGTTTTCTACCCTATCAAAGACAATTTGAGCCAGATTTAATGTCGTCTGCTCATCCTTTGGGTTTCGAAAAATTAAAAATTTTGTTTTGTGGCAAATGGTTAAGGAAGAAAAGGCAATGGACAAACAAATATAATGTCCAGACATTACAAAAAATTTGTGAAAAATGTAGAATTTATCAGTTATGATCAATAATTTCTCTCTATGTCAAAAAGGTTTTGACAGCCTTCTGCAGCAAACACTTGCTGCTTATAGAACTGAGAGGTAAAGGGTTAAGTGGCTGGAAATTTAAAAGTCATGGGCATTTTATTTTTCCAATTTAGCTGAAATATTCCTTCCCTATAGTTCCTGCTATTTTTCCTCATTTTGTGCATTTAGGTATAAGTAGACCAATCATACTATCAAAGACAAATGATAGCTAGATCTACCTTTAAAGTCACTGTTACGAGTTACACAAGCTTGGTAGGTTCGTGATGATTAAAAGTTGGGGACCTGGCCGAGTTTCATTGCATTACCTTTGGTCCTATTTACCCAAAATTCCGCCAGTTGTTTTAGCTCTAAAAAAAAATTCAAGAAAAGTCAAGTAAACAAGTATTTAGAATGGTGAATATCATGGCCTTGGTTTTGTTTAATTAGATTAATTAAGTACATTCAATCATCAGACAATACAAAAAAAACTGACATACATGTCTACTCAATCAAAGAAAGATTTTTATCATTTTAGCCATATTTAATCTATCCTCTGCAACAGTTTTCATTGACAATGCTAAAAGTTTATCCTCAGGTAAAGAGTTAAATAAGGCATCATTGGCAGCAAATGAACTCCAGCCTCTGTGTTGGAAGATGCTAATCAAGGTGACAAGAGTATCAACTTGAAATACTATAATCAGTGCCTGTCACTTCCATTATTCCCAGAAAAGTCTTTAATTAAGTTATTTACCAGAGATTTACACCATATTGGTATCTTACTCTGTCTGAACACTTTAGAATGCCAAGAATGCTTTTGGTGGGCTTCAAGAACAGTGTAGATCTTAGATCTGACTGTACAGAATGTACAATCTGACCCTAGATGTAAACTGTTGAACATTTTATTTAGACATTCTAAATGAAACAGCCTTGAAATTATATTTTTGAACAGACCAAAAAATTTTACTTAATTTATTTTGAGCCTTGAGAGTTGAGTAAGATTTCCATTTCATTCAGTAGTAGTCTTGTATGATTGAGGAGCACTAATACAAATAAATTTTCTTTTATAAATAAAAAGAAATTTATAACATGTTATAGAGAATTTTATCCAAGAATCTCATTTCTCTGAATGCTTGGTTTCCATGTATGTACCGGTGACCAATCAGATGCTTGGGATTCCTACCTGAGTGTAGGTTGATGTTGAGCATGTGCAAGCTAGTCTAGTTCCCTTTAGAGTGACCCAGAATCTAATGTAAACAAAAACCCAACATTTGCAAAATTCTTTCCAACATAAAATAGTTGTTTCTGTCAGAAATCATAATTCTGTTAACTCATTACCAAACAAGAAAATTTTGGACTTGACCTAAATGAAAACATTTGTAGACCATGATAAATACATAGCTCAAATGATGATTTTTGTCTTCAATAGGGTAAAAACATTGTGGGAAAAGAAAAAAATGCTGATTACCAGCATTTTCTTCTTTTCCCACAAATTTTTCAAAAGCCTACTCCTTCGGGGTCGTTAAAAGTCGTGTGGTAAAGGGTTAAATATGACAACAAACTACAAAATCTCTACCACTCCAATTTGAATGATTATTATACAGTGTACTTACAAAGTCAAGATGTCATGGATAAGGTACAAGATGTTTACTTATATGTAAAGTGAGTCAGTGACCAGTGCAAATCAGGCTCATCTTTACCTACTCCAAAGCTTTTTTAATCCTCATGTTTTTCATGGTTGTTGTAGGTCTTGTCTCCCTACAAGTTTGTCCAACTGATAAAAAATCAAAAAGACTTGGAAAACTCATCTAAAAGTAGACTCTAGAAAGTATTAAAATGCTAAACATCATACTGATGTTTTTCATTTCCTTTTCTCAACTGAAAAGCAACAAAGAGAATTTTTTCATAGTATTTCCCATTGCAACAAGTAAGTGGCTATGAGGGCTGTGTAAAGTCACTGGATCAAACCAGATCGAACTCAATAAGTGGAATGGACCAGGCCAAACCCGATTCGGCTTAATAACTAGATTTGACTGGAACGGACTCAATAACCAGATTTGACCATTTTTCTTCAATATTGAATGAACCAAGTTATTTCTTTTCCAAGGCAACTTTTTTTCACATTCCCTAGTTAGTCAGTACTTTTAATACTTTGAATTATGCTGGGGGGGGGGGGGGGGTGGCTAGCATGTATAATGGTATGCAAATAATAGCATTTAATGTTTTCACTGTAAAAGTTATTACTAAAGCTACTAAAGCTACATCTACAATAGCTCTGGACAGAAATAAGTACTTATGCCGATGATGACTAAGTTGACTTTCGTAGTGCTACATAAACAAAATAGACTATGTAAGTCAGTGCACTATTATGGTGGCATATTTCTGCCACGAGATACGAGATAGCTATCATGATAATTTTAGGAAACTATCGCGATAAATTAAAGTTTCCTGGAAATTTTATCGAGATAATGAAAAGTTCCCTGAAAAAAATATCATGATAAACTTAATATTTTAACGCACAATTTCTCAACCGTGCACGAAGCTGACATTCGAGATAAAATTATCGTTATAGTTCTATCTGTTTCTCGATATCTATAAATAAAAAAATTATTATTTGGATGACCTTGGTAGTTTTTGACTTTACAAGATTGCAGTAGATAAAATTCTTGACAATTGTAGCTTAATTAGTAAATTTTGACAAGACTTGAAATGAACAGAAGTCTGTAAAATCACATAGACTACTCGAAATGCCTCCCACGAACAACTTTAAAACCATTCAGGGAAAAGGAGAATTCATAAGGTTGTAGACAAAGATGTTCCGAAACTGTATCTAATTATAGATACCGTGAATGTCAGTTATGGGCACGAAAGCAACAAAAATCATGATAACAATTAGAATTATCACGATATTTTTATCGTGAAAATTTTTATTATCTAGATAATATTTCCAGATATCACAATAGTTCTCTTACATTATCGCAATAGCTATCTCGTATCTCGCGGCAGAAATATGCCACCATACACTATAGATGTAGATATTGCAATTTTATATCAGTTTTTGTTTGAATACTTGGCAAAGAAGTGGATATTGAAGAGCAAAGATAAGACTGCATATTCTGTGCAGTCTGATTTTGCTGTCTACATAGGCAGTTAAATCTGGGTTCAGTGCTACATGGGTTAACTGCTTTTACTGGCAATTTAGATCCAGATCAAAATGCACGGACTGGTTTTGGGTCTACACAGATACTATGTTATATATCTGGCCAAAAAATAACTTTAAAATTGTCATTTACACGTGAGCCTCGCTCTGGCAAACGGGGGCATTTTTAATCTCCATCAGGCATGATACCAAGCAAGTGATCTTGTATTAATGGATCTGTAAAACCCATTTTCTCTAACAAGCAATTGAATTATAATATACAGTCCTTTGACATGCAGAAAATTGACCAATAGCAAAAGTTTTCAACCCAGGTCAGCATGCGCGAATTACACAGGCTGACCTGGGTCCATACTTTTTGCAGATGCATTAAGCCTCCTTTTCACAGAGCATGGCAAAAATAAGAATTGTCTAGGAAAGGGTAGAAAACATTTTGAGAAAAGGCAAAAATGCTGGTAACCAGCATTTCCCCTTTTCCCAGAATGTTTTTTAAACCTTCTTTCTCAGGATTGTCAAAACTTAGAATTGTTTAGTAGAGGGTTAATTTCATCAGCTCCATAAGGGTTAATACTTACAGTGCTGAATTAATATAATGGACCACTTCAATTATGAAAAGAATCCACAATACTGAATTTCCATTGTTATTTTGGCCAGAATATGTAACAAAGTAGCAGACAGTGTAGATCCAAGATCAGACTGCACCTTCTGTGCAGTCTGATCTTGATCTACACTGTCTGCAAAAACAGCTTGACTCGGTTCCAGCGCTTTATGGGTTAAAGAGAGTGCAAACTGAAGCCCAAAACATACTCACTATTGATTAGCACTGTTTGACAGGAAGATATCATTTGACAGAAATACAGGAAGCCAGGGGTAACCCTGTACAAGAGCGGAACACTTTGGATTTATCCATAATATAACCATTTTGCAAACAACAAATTAAATGTGGATCAAATGATGGGATTTGTTTCTGATTAGGTAGGAAACAAAGTAGGAAAAGGAGAACATGCTGATTAGCTGCATCTTCTCCTTGTGCCAATATGTTTCCAGAAGCTTTATTCCTAATATGTTTGTTAAATCATGGCATTGTTTGGTAAAGGGATAACAAGATGGTTTGAATCCTGGAGTTATCACAAATGAAATGCCTAATCAGCCACAGGAATACAAATTGCCTTGTTAGGGAATAGGAAACTTGAGCATTACTTATTTTAGTTCTTGTTTTTTTTTTGTCTAATCAGCTGCTACTGAATAAGCCTTATTAGATGAAAGAATCAAGATGACTCTGCCTATGCTTATTTCTTCTTATATAAATTTGTCTCATACAACTTTTGAAAGCATTCCTGTTTTTGAGGACAGTTGGTAGCTAAATCTGATTATGTTGTTTTTGTTTTAATTGAGCCAATTAACCCTTCCCCAAATGACACATTTTAGACCCTTCTAAATTCAAAATATCTGCAGTCGACTGATTTCCATTGGTGCAAATGAGCTTAAGTTCTATGATACGGTAGAAAACATTGTGGGAAAAGGAGAAAATGCTGCCTACCAGAAATTTTCTCCTTTTCCCCCAATATTTTCAAAAGACTTCCTGTCCAGAGTTGTTAAAACTCTAGATTGTATGTAAAGTGTTAACTCCTTACAGTGCCTTTCACCACTTTAGCTACCCTTTCAGACAGTGTTGATCAAGATCATACTACACAAAATGTGCAGTCTGACCTTTGATCTACACTGTCCACTTTGCTGACATATTCTGGACAAAAGAAACCTTGGAGTTGCATTTATTTGGGTCTTATTTCTAAACTGAATTGGTTCTTCAGATTCATTCAGGTCTAAAGGTTAAATCACCTTTTACTCTGCATTGTGGGTCATCATAGTGCACCAGAAAATGACTATTATTGTATCTAGGGTTGACAACTTAGGATATGGACTCTAATCTCATAGGTAGGAAAATTGAAAGAATTTCAAGTAACGAAAATAAATTTTTCATAAATGATGGGAATTGTAAAAACATCATAGGAAAAGGCAAATAAGTTAGTTAACATCATTTTTTCGTTTTTGCACAATGTTTTTGAAAGCTATCTTCATTACAATCACTAAAACACAGATTTACTTGCCTTAACCTCAGACCCAATATATAAGTGTGGAGGAATCCAATACTTAAACCACAGATCCACTCTGTGCAGAGAAATCCAATGCAGGGGATCCAATGACCTGAACCACAGATCCTCTAGATGTAGGGGGACAAAATGGAATAACCTTATGTTTCAGTCCTTGAAGCTTCTTTTTTTTTATATAGATAATGAATGAGATTCTATCTAGCCCCAGACAAGTATATCATAAAGAATGGACATTCATTGAATTTTATGTATGTAACCATTTGCTCTGTGAAATTGCCTCATGTTTTGGCCCTGTGGTTGTAGGCTGAGCCATACAATATATATCATGAAAATCTGGGAAATATCATTGGTCAAATCTAAAAATTGGAGTTGTAGTGTTATACTTCATACATCAAGAGTTAACGCTCTTCAACCAATTACTCCCAGTTTATGACATACAGTAAACTACAAAATTCACAACAATATGGTAATCTGCCCTAAATATTTCTCAAAGTTGTGTGCATTTATTATTCATTTGCTGTCGTTACTCAAACCAGCGTCTTCTCAGAGAAATGTTTCTTATCAGTCATTGTGGGAGTCGCCCTCTTCTTTGATTGCCCTAGTATCAAACTCTTCCATGCAGCATCCCACACATAAGGGCTAGTCTCCTGACTTAACTCTTAAAGGCCAAATAGTGGCCAAAAGTAAACAATGGGTTGGTAAAATGTATGCAATTTTAAATCATACCATTTAAAAGCATGAAAATTATTGTGAAGATGATAATTTTTTGCTGTACGATCCATCCAAGTGTGTAAGTAGTTGCTGGTAGAAAAATGAATTTCAAATCAGCTAAAAAGTAAACAAAAGATAAAGTGACCTGGCAACTTTTAACCTAGTTTTAGATTTCATTTTTCTGCCAGTGACTAACACATGGTCTGAACGTACAATAACAGATTGTCATCTTCACAATGATTTCTATTCTTTTAAATAGTATGATATAAATCTAGATACTTTTTTACACCCTTATTCTCTACTTTTGGAATCTATTTTGACTTGGTTTGCTGCCAGCAATTTCTCCTTTTTCCATAATGTTTTTTTACTTCTTATAGTGAAATATTGTTACATAAGCTACGATTGATTTGTTGTCTGCATTTGATTTGGATTTGGACATATCTGAAATTTGGTCATCTTGTAAAGGGTTATTCATGAAATACTAGAACAAAAATTGTGTAGGAGTAATAGTAACATTTGAATTTTAACTCTTAGATTTCAAAGCATAACTATAAAGGCTTTTATTTGCCAGTGTAGATTAAGATCAGAATTGCACCAAATGAGCAGTTAGATCATGTAAAGTATGTGCAGTGTCAGATTTGTTGTGATGTATTCCAGCCAAAACAGTTTTTTCTCCTAACTGTCCATTCAAAGGATTAACTCTTTACCAAACAACAAAACTTTGGACTGTACCAAGCATTTGCAGACAACAAATCAAATCTTGCTAAAATGTTGGTTTCTTTTCTTTGATATGGTAGAACAGATTGTGGAAAAAGGAGAAAATGCTGGTTACCAGCATTTTTTCTTTTTCCGACTATGTTTTCAAAAACCTTCTCTTTCAGGTGGTTAATTGTTGGGATTGTGTGGGTTAGGGTTAAGGCTATATTTCATGATTAGTCCACTTTGAAACTTGTGTTTGTCATGAAATATTCATGGCCTCTGACTGGTTAGTTAGAAACCAGATCCTGACATTCTTTTCTGATAAAAAAAAAACTTGCTTCTTTAATGTGTTTCCTCCTGGAAGAGACACTTTCAACAGACTCTAAAAATATTTATATCTATTAAAAAGATAGGGAAATTTAACCCCTGCTGTGCACAACATAACTTACATTGCTTTTGCAAACATTGCAGATCTAGTTCAGGCTGTATTTATCATGCATTCTGATTTTATTATATGCAATTGCCATTATACTTCATGGAGACATTCTGGTAGAAACAGATTTCAAATTATTGGTACAAGTTTCAGATACTTTTCCTCAAAGAACTTGTTTGTTTCATTTACCATAGTCTAGCTGGGCTTCAAGGCTATTAAAGGCAATTATTATGGTAATCACACATCCTTGGTTACAAAAAAGGGCAACTAATTTTTTACATTCATTGCCTTGAGAATATTTTGCTTAGGTTACCTTGTGCTTTTGAATCATTAATGAGTAATATGATTTTTGATGTCAGTATTTCTTGAGAAAATCAACTGCTTTTTTTTTTTAACCACACATATGGGCTCCTGAATGATACATAATTATCATTATCCCCCTTCAGAGGCGGAGGGATATAGTTTTAGCATTGTCCGTCCGTCCTTCCGTCCGTCCATCCGTCCATGTGTCTGTCCGTGTGTCCGTCTGGGAGAATATCTCCAATACCATTGGACGGAATTTCGTGAAACTTTATACATGTGTACAATAACCCATTCCGCCGATACACTTTTTTTTTTTTTTGATTCCATGAAAAATGGCAGACTGGGAACGACTTTAAGTTACGCGGTCAAGTAAATTTTTTGGCAGGGGATATCATTTCAACAAAATTGCTTGTTCATAACAATATAGCATTGTGCATTATGCAGCTGATCATTATGGGAAACATATTTAAAGTAAAAAATTACTGTCCGATATTTTGGAAAATAAAAGTTACAGACTGTATCCAAATTGAGCGGGAAATTACAGTAATACTGTAATAAAAAAAACATTATTGTTCTATTTTTAATTTGCCCATAACCAATAATGTTGTTCTTCGAAATTCATCTTGGATTTGGACAAGTTTAATGTTTTGCTGCTTGGTAACAGGTTAATACTGACAGAAAATGTCCATTCTATTTATTCAGCACCATAAGAGTTGACTCTTTACCACATGACAAAATTTCAAACTTGTCTAAATTGAAAGCATTTGCCGACAACAAAATAAATTTGGCTTAAAAATCGAAGCTTGTTTTGGGAAGGGTAGAAAATATTGTGGGAAAAGGAGAAAATGCTGGTAACCAGCATTTTCTCCTTTTCCCACAATATTTTCAAAAGGCTTCTTTCTCAGGGTCGTTAAAAGTCGGGATTGTGTGGTGAAGGGTTAAAGTAGGAGTATCTTACCTGGGTTACGGAGGATGACATTTTCACAACACTTTTTTTTTGTCATGCAAGATCTTCTTTTGTATCACAATGGTGAACAGTCTGCACTTGAAATTATTGCACTTTTTTTTTTCATTTCCCTTTTTTTTGTAGCATAGAATGCCTGTTTGTGATATCTTGCCACTAGAATGAATGATAAATGTTTTGACTGGTTGCCATGGAAACATAGAAATAATATTTATATTTCTATGTGTTTTTTCTATATTTATCACTAGCTGACCACTGGCCATACATTTTGTGATGTAAGTAACTGGGTATGCATTGCATGTTGCATGTCATTTAGTGTTCCACAACTTTGGATGCATGTTGTATTTTTCTTTCAGACTAACAACCTATACAACCTTTTTTTAAAATTTTTTCTTTCAGGTGCTATCTTAGCACTCATGTGTTATTGACAGCATGTGAATGATCGCATTTTACTGTATTCTGTCCATCTACATATGTAGCTATAAACACAGCAAGCCCTGGCAGCCAATGTTATGAAGCCTTCTCTTGATACTCTTATTATTTTATCCAGATTATTTTTGACAACAAGCTCTCATTTGGCTTTAGAAAACATCGAACTAAAAAGGTATCTTTGCTAAATCCTACAAAGTTTTCTTGATTCTTTTTTTTACAGCAAGAGAAGTTGTTAATTTTATTGCAAGATAGTCTGTATACATATTTAAAGAAAGAGTTTAAAACTTGTTGATAGCAGAGCATTCTGATAATTTCTTACCCAGGCACTGTAGATTAAGGTCAGAATGCACAGAAAAAGTTTGGTTTTGGATCTAAATTGTCTGTACTATTTTAAAATTTTCTAGCAAAAGTAAGCTTGAAACAGCCATATTTTAGATTTTTATCCACAGACAAAAAATTAATTAATATCATTTTCTGAGCAGGCTATTATCACAGTACCATTTTACTGACCGTTTTCATTTCTAGAATGCCAAATATGACTTTATCTGCTCTTGCTGACAATGTCAATCAAGACTACCCTGCACAAAATGTGCAGTCTAATCTTACATCTACACTGGCCGTAGTTCTACTATATGTCATGTAGTTAAAAGAATTTAAAAGGGCTAAAAGGGTGAAAACAGCAAATAGAGTGAAAGACTAACAGGATAATTTACTTACAGCAGTATAAAATATATGAGCCATACTCTGTGAAAAGGGGGCTTAGTGCATCTGCAAAACGTGTGGACCCATGTCAGCCTGCACAGTCCACACAGGCTGATTGATATAGTTCAAAACTTTTTGCTATTTGAAAATTTTCTGCATGTCAAAGGACCGTTCTTTTTCCAGATGCAGTTGATTATTAAATTTAATGGATTCTATGGATCCATCATTATATGATAAATTGCTTGGTATAATGCATCACAGAGGTGCTTTAAGTTTGACAATTAGATAACTAGTACTAAAACTGTACAGGTCTTCAAAACAAATTTTTGTCAGTTGATACCAACTCTTTATGTCAGTTAAAGAAACTGGTTTTATAGACAGGTGAAAGACAAGTCATTATGATACAGTTTTCCCATTGGTTCATATTCATGACCTTTGACTTGCAAATGAATAGCTTTGGGTCCACTTTTGAAGTTTTTTGAAGTTTGTAAAGCTACATTTATTATAAAGTTCTAGATTTGATTACAGTGTGCGATTTAGTTTTCTTGCTGTCTGCCTGCCAATTAAGCAGAAACTGAACACATGAATGCAATATGTGATTTACCAAAATAAATTCTGTCTGTGTCAAGTTTAATTCAAACATCTTCCCTTCTTCCAGCAGATGGTTTGTAAAACTTTCATATAGAGATCTAGATATCTTCAGTGCAGTTAGTCTGAAATTTATATAAATAGCTTAACTTCTGTCCATTGACTAATTCTACAACCATAAACAGGGTTTTTATATCGACATACATACAATGTGTGAGATAATAAACAACAAATTCAGAGTTTTTGATACAAGTATGATCATGCTAAAACAAGTTTACTTGTTTCAAGTTTTAATAACTAGATTGCAACTTTTCTAACAAGTATGAAAGTATAGTATCTAATAATTCTTTCATAATATCTTCAGATAATGCACAAAATTTTGGAAAGTCTTCTTAGATTAAATTTGCATTTTAGCTGATAAAAGCATTTACACATGCTATCTTACACCATAAGACTGAGTAAATTATTGCCATTTTGAAATGTTTTTGCCATTTATAGCATTCAAATTGGATATAAAAAAAAAAATGTTGTTTGATGACAAATAACACATCACCTTAGTTGTAATGATAGATAATAACTGATTTGGTGTCTGTTTCATTATTTAACTCTCATGAGATAGAGTAACCTAGAGCATTATCATGAAATAGAGCAGATCTCTATGAGAAAAGAGTGAAAATTCCACAACCCTACAGCTTATTTTGAAACAAACAACTGTTATCATAACCCAATTACCCAGAGAAAACATTTATCCCTATGTTGTATCTCCTGCTTCCTAGAATCTATCCTGTATTCTGTTTAGTGATAAGGTTTTGGTTGAAACTAGTAGTGAATGTAGAATTCCGTGTGGGTAGAATATCAGTCATTGTTGTATACCCCATGAATGTCCTTGTCCCTCCATTATCCAGCAAACAAATTTCTGTGGGTTACCAGATCTTGGAAAAATAATATGCGACTTTACCATTTTTATTAGCCAAGTGTCAAGTTATTGTCATAGTGCTGGTGTCGAAGTCATCATCTGAGTCGTGTAAAAACTTTGACATTTCACATCATCTCTTTTATTACTAATACTTGCTTCAAACTCTGACTAGTTCTTAACTATCAAAAGGGAACCCATACAACAGGGACAGATAATCATCAAACTATTTTTGACATATCTGTCCCCTTTTTCAACTCTAATAAACTTTGACATTTTATAATATCTCTGGTATTACTTAAGATATTTACTTCAAACTAGGATGAATTGTTAACTATCAAAAGGGGAACCAATACAACAAAGGCAGATAACCATCAAAGTATTTTTGACACATTTAGGTCCCTTGTCTGACGTATAATTTTCACTGAAAATGAAGCCGAGCGTTGGCACCCACATGTGGTGCTCGTGTTAATACTTGGTGTATGATCTTCTTGTGTCTAATTGCTTGATATCTTACCTGATTATCTGAACCCAATGTAAATAAAATGAATATTTTCAATCAGTCTGAAAGAACCATCTCAAGGTCATTTTTGACTAGAATATCCCATAAAATAGAGGACAATGAAGATGTATGATCAGATGGCTCATTTTGAGTATTCTAATCTTTGATCTACACAGCATGGAAAAGCAGTCTAAGATGCAGAGTGAATTTAAGTTGAGAGGCTAATGCTCTAAAAATCACATATCCTTTACACTGTTATGATGTGTCCTTAACAATTTGACCCAATGTCAAACAAGTGTGTCTTTCACTTAGGAATGTACATGTAGCTTTAACATTTAAGTCTACCAGATGACGAAGTTTTATACTTGTCAGTAATTAAATTATTTGCAAGCTACAAATTTAATGTAACTCAAATGATAGGATTTGTCTTTGAAAGGGAGCAAACAATGTGAGGAAAGAGGAAACTGCTGGCTGTAAGCATAGTCTCTTTTCCCACATAGCCTTTTTCCTAAGGTTCATCATAGCAGAGGACTGTTTAGTAAAGGCTTAACTGTCGCAAATAACTATTTTATTGTGTAGCAGATCTCTATCGAAAGCATTGTGTCAAAAAGATGTTCACATGTGTTTATGTGTGAAGTTTAATTGATGTTGATTTCGCTATAATTTACAGGAATGCTTTGAAAGTAGTGTACTGCAATTTTGCATCAGGTGATAAAGAATTAAATTGACATTTAACAGTACTATAGTGCTTGAGTAGCTTTTTGTGGATTACCGGTATTATAGAAACTAAATAAGAAAGTAAGTAAGCCTATTAATCATATCCTCTTATTTTCATTCAGTAAAAGGATACTTCTAACTTTAGTGCACTGTTCATCTAAGCAGTAGTCATAATCAATGTATGTTATACCTTAAACTTTAAATAGGACAACAGATAAAAAAAAAAACACTCCCACTCCCATTTATGGATATTTATCGTGTGCACCACTGCCTCTTAAATACTTTCAGTGCTTTGATACATAATACAGTGTGTGTGTGTGTGTGTGTGTGTGTGTGTGTGACTCTTTCTCTACAAAATTGATTACCTGCACAATGTCCATGACCCCATGGGAAAACTTTTATCCATCTTCATTTTGTTTATAGCCGGAGGAGGCAGACCCTTGATTTTCAAATAACATGGTCTTTATATTACCAGAGTTATTAGTTTGCTGTTAGCAGCTTTGTCTGGACTCAAGATTGCCTGAGGTGCAATTCATTTTCACATCAACAATCTCTTCTTCTTGTCCAATGTGTCAATCAATATACCAATACTCTGGGTATTAGTGTCCAGATCCTACATCTTCACAATTTCTCATTAACCCGCATAGTGCTAAATAAATGAAAGTAACATTCTCTGTCAACACAAAAAGATGCAGATATTTTCATTTCATGGCTGTTTTTGTCACAATATATGAAAAAAAAAAACCAGACAGTGTATATCCAAAATGCAGTCTGATTTTGATCTGCATTGTCCACATAAGCAACTTACCTGATCTGTAGCGGGAGTATTTGTTCCATAACCAAAGGGTCAAACACATTCTGAATTGTAGACTCTTCCCATACTATTTTATAACACAAGCTGATAATAGAAAAAAAAAATGCAATATGATAATTAATGAAAAAATGTTGATTATATTGCAAAAATGTTTTACGTTTTATAAAATGCTGCTTATGCATTAATTTTGTCCATCCTTTTGATATTTAAATTTATCATTTTTTGCAAAGCCATTCAGATTTTGTTGATGTGAAAAAATCTGAAGAAGTAAACATAGAATTGCTTGCTGTAAGGTTGAGTTCAATGTTCCAGAACAGGTTAAAATTACAGTAAATAGAACTGCTATTGAAGTGTCATCTTGGCGCCCTGTAGATATTTGTTAATGGTCATCAAAGGTTTTCAACACTTTCACTAGCAAAAGTATGGTGAAATTTTAGTTTTTCTAACATGCAACAAATAAGGATGCTATAAATATTTATTTAGAGTATCTAAGAGGGACAATGGTGTTACAGCTGATGAGTGTTAGGAGTAACTCATACAAGCAGTCAAGGCTGCTGCTACACTACAATCCAAGGGATTAACTCCTTACCACTCAATCTGAGAATTAATGACCCTTAGGATATAGCCTTTTGAAAACTTTGTGGAAAAAGGAGAAAATGCTGGTAACTAAAATGCTGGCATTTTCTCCTTTTCCCACAAGGCTTTCTGAACTTTCACAGGCATTATTACCATCAGTTCACCTAAATTCAAAATGTCATCTGCATATGCTTTCAATTTGGACCAGTCGAAAATTTTGTTGTTTGGTAAAGAGTTAAGATCATAATCTATGCATGACAAGTAAGGACCTTATGAGTATTTTCATTTATGCTTTTAACACAGACTGAAGTTTTTAATAATTTTTTTTAATTACATGAATACATAGAAGACTACCTGTAATACCAATTTTATGATCCATCTTATTATTAAAATATTGAGATTCTATTACATTACATGTATTAGCTACGAATGGATCTGAACTTGAAAGGAATAGAAATGGGTTCTTTGATAAGTAATGTTCCCCCAAAATATTTCTTACAAAAAATGTAAAATACAAAAAAAAAACATACTGAAGGTTGTCATTTTAACAATTGCTTGCATAAAAAATACACGTTTTCATTTCATCTGACGCTGATGAATTAAGAATGATGATATTATGGCAAAATTTAGAAATCCAGAGGAATTAGATGTAGAAATGATCTGTTGTTTCTCTATTGACTTTAATCAATCTTTCATTTCAGAATTTTATGGCTGAACTTTTTTATAGTTAAAAAAAAAAAATGAAAGTCAACTCTTTCAAAGAGTCTTAATAGTTTTAATTATTAATTATTCTCAATTAAATATTAATTATTCTCAACTAAAACCTATGGTTTGGGTACTCATTAGAATTGTCTCGAGACAATTCTAAGAGAAATAATGGATTTAGAATACCATCACTCCCTCTTATCAGGAGCTTTGGTATAGGCCTTTTCTTATGACTAGAATACCTGTTTGATAACTCCAAAGGTTAGTGTAATCAAAGGCCCAGTAGAGGCAAAAAGTAAACATTTTAGCTGTTAAAATGCATTTAAAGTAAAATGATACCATTTAAATGTATGGAAATTATTGCGAAGATAATAATCTGTTTTTTTTTATAGTTGATCCAAGTATGGTATTTGGACACTGGCAGAAAAATGAATTTTAAAACCAGGTAAAAAATGAACAATAGATGGAGTGACTTGGCAACTTTTTATTCTGTTTTAATACTTGTTTTTCTGCGAGTGACTGACACTGGAACCGACTATACAGTAACAGACTGTCATCTTCACAATAATTTCCATTCTTTTAAATGGTGTGATTTAAAGTGAAATACATTTTGACACCTATATAGTTTAGATTTGGTACCCACCGGGCCTGTAAGTCTAAAAAACTGATTTTATTTTTAATGATTTAGGTTTAACTGTTACATTTTTTCATTTTGATTTGAACATTGTTGTGATCTTGTATCTTTTGTTACATAATTGTAAATGATTACCTCATATTGTTGACTTTTGAGTCTTGCAGCAGACCACTTTAGGAAACATTGTGCCAAAACAAGAAATTGCTTGTGACAAGCAGTCTCTCCTTTTGTCACAATACTTTTACATTCATTCATGTCTTAAACCTTGGTTCATATTTATTAAAGTTGCATGGAGGTAATAAGTTAAAAAATGTAATCATGTATAATCTGAGACATGTTTTGTATCATATCTTTCAGATCGCAATTTCTATCGATGGTGTGGAGAGAGCTACAGGAACAACAATGGGTGACTTTAACATGCTTTCCAGTAATCTACTCTATGTTGCTGGAAGCCCAAACCCAGCTGAAATTGATGGCTCTCCTGTTAGAGTTAATTTTAGGGGATGTTTGAAAAAGGTTTGAAACTTTATGTTGTTTTATATTGTTCTAACATTTGCTTGTGAAGCATATTTTCCATCAAACTCAGGGGTATTATGGTTATTTTGTAAAAGAATGAGATTCATTGTAAGCTGAAGACAAGCAATAAATTTTGTTAAAGAGTTTTTGAAAAACTAATAAATAACACTCTGCTTCAAGTAATTTCTTTAATGGCATTAATTTTGAAAGTACATGTAATTTTTCAGAGTATTGTTTAACCCTGTACCAAACAACCCTGGGTCTTAACAACCTTGAGAAAGAAGCCTTTTACAAACATCTTGGGAAAAGGATAAAATGCTGGTACCAGCATTTTCTCCATATCCCACAGTGCTTTTTACCCTTTTAATGACAAATCCAATTTTTTTGGCCACATTCAATAATAATGCTTTCAGTTTGAATGTATGGTAAAGAGTTAAAAGATTCCTGTAATGTTTGATTGGAATTATTGTAATATGATACACATGCCTTTATTGAATTGGGCCTAAATTTATCAATTATCTAGGCAAGCTTTGAAAACTTCAAATTGTAGGATGTCAAAGCATGTGTGTAAGCCATAAGGAAACACTAGTATAACAATAATTTTGCCAGGATGCCTTTTGAAAATCAAAGTACTGAAAGTACTGACAGACTAGCGAAACTGAAATGAGTGGCTATGGTAAAGATAAAACCTGGTTGGTTTATACAAGATTGAAGAAAAATTGTAAAATTTGGTTTTGAGTTGATTCCAGTTCCACTGGCTCATTCCGGTTATTAAGTCCAATCCAGATCCAGTTCAATCCATTGATTTTACCCAACACACTTGACTACTTACTTGGCAAAATAAGAAATATCATGAAAATCTTGTTTGTTAACTTTCAATTGAAACAAGTTATTTAGTTGAAATAATATCCCCAGCCGAAAAAAACCTTTTTTTTTATAGACACATACAAGAGGTATCGTATTTTGCATGTAGATGTGAATTTTTTGTTATTGGTCTATAACGAAATTCTACATTAAAGGCGTTTCAGCGAGTTATTTCTAGCGCAGAGAATTTTGTGAAATTTGACACAGAGACACTTCAAGGTATATTCTTTCAGTATATGAAGAGATAATCAGACCTAACCAGATGAACAAAAAAGTTCTGAGCCCATAAAGAACATAACCCTTCTTTCAAATTACACAAAAACCCAGTTATTGCAGCAAACATCAGAATTTTGTGAGTAAAGTCTACCATTTCAGCCAAATCATGTTCTGCGTGTTTTAAATTCATAAGAAATTGATTGATCCTCTCAACTTGATGAGAAATTAATATTTGTTTCAAATTAATGACCCGCTATCGATGTTTCAATAACATCCATAACCGCCAGAAAGATCATTTTATTATAGAAAGTCAAGATGTTATTTGACTTCCAAAAATATCTAGCACAGAGATTTTTCTTATTTTTCGCAGATATACACATGGGTATATCCTTTATCAAAAAATGCAAAAAAAATGATAGGTCGCCTAGCTACTTTTCCCATTTTAGGACTCGATTACCTCCCTTGGAACAACGAAAATGACACAAATCACCCAAGATTCAAATTAATAAGTAAGATTAATTATTTTCAGCACAAATTCATGTCTTTTTCACAATAAAGATTATATTTCCCTTACCTGATATATATTCGATTGAACAGTGGAATGTGACGGCTTTGGAAAACGTTTTGGTAAAAAGAGTAATTGCTCATAACAAGCAATTTTGCCTTTCCCCACAATAGTTTTACACAAGAGGCATTTCAACTTATATTAATACCTTTTTTAAATTTGTCATCTGCAGCTTCTTTCAATTTAGAAGTTCCTGTTCAATTCATTTAGGAAAGGGTTAATGCAAAATAGTACATTTTTATGGATGGAAAAACAATAAAAGTAGAACTGTCCAGGAATTACTCCAAGGCATAAATTACAGATGAATCTTATAGCAAAATGAACCAAGTGTCCCGATTTATATCAATATCCAGGAAAGAGACTTTGAAAACACTGAAAAGGAGAATTGCGTGTAGTTTTCTCTTTTTTCTCACACTAAACATACTATCCGGATAAGACTGGTGATGTCCGAAAAATGTACCTGTTCCATGTCCGCTGTTTTGGAACGGTTTACACTTTCATACATTGATCTTTAAAAAAAACTTGTATCTACCACTACTTCCTCCACGTCTTGCAGCTGAAATTGGCAGTCCGATAATAGTACTAAATTGCGTGCAAGGAAAACATGAAAGCGGAGAGACATGCGCGGAAATGTTGCGCAATTACAACCCGAAGAAACGTCGTTAAGCCTCCTTTTTCCATAACATGGCATTCATTAAATGAAAACAAATAAGTTTTGTCTTTGACTTACAATAAACAATAATATGGGTTATATAGTTAATCAATAGCACAAGATGTAATTAGTGTAGTAAACTATTTAACTCTTTACAAAACGAAAAATTTTCACTCGTCCAAACTCAAAGCTGTTCCAGACCATAAAGTTAAATGTGGCTCATTTGATGCAAACCTGATTTTAAAGGGGCAGAAAGCAACGTGGGAAAAGAAGAAAATGCTGGTTACCAACATTTTCTCCTATTCCCGCAATGTTTTCAAAGGGCATCTTCCCCAATTTCGTTAAGACTTGGGATCGCGTGGTAAGGTGTTAATTTACAAGATGTACAATAACAGTTTAACATACATGTATCAGTTTCACGGTACACTATGATTTAAATAATTAATAACGGAAGGAATAGCAAGGGTTCCCTGTCCAGTGTGGGATTTTCAAGTTACAAGTTACCTAGGTGTATCTATTTTTAGATTCATTGATAATGTTACTGTGTTGTAGGAATACGTGTATAAGCCTGATTTGCATAGGTCACTTAATTTACATAGAAGCAAACATCTTGTACCATATCAATGACATATTGTTCAGTCTATTACTTTGTAAGTAGACATGTTCAAATCAGGATAGTAGAAATTCTGTTGTTTTTGTCAAAGTTGTCATATATAACAGAATTAAGATTGTTAACACAAAGAATTATTTTACTGTTAGGCAGTATTTGGCAACTGTGGGGTTTTTTGTTTACATTGAGTCTGAGTCAATCTGGATGCCTATAGACTAGCTTTTGCTAGTCTAAAAAAGAAAGGCATGAGAAAATTTCAAGGTCTAGGGTAATTGTCATCACCTTGAGAAGGCTTCATCTTTGCTGTATCCTTGTGTATTCCATTGCAGAGACAACTAGTTGGTTTTGAAGACTGAATGTGCAGTCAAATTTTAACCCTTATCCTGCTGAATAACTAAACTGAAATTTTCAATTGGATGGTGAAGACCCAAATATTGCTATTTCAAAGTTATGTTTTGGATAATGATATCTCCATACAGGACAGTGTGGATCAAAGATCAGACTGCACATTCTGTGCAGTCTGATCTTGATCTACACTGTCCGCAAAAGGTCAGTGAGTTGCGCTTAGCAGCCTAAGGGTTAAGTCTACAAGGTCCAACTTTTTGTTTGATACTCTTGACATAACGTAAATACAGCATTTTGGTTTTCTTATAAGAATGACTGAAAATGTGAACACCATTGTTGTGAATTGTTCCTTTATTTATCATAATGGTATCAAAAGCAATGGTTTCATATACTGTATGTCTGCATGGAGTTAATCCTTCACAGTCCTGACTTTTAATGACCTTGAGACAGAAGGCTTTTGAAATAATGTGGAAAAAGGAAAATAGTGCTGGTAATGAGCATTTTCTCCTTTTCCAATAATGTTTTACATTCTTTCTGGTACAAATGTCATCATTTGTGCAACATTTAATTTGTTGTATGCAATTGCTTTTAATTTGGATTGGTTTAAATATTGTCATTTAGTAGAGTTAGCCTTTTACCACATAAAAAAATTTTAGACATATCCAAATTGTAAGCATTAATTTTTGTAGATGAAATATTTAATGTGGTTCATATAATTGAATTTCCCTTTTACAGAGAAGAAAACATTTTGGGAAAAGGAGAAAATGCTGGCTATAAGGGTTATTATTAAAACTCGGCATTCTGTGGTAAAGAGTTAGGAGTTAACGACCCTGGACCTGTTTTCATCTATGTTTCAGGTGGAATATCAAGCAGACAACATCAAACTTGATCTCACAGAGTTGGCCCATCAGGACCATGACCTTATATCTGTAATTGGGGACGTTGTTTTCCAAAAATGTGAGGAGATAGTAGACCCAGAACCAGTGACATTTACAACACCAGAGTCGTTTATAGCTTTACCTCATTGGGATTTAAGTAGTAATGTGGGAACCATTTCTTTCCAGTTCAGTACCACAGAGGCCAATGGCCTCCTGATGTACAACAGTGGGTCATATAAAGCTGATCACCTGGATTTCTTTGCTCTTGAGATAATAGATGGTTATTTGTATCTTGTCCTTGACCTTGGTTCCAGGGCTATCAAGGAGAAGGCATCTAGAAGTAACATTAATGATGGTGTTACCCACACAGTTCATGTACAATACAATGGACAGATAGGCTATATAAGAGTGGATTCCCATGAGACTCGATATTCTATTAGTGGATCACAAACCAAACTAAATCTTGTGGAATTATTGTATATCGGAGGTATGGATTTCAAACGGTATAATCCATATCGACTTCCGAAGGAATTATGGGCAGGAACTCTCCAACATGGGTTTGTAGGCTGTCTGCAGGATCTCATGATTAACAATAACAAGATGGACCTGATGACAATAGCAAGAAAGCAACGACAGCAAAACATTATTGGAGAATGTCAGATGTCTGGACCCCAGTGTCAGAGCCAACCCTGTATGCATAATGGTTACTGTTCCGAGGGATGGAACAGATACATATGTGACTGTAGAGCGACTGGCTACACAGGAGCCATGTGTGACAATGGTAACAGTTTTTACTCATTAAAATATCTGTCTAATCAAATGTTTAGATGTCTGAAAGACATCTTTTGTTTTCCATCTTTTCAATGATACAGAAAATAATGTGTGAGTGGTCCTTTACAGGGGCATAAAACACTATTCAACTGAACACTGAGAGAAGTAGAGCAATAGCCTACAATTATCCCTGAAATTCTTAAAGGTTTTAAATGTACATGGTCAAATAATTATATGTTGTAATGGTTAACTCTTTAAGCTGCAAATATGTGAACTCCACCCCTTTTGACAGCTGATATAATCCTGAAAGATTTACAGGAATGTTTTCAAAGCCATCTGCAGCAGAACCTGCAGAGAAAGGCTTTGAAAACATTCCTGTAAATGAGAAAAAAAATGCTTATCACAATCAGTATTTCTTTAGCCTCTTACCGCACAATCCCCAGTTTTAATGACTCTGAGAGAGAAGATTTTTGAAAACATTGTGGTCAAAGAAAAACTGCTGGTTAGTAACATTTTCTGCTTTTTGCAAAATATTTTCTACCATTTCACAGACAAATCCCTAAGTTTGAACCACATGCCAAAAATTTAAACACTCCCAGATTAAAAGCATTTGTAGATGACAAATAAAATACAGTAGAAATTATAGGATTTGTTTGTATGGGTTAAGAAAACGTTGTGAAAAAAGGAGAAAACGCTGGTTACCAGTATTCTTTCCTTTTACCATAATGTTTTAAAAAGTTTTTTCAGGGTCTTTTAAAATTCGGGATTGTGTGGTAAAGGGTTAATTTGACATTTCCAAGTGCTTTGAATACAGATGAGTCTGAATTTTTGTTGTCAGATAAAGGTATAAGTTTTATTAGTCAGCATTGTTCAGTTAACTGACAAACCTTTTAATCTTAAGGACTTGAACTTTTTGTAGCTGCTTTTTGCTAAGCTTCTAATAAACAGTGTATTCTTAGGTATTTAACTCTTTCACCACCAAAAACTATAGGTCAAAGCTCCTGTTTTCACCTGTGGTGCTGAAGGGATTAAAAGGCAGTGTCTTTGCTTTTTGTTTTATGACAGTTTAGTGCCTCTTTTGATAGTACTGCAGTCACACATTGTATCTTGGTGACAACTCACTTATGTATGTTTTGAGCTCACCTAAGCACAAAGTGCTCAAGCTGAGCTGTTGTGATCGTGCTGTCTTGATAATATCTTGCATGTGTTAAAAAATGGGTCATGTCAGGTCAAAAACTAGGTTGCCAGGTCAAATTTTTGAAAAACCAGGTGTACCCTTTCAAGGTCACATTTTCAGTCCAATGCTCATAAAAGTTACTATGAAAATGTGTGTCTTAATGACATCTCAGAAGAGTTGAAAAATGGGTCATGTAAGGTCAAAAACTAGGTCACCAGGTCAAATCTTTGAAAAACCTTGTGTGCACTGTTGAGGCCAAATTTTCAGTCAAATACTCATGAAAGGTGGTCAGAATGTTTGTCTTGATGATACCTCAGTTGATTATGACAATGGGTCATGTTGATAAAAAACTGGGTCATAGGTAAAAATCATAGGAAAAACTTATGTATGCTATAGCGGCCACTTTTTTTGTGCAATACTCCTGAAAGTTGGTCGGAATGTTTGTCTTTATAATATCTATATAGTCTTTATAATATCTAAGTCTATTTTGAAAATGGATAATGTCAGATGAAAACCTAGGTCACCAGGTCAAATCTTAGGAAAACCTTTTGTACACTCTAGAGAACACATTTTTGTGCATTACTCATGTAAGTTGGTCAGAATGTCTGTCTCAATATCTCAGAAGAGTTTGAAAATGAATCATGTTGGGTCCAAAAAGTAGGTCACAAGGTTGAGTCATAGTAAAACCTTGTGTACATTGTGGAGACCACTTTTTTGTCCAATACTGGTGAAAGTTGGTCACAAAGTTTGTCTTTATAATATCTCGGACTGAAAATGGGTCATGTCGAGTGAAAAACTAAGTCAACAGGTCAAATCATAGGAAACATTGTGCACTCTAGAAAGGCCAAATTTCTTGTGTAATGCTCATGAAATTTGGTCAGGATGTCTGTCTCGATATCTCAGAAGAGTTTAAAAATGAATAAAATTAGGTCTAAAAGAAGGTCACTAGGTTGAATCTTAGTAAAACCTTGTGTACACTGTGGAGGCTACTTTTTTTGTCCAATACTCATGAAAGCTAGTCAGAATGTTTGTCTTGATCATATCTCAGACTAGTTGCAAAGTGGGTGAAATCAGATCATAAATTAGGTCTCCAAGTCAAATCTTTTTCAATCCAAAACCCATGAAAGTTAGTCAGAATCTTTTTCTTGATAGTTTCTCATACGACCTAGAAAATAGGCTATTTCAGGTTAAATACTAAGTCAGAAGGTCAAATCTTTTTAAAAAAATCTTTGTGTGCACTCTAGAGACCACATTTTCACTCCAATACTTATGAAACTTTTTAAGACTGTTTGTCTTGATCTCTCAGGAGAGATTTGAATGAGTCCTGGTGGGTCAAAAAAGGCTCAGAGTAGCTCAGGGCTATCATGGCCCTCTTGTTCTATGGTTGCACTAGACTTAGACTCTTCATTGCCTTCAAAAGACTTTTCCAACTGACCGGTTGCCAGCTGGGATTTAATAAAGGGCTTTTTACAAAAAACGTTGTGGGTATAAATAAGCTACATATGAATTTTCTCATGAATGGTTCATCCAACTTACAGGTTTGGAACTTACCAAGTTTCTTGTCCTATAGTTGTATATGAACTTTGACCTTTCATGCAGAAATTAGTTTTCTCTTTGCAAGCCTCTATGATCAGTCTGTTCTTTCAATTTTTGTTTCAATGAGGTGTTATACTGTCTGAAGAAACATGTGGCCTAATTTGTTATTCATTAACCCTTTACCAGACAGGCCTTTGCTTCTCCTACCTTCAGTGAGAGAACTTTTGAAAAGATTGTGGGAGAAGGAGAAAATACAGTAAACCAGCATTTCCTCCTTTTCCCAAAATGTTTTTTCGATGTTTTCAATGATGATTGCAATCATTTGAGCCACTTCATTGCTGGATGTGAATGCTTTCAATATGGACAAGTATAAGGTTTTGTTTGTCTGGTAAAGAGTTTCAACTTGAAAATCTGTGACTGACAGAAATCAAAGAACCGAAATGCCTGAAAGCAGATTTGGGTTAAACTATAATTTGGGCAGGATTTAGTAATGATATGTAGGAATGGAGGACATGGTTTTATCATGGATATGTACAGGATGAAATTACAGCTATGTAACAACTTATCATTGAAATACAGTTTCAAAATTGAGCCTGCTGATTTTTATCCAGCTGTGAAACTGTTGTGCACGAAAAAAGAATGGCTGGGAAGGAAATGGGGAGATTGTACTTTAGACCTACAAAGAATATTATTCTGTTTCAGTTGCTCCGACTTTGTCCTTTGATGGTGCCCAGTACATGTTGATAACGCTTCCCCAGGAGTCTATTACTGAAGTTGAAGATATTTCCCTACGCTTTAGAACAATCCATGCCAATGGGATACTGCTTATGTCTAGTTCTGTATCGTCAGATGATTCCATTGAACTGTATTTAGAAAGAGGAGCTTGTAAACTCACCATTAGTCTAGGAACTGGTTCAAAGGTATACTTAAGACTGATATCATTTTGTGTCATGAATTTCTTTTTTATCCTTTAGTAAAGAGTCACATGTTTTAACATCATCCCACAAGAGGAAAGTTCTGAAAACATTTTGAGAAAAGGAAGTTATAATGGGTTACCAGCCTCATCTACTTTTCCCACAATGAATTCTATCCATTCAGAGACAAAACCCATTATTTGAACCACTTAACCCTTTACCAAACAATCCGAATTTTTACAACCCTGAAGAAGAGGACTTTTGAACACATTGTTGAAAAAGGAGAAAATGCTGGTCACCAGCATTTTCTCCTTTTCCAACAATGTTTTCTATCCTGTCACAGATAAATCTAACCATTAAACCAATACTAGTATTAAATTTATCATCTGCAAATGCTTTCAGTTGAGAGTAGTCTCAAATTTTATCATTTGGTAAAGATTAAATTCATTTTCCCTCAGAAACAGATTTGCAGCAGACAGGTTGGGAAACATCCTTGTAAAATAGTGGATATTCATACAAGAAATAAAGTTGGATACGTGCATGTGAATACAATGTTACAGAGATAGATGAGCCATATTCTGGCAGAAGGAGGCTTAATGCATCTCCGTGATGCATTATACTAGGCAGGACATCAACTAATTATGGATCCATAAAATCCACTTTGTCAAACGACCGACTGAATCATGAGGTAGAATAATCCTTTGAAGTGCAAAAAATTTAAAGATGGCGAAAAGTTTCGGCCCATGTCAGCCTGCACGGACTGCGCGCAAATGTGTTAAGCCCCCTTTTCACAGACCATGGCTCAAATCATTTGCAGTTTCTCTATTTGCGACAATGCTTCAGAGATGATCAGCTGCGAGAAAATACGAGTAGCGACATGTCCCAAATTTTGCTGAATAATGACTTTGGGACACCTGCTGTCTATATTGGTGTCTAGCCCTGACTCTTGGCTGAAAATGGTTCCTTTCTTTGATATGCAGTCTAAGGGTTTCTTGGCTACCTCATGAAGATGAATTTTGTGATCTTACAGCAGATCACTTCTGAAAACAGTGTGAAAAAAGGAGGAATTGATCAAAACAAGCAATTTTGCACAGTGTTCTTGTATGCATTAATGTAGTAACCCTTACTACACAATCTCGTATTTTAATGACCCAAATAGAGAAGACTTTTGAAAACATTGTGGGGAAAGGAGAAAATGCCAGTACCCAGCAATGTCTTCTGATGCAATTTCCTTTTAGAGGGGTATGAAAGCAGTAGGAACGATTGAAAAGTTGCACCTAAGGAACAGTTTCCTCCTTTAACCCTTTACCAAACAATCCCTGGTTTTAACGACCCTGAGGAAGAAGCCTTCTGAAAACATTGTGGAAAAAGGAGAAAATGCTGGTAACCAGCATTTTCTCCTTTTCCCACAATGTTTTCTACTCTTTCAAAGCAAAGTTTCAATTTTGAGTCCCATTTATTTTGTCGTCTGCAAATGCTTTCAAGTTGGTAAAGTCTAAAATTTTGTTGTTTGTTAAAGAGTTAAATATCACCATGATTTGTCTGCTGCATATTAGACCAAGTTGAATGTGTATTTATGGAGAGATTAGACAGGCTTGATGTTTTGTGATAAGAACTGTCTACTCTGTCTCCTGGACTTCCCCTCCAGGGAAATCCTTCACTTGTAAATGTCTGAAATGTCTGAATTTCTTTTCTTGAAAATTATTCCTTAATTCTTCACCACTCCAAAAATTTTACATTCATTCATATGTAAAGCATTTAGATGTGGCTAAAATGATGGGGTGGGGTGGGGGGGAAAAGCAGTGGCCGATAAGGAGTTACCAGCATTTTCTCCTTTTCCCTCAATGTTTTCAAAAGCCATCTTCATTGAGGTTGTTCAAATTCAGAATTGTGTGGTATAAGATTAATCTCAAAGAAACATTGAGGAAGACCTTTTTCCCTGTGTAAATGCTGTTTGAAGCCTCTATTCCCTTAGATTTTTATCATGTGACAAAATTTTAAACTTTTCCAAACTTGTTCAAATTTAAAGCATCTGCATACAACAAATTGAATGTTGCTCAAGTGTTGAAATTTATATTATATAGGGGCAAAAATGTTTTTGGTAAAGGAGGTTACCGGAGTTTTTTCCACTTCCTGTAATCTGCTAAAATTAAATTTGCATCTTAGGCTTGTTAAACTTAGGATTAGTTGGAAATGTTTTGAAAGCACAGTCACAAATTTAGACATTGATCAGAACAAGTAGTTGCTCTTGTTCGTTTGTATTGGAGTTAAACCCCAATTTAACACTTTAGGTCACATCATGGCAGTCAGTGCACCAAGGCATGTAATTCGTGGTTTTCTCAGACTAGTACTGACACAACTTCCTTTGCAAGTCACTGACTGCTTTTCTCGCATGCATCAGAAGTGAGTGGCAAAAAATTGCAGGAAAGAAAGTTTGCTTCCACCACGTATTGAACTCACAACCACCAGGTCGCAAGTCAGATATGCTAATCACTGAGCTACCTGGCCAGGCCAGTATTTGCTCTGTTCATCACTGCTTTCCACATTGTCACAATAACTCCAAGTTTCTTACTATGTTATTTCTATTCACCTAATTGCTTTTGATAGATGGGATTTTTAATTAATAAGCTCTTTTCAGTGGAAATAAGGCCAGCCCAGACTGGCAGACTACTAGAATATCAGTTTGGAAAAATATGCTCAGTGCAGAAAGATTAAAACACTCTTAACTCTACCAAATGACAAAATTTTAGACTAGTCCAAATTGAATGCATTTGCAGACAACTTATTAAATTTAGCTGAAATGATAGTAATTGTCTGTGAAAGTGAAGGAAACCTTGTGTAAAAGGAGAAAAATGCTTGTTACCAGTATTTTCTCCTTTTCCCACAAGGTTTTCATAGGCTATTCTCAGGGTCGTTAAAACATTGGATTATGTGGTTTAGGGTAAACCTTTGTATTATCAAATAAATGAATTGGACATTCTCGGTCAGCAGTTAAGATGTAGACATTGTAATTTCAAAGCAATTTTTGTTAGTATATCTGACAAGAAGTGGATTGCGCAGATCCAAGATTAGGTTGTTTGTTTTGTCTGATTGAAATTTCATCTGCACTGTCTGCGAAAGCAGTTAAAGCTTGATCTGCAAAAAATGCAAAGTGTCAAAGTACAAGCACAGGAGTCCCCATCCTTGCATGAATGGTGGTGACTAATGCAGAGGAGTTCAAAATACTAATGTGCAAACCATCATTATTGTATAATATTGCAGTAATGGAAATAATAGTGGGGACCTCAATAAATCAAGAAGAAGTTCCTTTGCTTATTTTAGTTCTGTCTTTTTTAAGTAAAATATATTGTTTGCATCGCATGGGATGTTATATTATAGATGCTTTTAGTACATTGGTATTTCAGAAAGTCTTTGCCAACCAAGTTAGCAAAATAGATAGCATACAGGACTTGAGACCAGGGGTCTCTTGTTTGAATCTCATTTGTTCCTCTCTCATCCATGATCATTGTTTCTAAGATACAGTAGTTATGTGGGAAAGTAGCCAGTGGCTTGGAAAGAATATTGTGCTAAGCACTGGTATAGAATTTCCAGGAATGCATGGATAGGTGCACTGGGGTCCAAGATATAATACAGTGAAAATGGGGTTAAACACCATACAAACAAACAATATAAACAAAGCACTAAAACTTTTTGGACTTTGATGTATTGAAACACAGTTTATTTTACTTTACAGTACATAGAGATACAGTCCAAACATAGCAAGTCTATCAGATGTTTGTTTGTTAAAAATTAACAAGTGTTGCCAAGTTACCCTGTGTTGAACAGTTCAAAAAGTTTCACATCAATGTCCTTCTTCGAAACGTGGTAAATCATCATGCATTTTTCCTCACACACCATGAATTGGGCTTTTAAAGAATCTTGTATGTGGCTCAGGAAACCATTAGTAGCTGCTTGCTATATTAGTGAAAAAAATCCTGGTGGGCAGGGGTATTTAAGAAATGAAAGCCCTTTCTAAAATTGAAAGGATTTGCAGACTACAAATTAAATGTGGCTGAAATACTGAGTTTCTTGATGAAAGAGTACAAAACATTGTGGAAAAAGGAGAAAATGCAGGTAACTAGCATTTTCTCCTTTTCTCAAATTGTTTTCAAAGCCTCCCTCCTCAAGGTACATGTAATTAATTAAATAACAGGATTGTTTAGTAAAGAGATAACTTTATTATGCAATGTCATAATTTCCCTGTTCAAAAGTGTGACATTCGTTATTGTTTGCTGTCTATCGGTGACGGAATGATATTTAGAGGCTCATTACATGGAAGAAAGCACGCCACATTCTTCTGTCTGCACGTTCTTTGTTAAAGATTAGTCAGTAACAGCGGAAATTATGATTGAGATGACAGGAATAAGCCATCAATCATCATCAGTCATGCAGTTTGTTTCATTTACTTCTCAGTCCTTTTACCAAATTATCCCACGTTTCTATGATCCATACATGAAATTATGAGATTTGTCTTTGAAAGGGTAAAAACATGGTGAAAAAAGGAGGAAATGCTGGTTCCCAGTTCCAAGCATTTCTTCCCTTTCTCAAAATGTTTTCAAAAACTTATTTCCTTGGGGTTGTTAAAACTCAGGATTATTTGGTACAGCATTAAAATCTTAGTTGAGGGGAAATACTATTGTACAGTATAATCCAGTATTTGTAAATTTGTCAAATTGATTATCTTCCATGAAAGAGTTGAACAATCATATAGTGAGAGATTTGATTTAGCTAATTTTATTTCCCTTTTGGAAAGTTCAGAGAATTTCAAATTGTTAGAAATTACCAGTTGCTAAGGAACAAGAGATAACAAGGCATAATAACAATGTGTGCAGAGTTGTTACAGCAGTTAAAGCTGCTAACTGCACTTTGCCATGACATCAACCCTTTACCACACAATCCTGAGTTTTAACTACCCTAAGGAAGAAGCCTTTTGAAAACATTGTTGGAAAAGGAGAAAATGCTGGTAACCAGCATTTTCTCCCTTTCCCACGTTTTTACCCTATCAAGACAAAAATCATCACTTGAGCCACATTTATTTTGTCGTTTGCAAATGCTTTCAGTTTGGTGGAGTTTGGTAAAGAGTTAATTCACAGGATGCCAAATAAACCCAACCAGTGTTTTCAGTATGGAAGTAAGACCCAAATAATTGTAATATAAAGGTTGCTTTTGTTCAGAATTTCTCAGTATGGTGGAAAGTCAAGATCAAAGATCAGACTGCATGTTTTGTGCAGTCTGATATTGACCTACATTTGCCTTAAAGGCAGCTAAAGTTGTGAAAGGTGCTTTAGGGTTTAACATACATTTCTATGGAAATATTATAGCATCTAATCCAACGGCTTACAAATTACACATTTTTGATACACATTTCATTTGAGAAGTGATGTTTTACAATGCTCCTTATGATGGCTTTGAAATTCAATAACTTAGCAATCAGTAATCAGACACTGAAAATAATTCTATGCTTTAAAACTAAATTGGGAGGCTTACAGGTAGGAAAATGAATATTATGAATAAATCATATCTGAATTTGTAAATGGTCTTTTAACAAAATGGAAATTTTGAGAAAAAGTAGAGCAATTTATTTTTAATTCAAAGTGTATACTCGGCAAGTCCTGTGTTTACCATAGTCACATAATCAAGTTGGATTTTTAACTTGGATGTCCCAGTTTAGTCTCGTGTCAGTCGGAAAAGCTCAAGTGGTATAAACTTATCAACAAAATTAAATGTTTGGATACTTGAGGATGTGGGTGAAATTTCCACAATCTGGCTAACCAAAAAAACTTAATTGTCTTTCATATGAGATGTTAAACATAGGCTCTATGTCATGATGCTATATGCTGAGCACATAGAATATGTAACTTAGGATGGGTATTGTCCTGTATCTTGCAATATCCCCTATAGCATAACAACCCTTTCAGAGTGGTGCCCATAAGGGACAAATCGTGCTAAACATAGATAAACACAAAATCAGCATTATCTCCTGCTAGATGGCATTCTACAAATACATGTATCTAATATGGGCATTCTGGGTACAGAACCGGACTACTTTTCAAAACAACAACTATTACTTTGAATTTCAAAATGAAATAAATGTTTACTCAATAAAACGCTACCTGGTGCGATTCATTCAGCTGTGATTGGCTAGCATGTAACCTATGCATCAGCCGTTTATTAAAACAGCCCCTACATGCTTGGGTAATAGGCTGATAGCTTTGGTGTAAGCCCTACTTTTCCCAAGTATTTGGGGATGGGTGATGCGTCATAGCAGACAGGTCAAATCTTCAAAGAATATGACATGCGCAGACAACGCAAAATCAAAGCAAAACAGGGTCTTTAAACATAAAAACTCTTGAGTAAGGCTTAAATACTATCAAATCAAAGGCAGATAGCTTTGATATGTTGTCTGCCACAGTTCCTCTTAGTTTTTTTTTTTTAATATCTTGGATTAAATTATGAATAGTTCCCGTTTTTTTTTTTATAGAAAGTTATTTACAGTGTAATTCCACTGATAAGTTTTAACTGTTCAGCAGGAACTGAAGGTGATGTTCAACCCAATTTGTAGAGATGATATCATCACAGAATGGTACTTCCTGAAAAGAATGAATTGAACAATTTAGCAATAATAAGCAACCAAACAAAAATCAATATGGCTGAGAATTTTTTGCCTTTTTATCTGGAACTGACCAAGTAGCAATTATCCCTTTACCACATGACAAAATTTTAGCTGATCCATTTCTGAAAGTATTTGCAGAAGACATATTGAATGTAGCTCAAATGATGATATTTGTGTCTGACAAAGAAGAAAACATTGTGGGAAAAGGAGAAAATGTTGGTTACCGGCATTTTCTCCTTTTCCCACATTGTTTTCTTAAGGCTTTTTTGCTTGGGGTCGTTAAAACTCCAGACTGTGTGGTAGAGGGTAATTGTCTATTTGAAGGGCCTGTTTTGCCCATGCTTCTCAAACAATATTTTTATTTGCACCCCTTCAGTGGGGGAATTTTTTGTCAAATCAATTTACCTCCTAAAACAAAATTGCAGCAGACAGATTTTAAGACATCTTCAATGAAATACTATCACCATATAGTCATATAAATGGATTTCATTTGAAAATATCATTGCAAAAGAATAGAGTGGTTTCTCCTTTCGATACAAGAAAAGCTGTGGGCAGGTTGGAATGTGTGAAAGAAAAATGAGAAGACACTGAAATAAAATTTGCCAATTGCCAAAAATAATTGGTAATTCCATGCTTGTGATGCTATGAGTCTAGGGCTTCTACCGAGAAAATAGGACATTCTTAAACAGGGGTCACATAAACGCACCTTTAATTATAGTGGTTGCAGAAATTTCGATGCGTAACTCTTGGCTCTCCCAACCATGTAAATTTTGGTTCATTTTAAACATGGTAGTCGATAACCTGATCTATATTTCATTACTGAATTCTAACATATTAACCCTTTACCACACAATGACGACTTTTAACACCCCTGATAGAGAAGGCTTTTGAAAACATTGTGGGAAAAGGAGAAAATGCTGGTAACCAGCATTTTCTCCTTTTCACACAATGTTTTCTACCCTATCAAAGGAAAATCATTCCATATGAGCCACATTGAAAATGTCGTCTGCAAATGTTTTCAGTTCGAACAAGTCCAAAATTTTGTCGTGTGGTAAAGGGTTAAACTCTAAATATATGTGGATTATCCCTTGTTATGTGGAAGTTTGCATATTTGTTTCAGTAGGCAATATGTTTAACTCTTCACAAGGCAACAAATTTTTTAGACTATCCCAGGTTAAAAGGATTTGCATACAACAAGTTAAATGTGGCTTGAATAATCAGATTGGTCTTGCTGGTTACCAGTATTTTCTTCTTTTCCAACAATGTTTCCAAAAGTTTTCTTCTTTAGGGCCAAATATTGTTAGACAGAGTTAGGTATGATGGTCAGAACATTCTTACTAATTAAGTATTATATTGTAAATTGAAGATCAGACAGTATGAAATGTTCAGTGTGATCTTATTCCTCATTGTGAAAGCATTCTGATGTTTCTGACAGTATAGCTAAGAATTCACATTTTGTAAGGCCATTGTGACTAACCCTCTTCCAACAATTGCGAGTTTTACTGACCTTGCAGATGAAGACTTTTGGAAACATTATAGGAAATGGACAAACATATTAGTAACCAGCATTTTCTCTTTTTCTCCCAATGTCTTCTGCCCTTTGAAATACTAATTTCATCATTTGAGCCATGTTTAACCCTTTACCACACAATGATGCCTTTTAGCACCCCTGAAGAAGAGGCCTTTTGAAAACATTGTGGGAAAAGGAGAAAATGCTGGTAACCAGCATTTTCTCCTTTTCCCACAGTTTTCTACCCTATCGAAGAAAAGTTGCGTCATTTGAGCCACTATGAAATTGTCTTCCACAAATGCTTTCAATTTGGATAGGTCTTAAATTTTGCCGTGTGGTAAAGGGTTAATTTCTAGTTTGCGAAAGCTAAATTAATAAGGACTTTTCGGACATTTCTTTGTTTGGTTAAGGGGGAAGCTACCTTGTTAGTGAATGCCTAATTTAGAGGAAATTTTTGCGTAAAACAACATTTATCTTCCTGCCTGCGGATAATTCAGTAGTGTTGGATCTACAAATCAAGTGTGCTCCACAGTGGGAGAAAAAATCGATAAAGAAGATATTTCAATGAATAAATCATTTCACGCTTGTTTGTGATGCTATATCACTTACCAAATTAGTTTATTCCATGAATTTGGAACCAAGGGAATTGGCTGGTCTCCATGAAGGGGGGAGCATCTTTGGAAGATTTACACTATAGATGTCTTTTCATTAGACACAATAGTAACAATCTACATGGGTCTTCATTAAATTTCACCAGTTTGAATTTTCATTTAGAGATCAAGATTTATCTTTTTTCCTATGATTTTCATGTATTTGATGAATGTAGAATGTTGGAATTTGTTAGTCTGTCAGAATGAGAGAGAACATTTTTGAAAGCATCACTTCATGTGTTTCTATACTAGATGCAACAGTAGAGTGGTCTTGATTTAAAGGCTTTAGGGCTGAAAACATTTAAAAAGGGTACAATACATTTTCTGTTTGTTTTTGCTGATGATCATTGACTGATTAAAATTCAAGGCGCTAAGGAGAATGCAAACAAGATACCTTTGTCATTCTATTCAACCTTGTTAGTTGCTCAAAGGTCAGTTTGCATTATATAAGAAATACTCTTTACAGAAATTCAGCCCTCATAGTGCTTAACTCTTTACCAAACGACAAGGTTTTTGACTGGACCAAACTGAAAGCATTGCAGACGACAAATTAAATGTGGCTCAAATGTTGGAATTTCTCATTGAAAGCATAGAAAACAGTGTGGGAAAAGGAGAAAGTGCTGGTTACCAGCATTTCCTCTTTTTCCCAAAATGTTTTCAAAAGCCCTCTTCCACAGGGTCATTAAAATGCTGGATTGTGGGTCAAAGGTTAACTCTTTACCAAAAGACAAAAATTTTGACTGGTCCAAACTGAAAGCAATTGCAGACAACAAATTATATGTAGCTTAAATGATGATTTTTTTGTCTCTGATAGGGTAGAAAACATTGTTGGAAAAGGAGAAAATGCTGGGTAACAGCATTTTCTCCTTTTCCCACTATATTTTCAAAAGTCGTCTACTTATGGGAAAAGGAGAAAATGCTAGTTACCAGCATTTTCTACTTCCTTTTCCCACAATATTTTCAAAAGCCTTCTCTTTCACGGGCCCTAAAACTCAGGATTGTGTGGTAAAAGTAAGGAAAGAAACTTACATTTATTATCAGTACTAAAGATGCATGTAATGCAATTTTAAAGCTGTGTTTGTCAAATTATTTGGCAAAGAAGTGGACATTGATTATTAAAGATCAGCGCTTTATGTGCAGTTTGATCTTGATCTACACTGTCTGTAATGCAATTACATTCGGGTTCAGAGCTACAAGGAATAGCTCTTTACCAGAAGACAAAATCTTAGACTACTCTGAATTGAAAGCATTGCAGAGGACAAATTGAATCTTGCTCAAATGATGGAACTTTCCTTTGGGAGGACAGAAATCATTGTGGGAAAAGGAGACAAATGCTGTTTACCAGCATTTTCTTCCTTTCCCACAATGTTTTCATGAGCCTTTTCTTTTCAAGGTGGTTAGAACTCGGGATTAAGATGAAGCAACAGTAAAGAGAGGACAGTAACTGTAGAACAATATTGTTGCAGTCGCAAAATGTTTATTGATAGTTGTAATAATGTTTTTCAAGCAAATAAATAACTCTTGCAATTCTTTGAACTCTTTATAAGACAACAAATTTCCAGACTAATACTAAATGACCACACTTTCAGACATCAAAGTCAATTTTGCTGAAAAAATGGGATTAGAAAACATCATTGGTAAAGCATGCCAGTTATCAGCATTTTCTCCTATTCTAACAATATTTTCAAAAGCTGTCTTCCTCTAGATTTTTAAAACCTAGGTTTCTTTGGAAATGGGCTATCTGAGAAATTTCTGTAAACAGAAAGTTTGCACTCTATAAGAGAAATTTATCAATTTGACAACTTATACTTTCTTGATAGTGACAAGACTAATCAAAGTGCTGTCAGCACTGTAATCGGTCGACATTGAATAATTAAAATGGTTTGAAATCACAAATCAAATGGTATTTGTTTGAACTATGTATGGGATAGAAATCCTACACCTTATAACTGAGTCATGTAGGAACTCCCTTTTTTAACTGTCCTTTACAAATTAGTAGTTTAACGGAATGCTATAGATATAGGTCTGCCAGTCGACAGCAATAAAACGTAGAATGTAAGTGACTATTCTGACCAGTAATACTGATTTTCAAGCTTTAGATATTGCTCATCATGAATAACAGTACATACCAACCTTTTATAAAAGATTAACAAAATACAAATACATGTATTCTTTTCTGTAACTTTTGCAATTTTGGGAACTATACTATAACATATTGTCAGATATTATCAATAATATCCATACTCTAAAATGGTATCAATAAGTCGTATAGAATATGCCTGTATTATGACTATCAAATTGTTTACTTTTGGCTGCTCCTGTTTTTCTGGACAAATTACTAATGTTTTTCGGCTGGTTAAATTGTCCTGGGCAAGATTGTTGTCCAAAACATCGGCTGGCCAATTTCTCCCACATTACTTTCAAAGAATGTAGTATCTACCAAACCCTCAACCCTTTACCAAATGATGTAATTTTAGACTTGTCCAAATCGAAAGCATTTGCACATGACAAATGAGATGTAGACCAAATGATGATTTGAATCGTTGAAATGGCTGGGAAAAAAAAATGGGAAAAGGAGAAAACGATGGATATCTGCATTTTTCCTTTTACCACAATTTTTTTAACATTCGTCTTCCTCAGGGTCATCAGAAATGGGATAGTTTGGTTAAAAAACTCAGTTATGGCCTTTTACAGTCACAAAAACAATATCCAAACATTACAATTTCATGGTCGACTTTTTTTGTTTTTCATATAAATCAAACATAAACAGACAATTAAGATCTTAAATATGTACGTCTGTGATACTGATCTGCATTGCATTCAAAGGACAGTCTGATCTTGATCTTTTATTGTCTTCAAAAGTGACATTACTTGTCATTTGACAACATGGGCCATTGTACTGAATCATTCTAATAAGCAACAGCATCACTATAGTATCGGTAAACCTTGTGCTCTTAATCTGAAATATGGACAGGATGAGAATCAACCAATATGGAGTAGCTGATGAGATAAACATTTTACTGAGAGTTTTACACTTAAAGCACTGAATCAATGAAATAGATATGTTAAGAGTGGAAAAGCAGCCTAAATATTGCAGGGTCATTGCTGTTTTGACTACAACATCTCAGAAAGTAGGAATAACATCCAAAGTCTGACTGCATGTTCTGTGCAGTCTGGTCTGAATCTGCGCCTTCCGAAGAAGATTTTTCCCTGGTCAGTTGATTCAGACATGGAGAATATGATGTTAAGTGAGCTTATTTGTGTTGCAGTTTCAGGCTTTTTTTCCTCTATGGAAATGCTCTGTTTAATTCTACCAAATGACAAAATGTTGAAAATCTTTCAAATGATGAAAAAACGCTTTGAGGAAAAAGAGAACATGCTGAATACATGTATGCTGTTTTTCCCGCTACATTTTTAAAGCCCAACAGGATTGTTTGGTCAACGGTTAACAGACTGATTCCAGTCTTAAGAATGTCATCAAAAAGAAACATGTTAGTGAGCGTGTAAAATGGTAGTGCCGTGGCTGGAAGAAGAGAAAGAGGTGCTATGAAAACAATTTAACCCTTAACCTGCTAAATAAGTGAGATGAAATTTTCAAGCAGACAGTAAAAACCCAATTTTTTACTATTTCAAAGGTATTTTTGGGGAAAAAATATCTTGACCTCACCTGTCTGGTCATAAATTCGCGCTTAGTAGCCCAAGGGTTAATATATCCTAAGCTGAAAGATGCGTAATCAAATCTATGCTGATCAGTAATGTGAATGGACAGTCTGGTTACCAAGGTTGCAAACGAGGGATAACCAGTCAATTCTGAAAATGTTTACGTAATGGCTTCGCCACTAGGGTCATAACCCTTAAACAACTTTACATCCTTTGTCTCTCACTGCTTCACACACTTCACCTCGCTAATATTAAACTACCAACGGCAGATTACATTTTTAAACTTACGGCTCTAGCATGTACATCAGTTTGCTCTAAGGCAAAACAATGTAAATTTTCAAATTCTTTTAAAGCAATGTTTCCTTACAAAATCCGTTTCAATGCAATTTTATCCTCGCTCAAGGTCAAATGACCTATCATCTTTTCAACACCTGCTACATATACGGACAGCACTCGTCACAACTCGGTCGATCCTGTAACTATGTATAACTTGATCAATGGATCACTCGAAGTTTGCCGAATGATATGGCAGCAGATGACAACAAGATGTGCTTACATAACCTGATACTCCTTGATTCGCTCTTGTTTCATTCATAAGTTGTTGCTTTATCACTGACACTATTTCTTATAGCTGCGTTGTAAGTAAATTGCTACAAAATTTCTAGTATTTGGAGACTCGAGATTTTGATAATACTTGTACCATGGCATAATTCAAGGATAAACAAACTGTAACCACCATTTATTACATAATTAAAAAGTTAAGTAAGGGATTACTTGAAGGCCTGTTTACTACTAGTTCGTATTCTTGCGCTTATCTGGGTTAACTCTTTACCACACAATCCTGACTTTTAACAACCCGGAGAAAGAAGCCTTTTGAAAACATTGTGGGAAAAGGAGAAAATGCTGGTAACCAGCATTTTCTCCTTTTCCCACATTGTTTTCTACCCTTCCCAAACCTATTTCAAATTTTTCAGTCACATTTATTTTGTTGTCTGCAAATGCTTTCAATTTGAACCAGTTTGTAATTTTGTCGTTTGGTAAAGAGTTAAAAGTAGTATTTATAATAAGGTCACAACAGCTGGTATTAGTGTTATAAGACTGTAAGTAAAAGCCGTTATGAGTTGCAGTTACATCAGTTTGCCCTTAGCAGATGGGTTTCTGAAATTTGTGATCTCTCTAATCGTCTGGCTCATGCCGACCAATTAAAAACCAAAAGCTAAAACCAACTTAACCCGTAGGCTGCTATGCGCAACTTATTGACCTTTTGTGGACTCTGTGGATCAAGATCAGACTGTACAGAATGTGCAGTCTGATCTTGGATCTACACTGTCCAATAAGGAAATATTTTTCTTCAAAAAGACAAGTTTGAAATAGGATTATTTTGGTTTTTACTATCAACTTTAAAGTTTCATTTAACTTATTTAGCAGGCCATGGGTTAACAATTGATTGTTTCATCTGGATTTAAATTGAAACTGAACTTGTGTCGTGTTGATCATAATTATGTTGTCAGACTGAGAAACATTGAAATATCAAAAGAGTATTGTAAAAGAATAAAAGTATATTCTAAGTCTCCATTAAGTCTTGAATTATTCTATTGTATAGATAAAGTAGATAATTTTCTCTGGTTTTATTGCCTAATTCAATCCATTTATTGACATTAATGCTATATTTCCTCTCATTATATTGCTCTTTCTAGCTTGTGTAATAATTTTGCCATGGGAACTCAAAACATTTTTCGAAAACTATGTCTCCTGTTTTGTGGCCTGTTTAGAGTTACTGTCTATTAAATAGCACGGAAGAGGAATCTTACTGTCCATTGTTTTAACCTTTTAGCAAGTGAGTCAATGGTTTGATGACCTTAAGGAAGAAGGGCTTTGAAACATTATTACTAGCACTTTCTTCTTTTACCATACTTTTCTACTCTTTCAAAGATAATTTCCATCATTTGAGCCTTACAAAATTTGTTGTAGACTTGAAATGCTTCTACTTGGATGAGTCTAAAATGTTATTATGGACAGAATACCATACAAAATTGTACTGAACTGTGTGGATAGTACAGATAACTGTCCTCGAATGTGATCTTAGTTTTTGACAGGTTGCCTCGGAGTACTGAGCCGATTGCCAAAAGAAGGGGAAAATCTCTCATAGACTTTGTGCTGACGCACTATTTTCACAAATTTAAGACAAAACTAGAACTTTAACATATCTGTTTCTTGCATACCATATAACCCTTTACCACACAATGACGCCTCTTAACACCCCTGAAAAAGAGGCCTTTTGAAAACATTGTGGGAAAAGGAGAAAATGCTGGTAACCAGCATTTTCTCCTTTTCCCACAAAGTTTTCTACCCTATCAAAGAAAAGTTGCGTCATTTGAGCCACTATGAAATTGTCGTCTACAAATGCTTTCAATTTGGATAGGTCTTAAAGTGTGCCATGTGGTAAAGGGATAAGATTTTTTTTCTGCGGGTATTTCTGCTATATCTGCAGACCAACTCAAGGCTGCAGAAATTAAACATGCAGATCATAATGTCTGATTATTCCTTTCAACAAAACAGCATCAAAAACATTGATGACTTCCAGTAATAGGGTTATGTATAAAACACCAGTATGGTCAACCCAGCTGTAAAGCTGGGACATTCATTGAATTACATTGGTCTTCAGAAATTGTTGATCAAATAATTATGACTTCTTAATACAAGTACCGGTACATGTAAATGTCAGATTAAATCTTTAATGAAGATTTAATATCTAATTAGCAGGCCCCATTGTATTCTACCTGTACTTGTTTTCGCACCTAAGAGTTAAAAACTCCACAAGTTAAATTTTCACTTTATACATGACAATAGGTCAACATTTACCATTTCCCGTATGCTGAATTATGATATTGGGAACTTTGGGACACTTGTAATTGTGTTTATACATGAATAGATTACAGACTGTTTTAAAAATGATTTGTAAATGATTGACTCTCAACTATTCTTTTACAAAAGAAAATGGTGGTTGACTAACATATTGTATTTTAAAATCAATCTTCAATAGGGTAGTATTTTAAGATTGGGTGCGAATATCTATCTGACATTTATAAATAGCCAGAAGTCTCCAGAAACAAAATTAGATTGTTGTCAACTGTAATTCTTGTAATTCAACTGCCACAGTTATTTAATGCCAAAAATGCTCAGACTGGACATCCCAGAAATGAGGTTTGCAGAAATTTAAACACCCCTCTTTTTGGAAGGAAACGCATAATTTGGAACCAGCAGAAAAAAAACAAAACACTTATACCATATCCAATAATCTTTCAATTCAAATAAAAATAATTTCATTTTAAACAAATAAAAAACATAAAAAAAATAAAAACAGTTGAAATTCATCTTCTACACCTGATTTTTTCCTAAACAGACACAAAATGGCTGCCAAACACAATAATTTCTTTATTTTATTTTGAGATCTGCGTTTAATAAACAATTTCTTAAAGCGTTTTAGGTGATGAAATGTTAAATGATTTGTTCGTTGTCATGTGCATCACTAAAAAATCATTTTATATTTTGCTGCAATACAGATTAAACCAACGAAACAGAAAAATAGCAGGGAAAACTCATGATAGAATTCGGAGATAAGTCATGCCATTCATTTAGGCTTCTTTTGTCAGCCAAACAGGAGGGCTTTTGCTGATACAATGAACTTCCCTTTGTGTCAAATCAAATCAAATTTGATTTCATATTCAAAGGGTTATTTTTTTTTTCTTCAGTGAATCAGAGAGCTTCTCTCTAAATTCATATTTAGAATTGTTTTTTGTTGAATTAAAAATCTGTTCAAAATAAGACTCATTAAGATTTCATGAAATGGACCTATGAGATGTTTTATTGTTGAAATCATAGCATGGTACAATTTCATTACCTGAAAGCTTTGTTTCATTTCAGACACTGACCATTGGGTTTGCCTTGAATGATGATGAGTGGCATACAGTATTTGTAAAGAGGAGAGGTCAAAACCTTGAAATGAGAATTGACTATGGTAGACCAGTTACTGGTAAGTATACAGTTAAAGGCCACCTTTGTTAAAAAACCTTGTATGTGCTGTAGAGTCCATATTTTTAGTTGGATACTCATGAAAATTGATCGGAATATTTGTCTTGATAATATCTCAGACAACTTTGCAATTTGGTCACATCGGGGTAAATAGTAGGTCACTGGAACAAATCTCAGAAAAACTTGTGTGGACTCTAGAGGCCATATTTTCAGTTGGATACTCATGAAACTTGGTCAGAATAATTGTCTTAATATCTCACACATCTTTGAAATTGGGTCACATCAGGTTAAATAGTAGGTCACTGGAACAAATATTAGAAAAACCTTGTGTGCACTCTAGAACCACATTTTCTGTACAACACTCGTGAAACATGGTCAGAATGTATGTCTTGATGATATCTTGAACAAGTTTGAAGTTTGGTCACATTGGGTCAAAAAGTAGGTCACTGGAACAAATCTTTGAAAAATCTTGTGTGCACTCTAGAGGCCACAATTTCAGTCTGAAACTCATGAAACTTTGTCAGAATGTTTATCTTTATGTTGTCTCAGACATTTGAAATGGAGTCACATTGAGTCAAAAAGTGGTTCACTGGCACAAACCTCAGAAAAACCTTGTGTGCACTCTAGGGGCCACATTTTCAGTCTGAAACTCATGGAAATTGGTTGCAATTTGGTCACATCAGGTCTAAAAAAGTAGGCAACTAGTACAAATCTAAGAAAAACCTTGTGTGCACTCTAAAGGCCACATTTTCAGTTGGATACTATAGGTTGTTGCTCTTGTTTGGGAATATATTGTTTTGAAAGAGTTCTTTTTGTAGAGTTGCCTGAGCTTGCAAGGGGAAATATGCCAAAAGAACAAGTTCAAAGCAATATATTTCCATACAAGTGCAATAACCTTTTTAGTATATACTGTACTTTGATATTGTTTACATCATTTCCTGTGATTCAACAGTGTTTTCATCAAATTCATTGATTTATCTTTCAACTGTCTTGTTTATTTTAAAAGCACCAAGAAATCTATTTCATCGCCATCGTGGAATTTTCAATTTTGGCTTTTAAAAACGTCACTGTAGCTAAAACTACAAACAAGATAGCGACAGAGCATCTTTTTCCATCGCTCAATAATTTTTTCGCCGATAAACATGTTCAATATAGACAAATTTTTCATAATTTTGTAGTGACTGTTATTGGGGAAACAAATGTTCAATTTATTTTTCATGTTTTTTTATTAAATACTATGCATTGAAAAGTTCATAAAACATGATGTCTAATGATGAAATTTATGATAATGGCGGCCATTTACATTCTGATTTTTGGAGAAATGGCGCATTTTAAAACAGTTCCATACTTAGCGAAGCACATGAAAAAGCTCTGAAGTATGTAATATGAAGGCATGCAATATGATAAAATATACAATGCTTTCATCCAGTGCAATACATGGGGACAATATCAAAGTATATAATAATCATGAAAATTTGTCAGATTGTTTGCCTTGATGGTATCTTTGACAACTGTGATACTGGGTTACATAGGCTTAAAAAGTAGGTCACTCTCGGATAAACCTTGTGTATACTTTTTGCCTGATTCTCATGAAAATTCGACAAAACATTAATGTGTTTCATATCATCACAACCAGAAGCTCTTTGACCATCAATCCTAAATGACTTTACTCTTGTGAGGGCCCTTAGGGCCAATGGCCCTCTTGTCTTTTTAATGCAATCATTAAATGGTTTCTTATTGCATTAGAATTGCTTTAGAGATGTCCTAAATTCAAACATTTTCACTTGGGGGTTAAAACCCCCCTTACAAGATGGGGAACTTTTCAAAAGCTGACGATGGCCCTGGTTTCTCAGAAAGAGTAGATAAAGATCAGAATGTTCTTGTTTTTTCATGTTTCTCCAGGTAGTCTGGAGAAATTTCACAATAATTCCTTTAGTTGGAGGAAGGGAAAAAAAGGGAAAAGTAATTTTTTACAGAAACACTGTTGGACAAACACATATTCATCTCTGTCAGCAAACTGAGGAAAATTTTCACCATTGTTAAATGAATAATGCCTGTAATTGGTTTTTCTTCTCATTGCTTTAAGGTATTGGTCATTTGAAATACACATAAAAGCTGCCCCAGGATGAGTGTTTTAACTCATTCTGCTGGAGTTTGGCAATGTTTGGCATTCCATAATTGAAAAATATGGAGCTGTATTCAACACTGTTTTTGTGACTTGAATTCAAATTCCAGAATTGAAAATTTAGTTGTCTGATGGCAGAGATACTTTGTCAGTTTCACTAAGAATGGCTAGTTTGGCAATAAACCTTTTAACACTCAATCACAATCCCAAGCTTAAGCTACGCTGAGAAAGAAGATTTTTGAAATTATTATGGGAAAGGAGGAAAATGCTAGTAACCATTATTTTCTCCTTTTCCCATAATATTTTCTACCCTTTGAAAGATAATGCCCATCATTTAAGCCAAATTCACACTATCTTCTGCCAACATTTTCAATTTGTACAAGTACAAAAATTTTCTTGTCTGGCACAAAACTGAGCACTAAAAGTAAACTCAAATAGTTGCTGAATACAGCCTCAGCGCAGCTAGGTATTTTCTAGGATTAAATATCATCAACTTCAAACCATGGTTTTACTTTATTTTGGTTGTGATTTATTTTATTTCTTTTTGGTGTTTAAAAATCCTTTTGATTTTAATTCACATAAGATTATCTGGGATGATATATGACTTAACCCTTTACCACACGGCAAAATTTAGGACCTATCCAAATTGAAAGCATTTGCAGACGACAATTTCATAGTGGCTCAAATGACGCAACTTTTCTTTGATAGGGTAGAAAACTTTTTGGGAAAAGGAGAAAATGCTGGTTACCAGCATTTTCTCCTTTTTCCACAATGTTTTCAAAAGGCCTCTTTTTCAAGGGCATTAAAAGGCGTCATTGTGTGGTAAAGGGTTAAATAGAATCTGTAAGCTGCATTAACTCTTTACTAGACATCAAAATTTTAGACTTGTCCAAATTCAAAGCATTTGCAGATGACAACTTAAAGAACCACACAAAACCTGAAGTTAGTCTTTGGAAGAGTAGAAAATATTGAGGGAAAAGGAGAAAATGCTGGTTGCCAGCATTTTGTCCTTTTCCCACAATGTTTTCAAAAGCTTCCTTCCTCGATCCTAGTTGTTAAAACTTGGGATTGTTTGGAAAAGGTTTAATGCTGAGATCTGGCTCAAGAAAGATCTGTTTTCCTCCAAGAACTACCCGAAGTTAGGATATGCAGTACTTAATTTATGTGGCCTTGAATGATGGGATTTGTCCTTGAAAAGGTAGAAAACAATGTTGGAAAAGGAGAAAATCCTGGTATATAAAACAAACAGCCTGCTTTGTAATACCTTGACTTAATCTGTCACATTTTTTTTCCAGATATTATACCTCAAGTGGCATTTTCCCTGAAAATTTCACAAATAGTACTAGGTTCAGTTGGACCAATGCTGTCAGGTAAGATATACTCTTCAAGCTGAGACTAAATCTTGCTTTTCTGCAAAATTCTCAATATCAACCTCTGTGTTAACCTTATACTAGACAACAAAACTCTAGACTTGACCAAAGTGAAATTATTTTCTAATTACAAAATTTATCACTAAGATCTGACTCCAATGATGATGGGATTTGTCTCTAACAGGCTAGAAAATTATTGTGAAAAAGAAAATGTTGGTAACCAGCATTTTTTTCCTTTTAAGCTTACCTGGACAAAGTCCAGCAAGAGGTTGCCTGGACAAAGTCCAGCAAGAACTGGTACACTATCCCCAGTGTCAGCATTAGCTTTGACTCTTTAGTCTGCCCATGCCAGTGCTCTTAAAGTGAAGGTCATGAACTTTAATATTTTGCAGTAAATTTTTATGTTAAATACTTTTAGAGCTTACATGTTACATACTAAATGATTAACTTGGTTCATATGTGGCTTGATACACATCCAGCATTTTATTGAGCAATATCCAAGCCATGCTCATGTCCATGATCTTAAGGTCAAGGTCACATATTTTGAAATTGCATTTTTAAGTTTTTCTAGACCTACTATTTTCCAGACCAAATGATTGGCACCTTCAACAAATAATTTTTCCAGGCTAGCTGTGCTGTCCGGTGACAGCCCTTGTTTCACATTGATTTCAAAAACCTAATTTCTCATGGATGTTAAGACATGAGATTGTTTGGGAAAGGGCCAGCACATATACATTGCCCATTATGGCCCAATCAAATCATTCTATTATCAACTGAACTAACAATCTTAACATATTCTAAACCAATCGCCTGATACTACAATCTACTTTAGTATCTAAATTTAGACAAGATCATGTGTTTAGAGTTGACCAATCAAATTTTGTATCAGACTTTTCACTATCTTTCATGGTGATTTTTGTCATTTTATTGGTCAGTAATTTCCATAAAATAGCAAAAATTTTAGGTATAAATCCAGGGTATAGAAGTATGGCTACTGATGATGATGATAAATTCAGGTTTGGTACCAGAATACAAGGACTTGTTTGTAAAATGAGAAATTTATTGTATTGAGCAATTTCTTGGTTTTGTGACAATGCTTGAAGAGTGGTTCTACTAAAAAACAGTTGTATGTTGTAAGTTACGTGGTTAATGACATCAGGCATCATCCTTGACTTACATGTGGACATTTCAAAGCTCCTGAAAAACTCAAGACTGTCAAAAAGTCTTACTTTTTTCTCCATAGATGTAGCAGCAGCTTCCAGTTCACTGCTAATGATTGATGACCCTGGACTCGGATACCAAAATGATGAAAGCACACACCATCATGCTGGATTTGTTGGTACCCTGCAACAGTTTAATTTTAATGGAAACTCTTATTTTGAAATAGCAAAACAAGAACTAGTGGAAAATATAGAAGTCACTGCCAGGTATGTTAAGTCATAACTTATCTCTGAGAGATTTAATTCATTACCTCTTGAAGATGACTTTTTGCCTTTTGCAGCAGACCACTTTTGACAAGATTGTTGCAAACAAAGAAAGACTCACAAGAAGCACTTTCACCTTTTGGCTGAAAGTTTTTACATAATATTTGTTTATTAAGCTTTGTTTCATTTGGCTCATGCATGTACCTACTAAGGCTACTTTCAAAGCCATCTACTGCACAATTTTTTCAGGGGTAATGAGTTAAGATAGTAGTTATCTATATATAAATAGAAAAGAAGGAGCAACAAAATGACAAACTTTGTCAAGAGTGTGTAGGCAGATTTGTTGAATTATGCAAGTGCTGTAATAACTTAGTGTTACAGGAGATCACTCCTTCCTTACTGCATAGCTTTCCTGTATAAAATCAATACCTAACAACTGCGTTGGAGAGAATTCTCTTTGGCTCAGTGGTTATGGTGTTGATCTTTTAAACCTCAAAAATGAGGATCTTGTCAGCACCATTGAGCCATTTGTTGTCTAAATAATAGACATACTGCCAAATAAGGCTTTCTGTCATCAAAAGTGATGATCTTTAAGAGGGGGTCTGTTATGGGAGATCACTCCTTCCTTACTGCATAGCTTTCCCGTATAAAATCAATACCTAACAACTGCGTTAGAGAGAATTCTCTTTGGCTCAGTGGTTATGGTGCTGGTCTACAAAAACAACTTGCAAACTTCATGGGACTGGAACATCAAACATTGATATGAAAGGCTGATGCTCTTCCCTTCCACTTCTTTCTCCCAATTTTTTTTGTGTAGCATTGTGTACCAATAGAATAAAAGTAAATGTGAACTTTTAGGAAATCTTTTCTGTTTGGTACATTGACTCTTTTGAAGGATTTTATTAAAATGAGCAGCTCAGTGTCCCATAACTCTTTACCACATAATCCTGAGTTTTAACAACTCTGAGGCAATAGCCTTTTGAAAACCTTGTGGGAAAAGGAGAAAATGCTGGTAACCAGCATTTTCTCCTTTTCCCACAAAGTTTTCCACCCTTTCACATGTAGTTACCATTATTTCAGCTGCATTTAATGTGTCGTCTGCAAATGCTTTCAGTTTTGACATGTCAAAAATTTTTTCGTATGGAAAAGACATAAACAACACTCTTGTTTCATGCAAACATCAGATTCAAAAGCAGACAATAGATCAAAATACATGATTTTAGGACATGACATAATGCTCTGATCTTGGATCTATGCCCATTTTTTTTTTCAGATATTGTAGTAAAAAACTCTTGAGTTTATTTTGCATGTGTAATTATGAGTTTTTCCATTGGTGAATATGGCCATTTAACACATTTTAAATTTTCTCTATCTGTTTTATAAAGGTTTGATGGTGGGGAGTCAGTGACAAGGGACCCAATCACCTTTGAATCTAGAGACTCCTATGTTGTACTACCTGAACTACATGCAAATAGACACTTTGCTCTGTACTTCAAATTCAAGACTTTGGAGAGCACAGGTCTTATACTATTCAGTGGAAAGAGTGGACATGACTTTCTCGCCCTTGAACTTTATCAAGGTTACTTGTACTACATTTATGACATGGGTGGGGGCACACAAAGGATAAGAGTCAATACACCGGAAGCCCTTAATGATGAGAAATGGCATGATGTCTCCCTTTTGAGGCCTCAGACGGATCAACAGCAAATCCGAGTGGACAACAACCCACCAACAGTGGAAGATATGTCAGGGTACTCTGCACGACGGTTTGACCTTCTTGGCCCACTTTTTCTTGGTGGGGTAATTAAGACTCGGTACACATCACTGCCTGGCCAGATTTATTCAAAGCATGGGTTTCTAGGCTGTGTTGCCTCCCTTGATATAGACGGATATCAAATGAATATTCTTCAAGCTGCCAGATCCATGGAAGGCTCTGTCATTTCTGGATGTGCAAGTAAGTAGAGTAACCTTTGAGTTGCCAATAAAGCAACTACCAATAATTTGTTTTTCACTCTTTACCAGACAACAGTTCAGATTCAAGTATTTGCAGATGACAAATTAAATGTGTATCATTTGTTGAGGTTTGACTTTTATAGGGTAGAAAGCATTCTTGGAAAAGAACAAATCATGAAACAAATTGAATATACCATATTTGCAGTAAAAGAGTAAATGAAGGCTGTAAAGTATTGCAGCTGGTATTATTGTCATTGTGCTCTTTTCAATGTAATACTACATTTAATTACCTGCAATTCTATGGATTATAGAAAAACAGCAGTGGGTTATAACCTGATATTTACACTGCTTTAAATTCAGTCTTTGTGACGTTTTTATTCCCTGTACAGCCCAATGGCGTATTTCAACTGCTTTGAAGCTGGGTTGAAAAATATTTACGATGTTACACAGATCACATGAACATTTTCTGAGTGTTAGAATGTTCATTTTGGTCTGTCTTTAGCTCACCTGGGCACAAAGTGCTCAAGATGAGCTTTTGTGATCATGCTGTGTCTGTCATATGTCGTGCGTCATCTGGGCATCAACAATTACCTTTTGTGTACTCTAGAGGTCACATTTTCATTCCGATACTCATGAAACTTTGTCAGAATCTTTGTCCTAATAAAATCTTACACAGGTTTGAAATAGGGTCATGTCAGGTCAATAAATAGGTCACTGGGCCCATTCTTAGGAAAATCTTGTGTTCACTCTAGAGGTCACATTTCAAGCCAGATACTCAAGAAACTTGATCAGAATGTTTGTCTTGACAATATCTTGGACAAGTCTGAAATTAGGTCATGTCAGGTCAAAAAGTAGGTCACTGGACCAAATCTTAGAAAAACCTAGTGTGCACTCTAGAGGCCACATTTACAGCCCAATACTCATGAAACTTGGTCAGAATATTTGTCTTGATGTTGCTCGGAAAAAGAAAGAAATCAGGTCATGTCCGGTCAAAAACAAAGGTCACTGGGCCAAACCTTAGAATATCTTGTATACACTATAGAGGACATATTTTCAGCATGATACTTTTTAAACATTGCCAGAATGGTTTTTTTTTTTTTTTTTGGATAATATATCACACAAATTTGAAATTTGGTCACGTCAGTTCATAAAGTAGGTCACTAGGCCAAATTTTAGAAAAACTTTGTGTGCATTGTAGGGGTGAGAAATGGTCAGAATGTTTGTCTTGATTATATCTCATACAATTTTGAAATTAGATCATGTCGGGTCAAAAAGTAGGTCACTGGGCCAAATTTTAGAAAAACCTTTTGTGTAATTTAGAGGCATCATTTTCAGTCGGATACTCAAGAAACTTAGGGATAATGTTTGTTTTGATGATATCTCACACAAGATTGAAATTGGGTCACATCTTAGAAAAACATTGTGTGTTCTCTAGAGGCTACGTTGGCCGCGGGATATTCATGAAACCTGGTCAGAATATTTGTCTTGATGAGATCTCAGACAAGTATGAAGTTGGGTCATGTTGGGTCAAAAAGTAGGTTACTGGGCTAAGTCTTGGTAAAACCTTGTTAGCACTCTAGAGGTCATATTCTCAGCCCCATACTCATAAAACTTGGTCAAAATGTTTGTCTTGATGATATCTCTGACAGGTTCAAAAATAGATCAAGTTAGTTCAAAAGTAGGTCATTACACTCACATGTTTTGCATCATTACAACAAGGATCTTTTCAGCTTTGTCAATATTAGATGACTTTACTCAGGTGAGTGTGTTAGGGCCAATGGCTCTCTTGTTAACATGATATTTTCAGCTGAAGAAATATTCTCTCATTCTCAATAAGAGGATGCACAGATGGGTATAAATAATTGAAAAATCAATTTCATATAAACATTTTAATTTCATGAAATTTTCAAACTTTGATGTTGCTTGGACAAGAAAGAAATCGGGTCATGTCCGGTCAAAAAAAGGTCACTGGGTCAAACCTTAGAATATCTTGTATACACTACAGAGGCCATATTTTCAGCATGATACTTTTTAAACATTGCCAGAATGGTTTTGTTTTTTTTTTATAATATATCACACAAATTTGAAATTTGGTCACGTCAGTTCATAAAGTAGGTCACTAGGCCAAATTTTAGAAAAACCTTGTGTGCACTGTAGAGGTGAGAAATGGTCAGAATGTTTGTCTTGATTATATCTCATACAATTTTGAAATTAGATCATGTCAGGTCAAAAAGTAGGTCACTGGGCCAAATTTTAGAAAAAACCTTTTGTGCAATTTAGAGGCATCATTTTCAGTCAGACACTCAAGAAACTTAGATGTTATCATGTTGTAGATGCAGCAATAAGGTTAAATATGTTTGTTTTGTGTAAATGAACACGTTTTGCTAACCTCTGTAATAAAAGCACTGACAAGATTTATACCAGGAATACTAGTATATACATAAATGATGCCATAGCCTATGTCAGTAAAATGTTTATACAGTTTATTGGTTCTACTTTTATGTTAAACATGTGTTCCATCACTCAGTCAGAGCACTTAAATTACAAACATTGGACAGTGTTTTAACAAAATAAATGTTTTCTTAGAATGTCAATTTTGTTTGATAATGTGTTTTTGATGTTATCACGAAACTTGGCCAAATATTTGCTAATCTCTATAAGGGTTATGAAATCATATGTCAAAATCACAAACTTAAACAACATATCTCTGTCATAAAAGCAGATTAATATTATTCAACACATGTTATAGTAGTGTTTCTAACCTCCGTAACAGAGTCTGATACTTAATTATTTTGCTGGCACATATCTCGGAGATTGTTAATGTTGACTCTCTCAAACTTTGCAGATACTTTCCTTGATAGTTGAATTTTACTGTCCAGTAGACATGGTAATCATTTGAGAAACTAAAAGTTTGGACATTTTTTCAGGTGTAATTGTCCCCATTTTCTGAGAATGACTCTTGAACAGTACTCATATCATGAGAATAACTTTGAATTTCTGTCACAAAGTGGCCAGTATTGTGTAACAGCATTCTGTATTTTGAATTAGAAATAATACATTATAATGAAAAGTGTTTATTAAGGTAGTTTTTAAGAATTTTGGTGCCAAGGAGACTTTTCCTATCAAAAACAAGAGGGCTATTGGCCCTAAAGCACTCACCTGAGTAAAGTCATCTTGCCCAACTGGATAAAAGCCCAATTTTATTAATAAAGTAATATATTACAAGAAATGACTTCATAACCTCAAATTTGAAGATTCAATTTGGTTTTGGTGATGGGTTATCTATGTTCTAGCAACAGAAACTATTTGGATTATGGGCTGATAAATAATTTCTAGTACTTTCAGTGTTTTCAAATGACCTGAGATATTATTGATAATCATTTGAAATAAATGTGTGGACACATAAGTTGAGCAATGACTTCTGATCTATAATGTTTATGCTCCCCTTCAATGAAGTGGGGGTATATTGCTTTGCTAATGTCGGTCGGTCGGTCGGTCGGTCGGTCCGTCCGTCCGTCCGTCCGTCCGTCCTTACCTTGTCTGGATGATAGCTAGACACAGAATTGACCTAGGTTCGACAAATTTGGCACAGACATGCGTCTTGAAGTGTAAATGATCCCTATTGATTTCAAGGTCAATCGGTCAAAGGTCAAGGTCAGAGTGACCGTCAACATGTTGATATATAGACCAAACCTTGTCCGGATGATAACTAGACACAGAATTGACCTAGGTTCGTCAAATTTGGCACAGACATGCGTCTCCAAGTGTAGATGATCCCTATTGATTTTGAGGTCAATCCGTCAAAGGTCAAGGTCACTGACCGTCAACATGTTGGTATATAGACTAAACCTTGTCAGGATGATAACTAGACACAGAATTGACCTAGGTTCGTCAAATTTGGCACAGACATGCGTCTTCAGGTGTAGATGATCCTTATTGATTTTGAGGTCAATCGGTCAAAGGTCAAGGTCACAGTGACCGTCAACATGTTGATATATAGACTAAACCTTGTCCGGATGATAACTAGACACAGAATTGACCTAGGTTCGTCAAATATGGCACAGACATGCGTCTCTGAGTGTAGATGATCCCTATTGATTTTGAGGTCAATCGGTCAAAGGTCAAGGTCAGAGTGACCGTCAACATGTTGATATATAGACCAAACCTTGTCAGGATGATAACTAGACACAGAATTGACCTAGGTTCGTGAAATTTTGCACAGACATGCGTCTCCAAGTGTAGATGATCCCTATTGATTTTTAGGTCAATCAGTCAAAGGTCAAGGTCACAGTGACCGTCAACATGTTGATATATAGACCAAACCTTGTCCGGATGATAACTAGACACAGAATTGACCTAGGTTCGTCAAATTTTGCACAGACATGCGTCTCAGAGTGTAGATGATCCCTATTGATTTTGAGGTCAATCGGTCAAAGGTCAAGGTCACAGTGGCCTTCAACTTAATGATATTTAGACCTAACCTTGTCCAGATGATAACTAGACACAGAATTGACCTAGGTCCTTCAAATTCTGTACAGATATTCATCTTGGAGTGTAGATGATCCCTATTGATTTTAAGGTTAATCCGTGAAAGGTCAAGGTCACAGTGACCACCAGATGATTCAGGGCCCGTGCTGCCGTTTGCCACTTGAGCCATTTGCTAAAAAAAAATTAAAGTGTCTCAAAAATCATCATGTGGCTCAACTTGTGGCTCCAAATTTTTATTCGCATATAATAGGGGACGTAGTAAGCATCGAAGTTGACTGGGAAAAAGCGGAAGTTGAATGCGCATGCCGAAAAGAAAATCGATAACCCAGTTTGTGTATCGGCGACTGTTTACAATCTTGTATGTATACACACGGCGGTGTGTATAAGTATGCGAACTGTTGACAGATTATCATGTTTAACAATTGAAGTGGGCTATAAATCAAAAAGATGACATCGATATTTCCCAATCAATTCTTTTGATATCAGTTTATGAACTGTGCCACTTCCTGTATCAATGTGGCAGTAGGGGGGCATGACTGTTTTACAAACAGACATCTTGTTTGAAAAGAATAGAGGGGATCGTTTGGTCAAGAGTTGAACCGTATTTTCTGTTGCTTATGTTACGGGAGACCACTCCTTCATGTATGGCTTCATCCCGGTTTAAATACAATACCTAACAACTGCGTTAGGGAGAATTCTCTTTGACTCAGAGGTTATGGTGTTGGCCTTTCGTCTGGGCGTTCTAGGTTCGAATCCTGCCAGGCCCCTGTATTTCTGCTATGCATTTGTTCATTTGTTTCTTTGTTACGGACTTTGTTCATAAGATGGGGGCTCGTCCAGGATTGGCCATTGAGCCATTAATCCCATTTGTTGTCCAAAAACGGACTTTCTGCCTAATAAGGCTTTGAGTCATCAATAAATGATGACTTTAAGAGGGGGTGTGTTACGGGGGACCACTCCTTCATGCATGGCTTCATCCCGATTTAAATACAACACCTAACAACTGCATTAGGGAGAATTCTCTTTAGCTCAGTGGTTATGGTGTTGGCCTTTCGTCTGGGCGTTCTAGGTTCGAATCCTGCCCGGTCCCTGTATTTCTGCTATGCACTTGTTCATTTGTTTCTTTGTTACGGACTTTGTTTGTAAGACTTATTCTTATTTCACAAGGATATTTTCAAATATCTGACATGGGCCAATCAGTTAAAGGGATCAATTTGATGTTTTAGTAGGATACAAACAGTTTTGAGGTGAAAACACTGGTTTTTCATGGTAAACAATTTAGTTTAGTATACTTATTAATGATATGAATTTAAAAAATATTAAAACGGACGTAACAGACATGTCACTTTGATATGAAAAATCAGCAGACTCCCCCTTTAAAGCACACTAGTTAGTGCAATGTTTATTTAAATTTTGATCAAATATCTATGCTTGAAGAGTTGTGCATATTTTATACAATATAAAAAGCGCAACAGTAAATACTAAGTAGACTCCCTTTTGAATATATGTTGACATACAAAAGCATTAACAAACATTTCACAGATTCTGGCAACACTAAGTTTCACAGATTCACACAACAAGGAAAATAATATTCAGAATAGAAAAACTTCCAGCAAATATGCACATTAAGTAATGATTAGTTATATACCTATGAAGGTTTAGGGGAAACTGTCTAATATGTTTTTATATTTTGATTGTGATTTACTTTCCTTGCTTTTGCTTGGTGACAGTGATGAACATGTCAAACTTACTACTTTGACCTAAAATATTTTTTGCAACATTTGCCCTATTAGTTTTGGTTTTTGTAAAAGATACATCAGTACTGATTGTTGGACACGACCGGTATGCCCAAGTTTATCTTGTTTATTGAGATAAACCTCGGCCACATCACATGCACTTATTATTGAGAATGAGTGTTTAAGTCAAGAAATTTGAAATGTTCATTTTAGTCTGTTTTTTACGAAAGCCTACAAGGGTCAAAATGGAAGTAAAATGTTTTTCAAAAACACTTAATAGTGTGAATTTAAAACATGTAATAACGCAAAAAAAGTCGCACTAACGCGAAAAATCTTGTACATGTAATAATGTGTTTTAAAACAGGTAATAACGTGTTTAAAAGTTGCAGTAAGGCAAAAAATCTTGTTATAATGTGAATTTAAAACACGTTTTAACACAAAAAAGTCGCACTAACGCGAAAAATCTCGTTATAATGTGTTTTAAAACACGTAATAACGTATTTAAAAGTTGTAGTAACACGAACAATGTCGTTATAACGTGAATTTTAAACACGTAATAACGCAAAAAAAGTTGCACTAACATGAAAAAATCTTGTAATATCGTGTCTTAAAACACGTTACAACACGTTTAAAAGTCGTAGTAACGCAAATCGAAAACTCGCACTAACATGTTTTTTTTTTTCACTTTATCAACATTACATGAGAACAGTTTACATGTATGTGCAATAAGTTCATTGACATGCATTCGAATTTCCCAATAAATATTGAATTGTGTTAGTCGTGTTTTTTTGTTGGTTTTAGCTTTATTTCAGTCACATTACAGCAACCACTTTTTTATTCATGGCTTTTCTAGTATTCACTAGTATTAAATCTGCAACTTTTCCTTGCCTTGCAACTGTCAGATGAGGTTAGCAATGGCAGCGGAGATCGAACATAGATTCCAGCAATGACAGTAGAATTTCTCTATCATTATCCTTGATCTTGACAAGATTGTTGAAAATGTTTGTTCAATTGATGTTTAACATTCTTTCTAACATTGTTTCAGTAATTTGGCGGCGGGAGTGCCCCTATCTATACTTTGCTGGTTTCTTTTTGTCACCGAAAACTTGCCAATAACTACCAATAATTGGCACAACATTATTTGCGAGCCACTGGCTGCTTTCCTACATCAACATCTTCGAAAGATGACAAAGGGTGAAAAAGGAATGAAACCTTTTGCAAGGACGATCATCAATCTCTGAAAAGAATTTGGTTGAGCTGTTGAATTGAGCCATCGAATTCCCCCCCCCCACGCCTGTTTCAAGCCTTGTATGTTACAAAACTGACCTACCAAGCTCAGCAAGGTCTCGACCAGATGTTTATCGAGTCACTATTCATTAAAGGAAAAATCAACAGAAAATAATGCATTTTCAATGATTTAAACACTGATGAAAACAGAGCAAGTTCGAAAGAAACAAATAACAATCAGGCATTATAAAAGTTGCACTGTTTCATAATGTAGCTTTTATAAGATAATCTTCTGTGGTTGAGTGGTCCGGATTATTAGCTTTTAATGAGAAACCCTGGTTCGATCTCTGCTGCTGGCAGTAGTCACGTCTGATGGCAGATAAAAGAGAAGCTATAGACTTATACTGATGAATCCTAGGAAGATCGGGAATGAAAGACTTAATTATAGCTGTGATCTAAATATCATTGAAAGCGGCATAATGCACCATCAAAACACACAAAATTGCATAAGGAGATTCGACTGGACTTCACGGAACTCAATCAAAGTGAAAACAGTAGGAAAAAAAGCATTACTGCAAGTTTTCGATTCACGTTACTGCGACTTTTAAATGCATTATTAAGTGTTTTAAAACACTTTATTACGAGATTTTTGCACACTAGTGTGACTTTTTTTTGCGTGATTATGTGTTTTAAATTCACGTTATAACGAGATGATTCGTGTTTCTACGACTTTTAAACATGTTATTACTTGTTTTAAAACACATTATTACGAGATTTTTCGTGCTAGTGCGACTTTTTGGTGTTATTATGTGTTTTAAATTCATATTATTACGTGTTTTTGGAAAACATTTTTTCTTCATTTTGACCTTCATAGGCTTTCATAGTTTTTTGTATGTAAGAAAAAGTAAACTTGGTTGTTTTGATTTAAGATCAAGATGAAATTTCATTTGTGAACACCAACATTTAATATTTTTACTTATTGGTTTGCCACTCATAAAAATATCAATTGCTGTTTATTTGGTGAAATTAAATTTTAATCTTACACAGAAAATGAACAATTCTCTATGTATATTATTAATGTTGTATGTGTGTGTATTGTGGCAGGTACTGAAATGACTTGTCACTCTGCCTCATGCTTTAATGGAGGGAAGTGTGTACCTAGTAGGAACTCCTATATTTGCGATTGTGACCTTACCTCCTACACTGGTCCAACATGCACTGAAGGTAAGGGTTTTTTTTCCCTGTAATAAAATAGTGAAATGTCCACAAGATGTTGCACTTACCAACCATTCTATACCTACAATACTAGTTATTTGACTGGCTTAGATGTCTCAGCCAATGTGATTGCTAGTCTTGGACTAAAGGATAAAACTAAGTGTAGGATAGTTGTTGAATATGGCCTCTGTTCTACAGTAGTCTTTTACAATTTAATGATTTGCTTGCTGCAGTTGTCTTTCAGAGCTAATTCTTTCATTCAAATAAGGGGCGTTTGATTGATTGATTGATTGTATTGTGTAATGGTGTTTTCAATGTTATTTAAGTTATATCATGGTGGCCAGAGCGGTCTTCGAAAAGTATGTGCAAAGTCTCATAACTTTCTGTTAATGATTCAACCTTTCATATAAATTTTGAACAAAGATGCATTGCCATAACATCAAATAACACTGAGACAGGCAGTCAAACTCTTTAACACATTATAGTGTATTCAGAATCTTTGGAACACAGAAAAATGGTTCTAAAGTAGGTTTCTGCGTGGCACAAATTGTAAATGGAGAGGTCATCTAAGGTCATACAGTTAGGGCCATTGCCTATGAATTTATTGATTTTAAACGCGATGCTTGATAGTACGATGGCGATAATGCAATAGTACGATGACAATAACGCGATGGTACGATGGTAATAACGCGATAGTACGATGATGATAACGCGATAGTACGATGGTGATAACGCGATAGTGCGATGGTGATAACACAATAGTACTATGATGATAAAGCGATGGTACGATGATGAAAACACGATATTATATCGCTCTATCATCATTGTACTATCACGTTATCACCATCGTAGTATCGTGATTTCGTGCTATCACCATCGTACTATCGAGCATCACGTTTAAAATCAACAAATTCATAGGCGATGGCCCTAACTATATTCCATAGTCATCAGACCTTTCTGACAGTGGTGAGTTTAAAAGGCAGATTGCCTCAGGAATTGTTGTCTAAATCCATTTTTCTTTCCGAAATTGTGCTGATACACAGTTCGTTTCGTCATGGTTTTTTAGATAAACCAAAATAAAAAACCGAACTAGGAAATAGACGTGGTTTGTTTTTATATGACGGATTTCAATAAAGATTTGTTATACTGATTTGATTGCAAATGACCTCTCCAATAATTGTAATATTTCATAGCAAATAAATCTAAGCAAAACGAAAAAAAGGAAAAGAATTTCATTAAAAAAGACAATGAACACCGCAGGAAAAGATCACATGACTTGAAAATGGGGGAAGAAGGTCATGTGTGTGTTATTTGTAATGCATGAGAGATTTCTACGCAGCAGCTTTTTTTTTCTCATTCATTTAATACCTTACTTTTTTGTTTACATGTATCAAAATATATTGAAATTAAAAGCCAATAAACTATTTGAAAACACTGATGCTGTCCTCTCCTGGCATCTATTGTAAAGAAGCCAACTCTTTAGCAGAATGTGATGAGTTAAGATTTAACATTATACACCTTGTTTTTAGAGAGTACCACATATGATTTTGGTATCGGGCGTGGTTTGATCGTGTTTGAACACCCTGAGGATGCAAGGGCAGGAACAAACAGTGATTATCTAGCCTTTGGCTTCAAAACAGTCCAGGACTTTGCAGTGCTTGCTCGTGTGGATAGTGCAGACAATGATGACTTCATTGAAGTTGAACTAGTAAGTCACTTCTGATTATTTTCATAAGTGCTTATCGTCATATTCTTTCATCAAATGGTGATAATGCAAATTGTTCATTTACATAATTATTTTGCTGTCATTATAATTAGTCATATAAGATTGTTTTAGTTCAGTCTTGGACTGTCAGTACTTAGTAATTGAGCCATTGACTTTCATAGGGTAAACAAAACCTACAGTAATTTCAAGACCATGGAGTATCTCTGAAATATTTGTCAGTGTTTTTCAGTGATTGAACTGCATTCTTTATGCACTGAACAATTGACCTACATTGTGGGGAAAAAAATATTGTTGCCCATTTAAAATTGAATAGATGATTTTTATGGGAACTTGATTGTCCTTAGCAGAGGTCACTTTGCACCCAAATTCTAGCTAATGGCTTAGTTAAAAATACTATGGACTTAAATGGTGCTAAATAAAACCTACAAAAAAAATATAAACTGAAAATTGGATGAGCTCATTTTATGCAGTATCTATGTCAGTAGGTTTTGAATTTCTCCCTAAATTGCATCTATATGTATATTAAAGAAAAGGTTTAATTTTAATGGCATATTTTAATGGAGTTTTTGTGAAAGATGGAAACTTGTACAATACTTTACGTAATTATCTGCAGAGTGGTGGTAATATCTTTGTGGTATACAACATGGGTCAGGCCAATATACCTATTGGTGAATCCTTCCGTAAGGTCAACGATGGCAAATACCATGTCCTCAAGTTTGTAAGGTCTGGGGCCAATTCTTCTTTACAAGTTGATGATTGGGAGAGATATACTAAAACTCCACAAGGTAAGCTTGTTTGACCTATGAAACTTTTGTCAATTTTTTTATTAAATCTATGAGTGTCTCACATTGTGGTCTGCTTTCCAGTCTTACTTTTGTCTTGGGAAAAAAACATTACGTCTTCAATCATTATCACCTGAGGAAAGATTTTTGCACCTGAGAGCTAACAATTTTTGAGAGCATTGTAGCCATTTAAGATGACAAGTGGCTATTTATTTTGCAGCATTGTTTTCAGTGGTATTCATTTATTCACACATATCTGTTGATTGATATATTTTTTGATCGCTCATATTTTAAGGGGCTGTTTTCAAAGGTGGTTGCTACAGTTTTATTGCAGAAGGTAGTGAGCATATTAAGGTCAATTCTGTGTATTTTTTCAGAGGGTCAAAGCAAGATTTACATAACAACATTACAGTTTTCATCTTGACACCCCATTGCTATCTCCTTCATGTAAAAGCTTTCTTTTAATTCTATATTTCTGAGCACTTGGCAGACATCATGTGCTAATTGAAAATGGCAGATTAACTGCAGAAGCTGAGAGTTCAGATTTTTATCTGAATTTTATAAGAGTTTAAAAGAAAGATAAGACATTTGTTGGGATGCTTGTCCATGCACACTGTTACTTCTGAATTATAAGTGCTCAGCATGAACTATACAGGAGTAATTAGCTTCAATTTAAGCACTAAACTCATTACCTTCTCAGGCAACTTTGAAAATATCCTTGAAAAATATTAATTATTAACTAGAATTAAGAAAAAAAAGTCTGCTATCGGACAAAAAAATATTACTCTATGGAAAATAGTGAGTTACCATTGTTATCCTTGATAGATATACATTTTCTTAAGACATGCTGGATTTATGTAAAAGCTGCTTAGGCAGTTAAGGAAGAGCAATGAGATGACACAAACATTTAGCAGCTTCAATGAGAATGGTTGGCTGAAGTTTGAATATCAAGCTGATCGGACAGACTTAACAAGCCTGAATGGAAAGGACTGGATTAGACAATGCAAAATGCTGTTTCCTTCACTGCTTTTACCTAGCAATGAAATCAGCAACAGAAACGGATGGAGAAAAGCAACAACATTCTTGAAGGCAACTGAAGGTTTTAGTCGTATGAACTTTATTATATACATAATATCTTTAAACTAAACTGGTCATCTACTGAGAGTAATGAAAAGTTTACTTATAAGAAAACTCAGCTGAGCGAAAGCGCAGTTATTAAACATTGTTCTCGTATGATTTTGGCAATAAATCTAACAAAAGGGATAAGCATGCATTTGGAAGTGAACTACTTTCAACTCCTAATACAAGTGAATGATTGTTTTAAGCTTTAATGTATCAAGTTAAAGAAATATAAATTTTTGATGGAATTGAAGGTAAGTTTTATGAAATTAGTGTGAAAAAAATTAGAGCTTCTATAAACATGTCTATATTTGTTATCACTTCATAAGTATAACATGAATTGATTATTCTTTCCTTTTTCTTTTTCTTGCCTTCATTTTCGGGAGATAAAGGACTCATAGAATTGATTTAAGATATTTCAATATGTATGAGATAAACATAAGATACTGTAAATAAGTAAACTGTATCAATGATTTTGTACAAAGGCAAACAAACCTTGAATTGTAAAACTTGACAGTTATTATATATCTTTTGTAATGTCTCCTTTGAGCCTTGGTCATCAAATAAATTCTCTTGTTTAACTCTTTACCTCCAACAAACAATTTATTTGATCTTCCAGCACAACACTTGTGAAAACATTGTTGCAAAATGATAAATTGCTTGTACCAGACAATTTCTGCTTTTGCAAGAATACGTTCACATGTACATGTATTTGTATAGTAAGCCAAGTGCATTATATAGTTTCATTACACACTCTTTTTAATAGTTCAAACTGTGATTCTAAAAAATTGTCAATTTGCTGTTGAAGTAATTGTTTACCATATAGCAAAATTTTGGACTGATCCATATTGAAAGTATTTGCAGATGGCAAATAAATTGTGACGCATTGTTACTAGCATGTTTCAAAGGAACTTTTTCTCAGAGTTCTTGAAAAACAGAATTGTTTGGTAAAGGGTTACCAGATAGTATAGCTTTTAGCTCCACTGGCCAAAAGCCAGAGAGCTTAAATCATGGCCCTGTGTCTGTCGTGTGTCCATGTGCCGGTCTGTGCATCTGTCCTGGAAGTCACAACTTTTACATGGGCTTATATAGTGATGTCAAATGGGTCATATATTTACCATTTGCTTATAGAGTGAAAATTGTAAAAGTCTTCTAGTTCCTAACCATAAATCCTAGGGCTACCAAATTTGGATCATTTATGAATTTTTTCAAATTGTAGCCCTTGGATCAAAATAAGCCCTGCCTCAGGGTTACATGTTTTACAGGGCTTTATGTTGAAGAAAATTTGAAAATCTTCTTGCTAATAACCATACGACCTAGACTTGTATTATTGTGAATGTGGTCTTATCTTGTGGACCTCTACCAGCATTCAAGTAGCCATAGTTCTGTGGTCAAAAATGGCTTTGCCCTAGGATCACAACTTTCACAAGGGCTATTGTAGAGAAAATTTATAAGTCTTCTTGTTTGAAACTATTCAGCGTAGAATTGTAATGTTTGGTATGTATAGTTTGTACTTATTAGCCAGTGGAGCAGTACAGGGCCATCATTGCCCTCTTTTTTTTATGCTGGTACCAGTGTACACTCACATTGTGCTGGTAAAGATATATTCAAACACTTTCTGTAAGGTTCTTAACGAATATTGTCTGGATTTGTGTGTACAATAAGAAACAGTTTTTGTCAGTTTTTTTGATCATTTGTTAACCAGTATATCTGTATCTCAGACCGGTGATTTTTTAATATCACTGTCATAGTGGTTTAAATACAGAGGTCTTAATTGCAATTCTGTTTCTGTAATATTTTGGACCACTGACTGAATCCTTATTTATATGTAATACTATGTCAAATTTTCAGACAATTGGCAAGTACTCTTTCCCTAGAATTTTACAACTAAGACAGTATATTGAATCAACTATTTGTATCATCGTTTTTTCAGGGTTAAAAAATAGCAATTTTTGCACAGTCCTAGGACACTGACAATTTATTTGTTTTATAATGCTTGTATTATGATTTATTATTGCTCAAACAGCATAATGTTTTGTGCTTGTAAAATTTGTTGGCTATGACAAAACTTCCAAATATGTCAAATACTTGTATCATTGTATGTTGGTGTAAGGATTTCCATTGTTTGCATTCAAAAGAACAAGATTTTTTTTTTGAATGGGGCAAATGTGTTTGTAGAAGAGCAATTGCAAATACCAAATAGAAAACATTTTAGGATAGAAAGTGGAATTTCTTGATACAGGCAATTTCTCTATTTCATAATTATGCTTTCAAAAGTTGTCTGATGCAGGCAAGTGAAAGGTCATAATATACTTGTAATGGTTAAAATTTGCCTTTTAAAAATGAGCCTTTTGTCAAACAATTCCACATTTTATGACCCAATGGAAGACGGCTTTTGAAATTATTGTGGGGTAAGAAGGCTTTTGAAAACATTGTGAAAAAAGAAGATGTAGGAAACCAGTATTTTCTCTTTTTTCCACAGTGTGTTCTACACTTTTAAAAACAAATTCCATAATTTGAGCCACATTGAATCTGTCACCTGCAACTCTTTGAATACAGACAAGTCTAAAATTTTGGTGTTTCAGTAAAGATTTAAGAAAAGTGAATAAATGGTATTGAAAACAGAGGGAAAAACTTGCTTCTTGTAGTAACATGAGTATGATGTACGTTTGCTCCTATTATGAATTTAAGCTGTTGGTAGAGGAAATTTTAAAGAAAATGATTGGTTTTTAGCTCCACTGGCTAAAGGCCAGTGAGCTGATGTCATGCCCTGTGTCTGTTGTTCATCCATCTGTGCATCCATCTCTCTGTCCTTGTGTGCTTTAACTTTTATTACAAACTTCTTCTTCTCAGAAACCACTCATCTAATTTTGACCAAACTTCACAGAAATGATCCTGCCATGGTCCTCTTCAGAATTTCTTGAAAGAAGTTGATTCCCGTAAAAACTCTGGTTGACATGGCAACAAAATGAAAAATATTGAAAATCTTCAAAAATCTTCTTGTCTGAAACCAAAAGGCCTAGGGCTACCAAATACTGCATGTTTCTTCATCAAATGGACCTCTACTAAATTTTTCAAATTGTAGCCCTGGGGTCAAAATTGGCCCTGCCCTGGAGGTCATAAGTTTTACATGGGCTTATATAGTGAAAACTTAAAAAGTCTTCCTGTTCCTATCCATATGGCCTAGGGCTTCCAAATTTGGCATGTAGCTTTATCTAATAGACCTCATCTTAGCTTTTTCAAATTATAACCCTGGGGCCAAAATTAGCCCGGACCTGGGGATCACAAGTTTTACATAGGCTTATCCTCTGGTTCTAAACCATATGGCCTAGGGCTACCGAAATTTGGCATGTAGCTACACCTAATAGACCTCTACTAAGATTCTTTAAGTCATAGTGGTGGGGCCAAAATTGGCCATGGGGGGGTGGGGAATCCCAAAATTTACATGGACTTATATGTTGAAAACTTAAGAAATGTTCTCGTTCCTTTCCTTAATGCCAAGGGTTACCAAATTTGACACATAGCTTCATTTAGCGGATCAGTTCTGAATTTGTTCAAAATTTAGTCCTTGAACTGAAATAAGCCCCACCGCTCATGTTTTACGGGGGCTTTATATTGAGGAAACTTTGAAAATGTTCTTGTTCCTAACCATACCGCCTAGACCTGTATTATTTTGTATGTGGCTGTATCAGTGAACCTGTACCAGGATTCAAGTAATTTCAGCTCTATGGTCAAAATGGGCCTCACTCTGGGGTCACAACTTTTACTCAGCTTTTATGGAGAAAACTTTTTAAGTCTTCCTGTTTTAAACCATTTGGCCTGGAATTGTAATGTTTGGTGTCTATGATTTGTAGATATAAGCCAGTGGAGCGATACATGGCTATCATGGCCCTCTTGTTTAATGATCTGGACAGAATGACCATAAGAAGCAACTGTTTTCAGTACAGCTTAAAAATGTGACTGTAGGTTGACTGTATGGTAATAATGTTGACATGAGGAAACAGAGTGGTATTGAGGGCAGATAAGGATGTGAGAGAAATCCATATTTTTGTTTTAATGCAGAAGTAATTGCTTAAATCAGATTATTATATAGATATGCAAACTATGAAATTTTTATGGGAACTTCTTTAAACCATAAGGCACCTTTTACAACTATAGTTACCTTTGCAGCCAGTGTAGATCAAGATTAGACAGCACAAAATGTGCAGTCTGTAGACACTGTAGACAAAAGCAACCATGATAATGCATTTATTTGGGTCTTATTTCTGGATGTAAAAAGATTGTTGGGTTTATTTGGCACTCTCATGGTTAAATAAGATAGATGTAGGTTATCTCATTAATTTCTGTAAAAAATTTACAGCAGACTACTTTGAAAAATCCATTTTAGATAGGGATAATCAGGGTGTATAATTGATTTAATTATACAAATATGCATTGAAAATATACCAAGAGGGAAATCTCTTCTTATCCCTCACAGTCTCCTTTAGCAGTCCAGTGCAAGGTGGTGAAAAAATCTGCAGATGGAAATGAAATGGCTGCATATTCAATTAATTCTTCTCAATTCTTAACTGAAAGGTTAGCTTTCTTATTGGCTTAGACATATTAGGTGCTTGTATCAGCTCAGTAAATTAGTAAGCTTGGCCCAATATAAAGTCTAGAATTAGAATGGTGATAGACTGGTTTGAAAAAATTGATCTTGACATAATTTTTTCTGGTATTCAATCCATGTGACATGTAATAGATTTAATTTTTATTATGTTACAAAGATATTCATTGTTGAATAACAGTTAGAGAAGTATTTAATATTTAGATATTTGAGTAACATTTAGTGAAACAATGCTGTTAGTGGTGTTTTGAAAACTTTTGAAAAATTAGCATATAAATTGTCTATAAACAGAACTACATTGACAAATATCATATGAAACGTAATTTTCATCAGTAAGTGAATGTGATTTAACTCTTTACCAAATGACAAAATTTAGGACTGGTCCAAATTGAAAGCATTTGTAGATGACAAACTAAACGTTGAAGAAATTAGGAAATTTTTCTTTGTAAGGGTAGAAAACATTGTGGGAAAAGGAGAAAATGCTAGTTACTAGCATTTTCTCCTTTTCCCACAATATTTTCAAAAGTCATTTTCTCTGGGGGTAATTGTTATGTCTCCCCCCGTCAGGGTCGGGAGACATATTGTTTTTCCCCGTGCGTCCATCTGTCCGTCCGTCTGTCCATCTGTCCGTCTGTCTGTCCGTCACAAATTGTGTCCGCTCTATAACTCGAAAACCTTTTAAGATATTTTGATAAAACTTCACACATTTGTAAAGCACCATGACATGAAGTGTCATGCTCAAGAATCATAACTCTGGCTTGTATATTTTTCGAGTTATTTCCCTTTGATCATTTTCCCTCACAAATCGTTTCCGCTCTATAACTCGAAAACCTTTTAAGATGTTTTGATAAAACTTCACACATTTGTAAAGCACCATGAGACAAAGTGTCATGCACAAGAACCATAACTCTGGCTTGTATATTTTTTTAGTTATTTCTCTTTGATTATTTTCCTTACTCATTTTACGTACAATTTCGTGTCCGCTTTATAACTCGAAAACCGTTAGAGAAAAATGACCATTATTTCAGTTAGAAATTGCCTTGGTGACATATCAATCCTTCTGACACCAAAAAGGGGGGAGACATCTGTTTTTTTGTAGAAAAACAAGTTCTAGTTAACACTTGGGGTTGTATGGTAAAGGATTAAGATGACAAATTAATTTCTTCCACATTAAAACAACTACCGTATTTAATAGATTTTATACAGAAATTTGATATATCATAAGGTACTTCCATTTAGATATGGCATTCTTTTAGGAAAGGAATTGACAAGAAAAATGATTTAGTTAGTTATGCAGTGTCTCAACTGATCAAACACGCTGTGTAACAATAGTGTGTTTTGAAATGTATTTGAGCCATGCTCTGGTAAAAGGGGGCTTAATGCATCTCTTTGATACATGATACCCAACAAGTCATCACATAATTATGGATCCATAATAGCCACTTTTTTTTTATATAATTGACTGAATCATGAAATAGACTAGTCCTTGGACATACAGAAAATTAACAAATAGGGAAAAGTTTCAGCCCAGGTCAGCCTGTGTGGACTAGTCCGCACAGGCTGACCTGGGTTGATACTTTTCGCAGATGCATTATGCCCCTTTTTCACGGAGCACGGCTCATTTATAATTTGCCATGATAGTGTTCACCCTTCCTAGGGTGGAAACTGGATGAAAAAGTGAGACGTTTTATCATATTTTGTACATGTATTTTCGGTAGATCTCTTAGTTTAGTTTTATTTGCAGGCAAATTATTCATACACTACCAGTTTCTATAGAGACTTTTTTTTGCAAAATTCATTAAAACAAAATACAGCTGTGAATCTTGTAAGAAAACAAGATAAAGACACTTAAAAACTGGTAACTGATACTCTGCTGTAGAAAAAGATTTCTTTTTGTCTTCTTGTATTATACACAAGAAGATATATATGGGGGTGTTCCAGAAGTTTGTGGACTTTCACTATCTTTCAACAGGTTTAGTCAATGAAAATACAGATTGTAAGCATTCAAAAATTTTATCTTTTCCAAGTCAACGTTCCAAAATATCGTGAAAATACATCAAACAATAATGATTTTACAAATAACTAAACATATACTTTCTGCACACATTGGCGCACCTGTACTGTCTCCAATTAATGTCAACGATGTCTTTAAGTCGCATAACTCACAATGAGCATCAAACCCTATCAATGTAATCACCTCCGATGTGAATGTGCTTCCTAAGTTGGGCAACCCACTTGTCAAAAGTGTCTCTATATCAGTCACCAAAAGACAACATGATTCTCTGCACTGCAAATGCAAGCTCCAGACCACTCTTAAAGCAAATACCCTGCAGCTGTGACTTTACTCCCAGAAAAGTGCCAAAATCCACTGAAGCTAAGTCAGAGCTATATATGCTGATGACTGAGGAGCTGAGACCCAATGAAATCCATCTCAAGTTTTGTTGACTGGGCCTAGTGGGCAAGCCCATTGTCATGGGTTAGTATGATTTTCTGGGTATATACCACAGGTCTCTTCTTCCTGAAGGTATTCATAAGATCCTGGTGGAGTACCTGAAAGTAGACAAAATAATCACACAGAGTTTAAGTTCCTTGTAAGTGATTTCATTTTCTGATATTGTTCTATTTTATATCAAATTGGAATATTTTCAAATTAAAAAAAATGGTCTAGCAGGTTCAGGTTCATTACCTTTTGATAGTATGTGGCATTTATTGCCTGTGGTGTCCGTGGTTGTGGGGTAGAGCGTCGGCCTCATAACCATAATGTCCCGAGTTCCATACCCGGGAGCAGGTGTCAACTTTGGGATTTTTCATTGGCCCACACATTCGAGTACTGGTGTAGTTCCCAGGAAGCAGAATCGAGAAAGATTAGTGTAAGATGTAAGAACTTGTTTCTCAATCGATGTAAAATAAATATGTTTAAACTAATTGCCTGGCCATTGCACACCAGGTGGATTAGCAGCATTTTGTCTGCCCATGAAGAACACAAACATGTTTTCTCCCAGACTTCATGACCCGGGCTGTCTATGGCAGAGGGCTTCATGGTGTCTCCCATTTGGACAACTGGTCTCTGGGTCATAGTGCCAGTACTAGGTCTCATAAAGTGTGACAGTTTGGTAAAAACTTATGATATGGTAAAAAAAACTGATCACCTTCCGCCTGTTACCGAGTCAGAGACTCCTCTTAGCAGTTTATATTTTTTCTGTCATTCTTCATCAGAATTAAGTTTTGGAACCTGTTGAGCACTTAGCTTGCGTATGTTAAAGTTCTCATCAATAATCTGTACACTGTTGTCCTGCTGATTCCCAGCTCTACTGAAATATAACACACCATTAATTACTATCATCATCTATCAAGTCCCTGACGCTGTCCATTATAGTTGGTTCCAAGCTGCCACCAAGTTCATCATCTCCAATTGATTCTCATCCATTCCAAAATCCATGCCATTTGAATATCAGCAATCAGGAACAATTACATTTTTTCAACTTTTGAAAATGTTTTGCTTGGAGTCTTTGAGTGCAACCCAACGAGTGACAAAACTTTATCACTTTTTGTAATTCAAAGTTGTCAGTTGAAGTCATGATGGCATTGTAACATTAATTACAGGTGCTGTACGGGGCACTGTATTTCAGCAACAGACAATGTTACAACTATGAAAATTGATGGAAATGATGTTGTGACATCACACTGATGTCACATGAAATTTGGTGTAAATTCTTATAATGGACAGTGTTTAAATTAAAGTTAAACAGACTTAACACATATTGGTGTGTAATTAAAAAGCACATGTGTGTGGCTCTATGTTATCTGTGTCTCTATGGCAACATCTATCAACCAAACATTGAGGAATACTGACATAATTAGTGTACGTATGAAGTCCACTAGAAAAAATTGATATTATATTCAAATTTCAGTGGCGTTTGATTAAAGATGATTGAGATATGAAAAAAGTCCAAAAACTTCTGGAACACCCTTTGTATATACAAAGCAGCAGATTTTTTCAGACAGTATTTTTTTCTATGAAGATGCAGTCGATAATTTTTTTTCACAGACAAGTATGGGTTTTTTCCACAGAGAGGGGGAGAGAGAGAGAGAGAAAGAGAGAGAGAGAAAGAGAGAGAGAGAGAGAGAGGACTTTGAGTGATTGTTATAGAGCAGCTATTGTGTAAAATTTTAATCAAATAGTTGTTCAAATGGAGTTCATGTCTTACTGTACTTTCATCAGAGGAAAAAAGGACTTCTCATAAATTTATTTTTATGAATTAACTACTGATTAATTTCTTAAGTTGCTACAGAGGACAGATAAAGGAGTTCTTCAACGGTTATGCCACTGGTTATAGAGCAACAAAAACAAACCATATTTCCAAATGGGGAAGAAAGGCTCAAATATTACAATTTCTACAGGTTGTTTTGGAGCCAAATTATCTAAACATAATCAAGGATGTAGATCAATATTAGACTCTACAAGTCTGATCTTGATCTATACTGTCTGTCTAAGCAACTTAAACTATAACCAGGGGTCAAAGAGTTTTCATACTTTTCCAACTTTGAGTTATTTATCTTCCCAATTTATGTCTATGTCTTCCTATTTGAGATATCAGAAAAGTGCCTGTGAAGTTTTGATGCGTGTACCTCTTGAAAATAAATGACTGTAAGCATGTTCTCTTAAGATATGAAACATCAACATGACCTAAGGTTTGATACATGTCAGAATATGTGTGAAAACATTATAGGAACAACATTTGTTGCTGTTGTAGACAATGTAGATCAAGACAGAACATAAAGTTGGATATTTGGTCTACACCGTCTATTTTAAGAAACCAGACTAAGTCTTAAAACATTTGTTCTCTGAAAATATTTTGCTTTAACATTTATTTATTTATGTGTTACCATAATTTATGATTTATAAGATTCATAGAAGCACTAAAAAAATTACCCAAAATTTATGTTATAAAAATGACACAAGTGAAAACAATTAATGATGAGTTTCCACATTCACATGTATTTTTTTTTTACAGGGAACACATTATCACCACCAACCACCTCCTGCAATAAACATTTTTCATCTTACAAGAAGTATTTTTCATCTTGCAACTGGCCCTACCTGAAAATATTGTGTCAACAGAGATTTCTCATAGTGAGAAATTTTGGTTGGACCATAAAATGTTTTCATATCAATACAAGTATCAAATTTCAAATCATGTTCATAATCCTTATCTAAAGAGAATGTGTTCAAAATTGTCTACATGAAAGTTGTTTAGAGAGGTAATGCTTTACATGGCAAATTTGAAATCCCAAACAGTATTCAACTTACATGTATATTTCGGAAGTTTTGGAAAATTATAGACATAATAGAAGTTCTTTTTTCCTCAATGTTTTCCCTATTTATGCATTCAGAGACGCTACTTAGGCTCTATCCTGACCTTCAATTAACAGGTAATAACACCTGTATACCTGAAGTGGGCTCACCTTTATTTCTTGCTCAACACATGTCACCATCATTCTTTACCCTATCTCACTTTTGATTTAATTGGGTGTATTACACTTCAATACATATACTAGATTTAGGGTTTAAATCCTTTTGACGAGTAATGCAATGAAATGGACATTTTGGTCACCTTGAAGTAGATACAACTTTTTGCATCTTGCTACCTTCAAATCATTTTGACAAAGGAGAATTTGCATATCATGATAAAGTTCTCTTTATTCCACAATGTTTTCACGTGTATTCATGCATTAAACCTAAATTCATCATGAGTATCTACATCTTACAAGATAATTTTCGAAGTTATCTGCTGCAAAATTGTTTCAGGAGGTAATTAATATATTAAAGATACTTTCATGAGCAGCATGGAACACACTGAACAATATGTGCTATCTAAGCTTTGATCCACACTGTGTGTTATTCTTTGAGATAATTTTGCCAAAAAAAGGCTTGATCTGCAGCAATTTGGCTGTTGCAACCGACTGAAAATCCATTTTAAAAATTCAGCATTAAGTTGGGCCACTGTTGCAAACATTGATGCATTATGAGTATATGGGCCATTTGGAGAAATGTCCAATTTTTTTTTTTAATTATTCTTTTAAATCAATCTTTGGGTGAATTTACATCAATGTACTTGAAAATATTACAAAACATCAGTAGGTCCATTCCCCTTGCTCAGCCTAGACAAAGGGAATGCTCTAATGATGTTCTGGGTTGGTACACACTGTGTAAAAGACATTAAAAATGCAATCATGTTGCCAAACAGCAGTATGAGTTTGACATTAGCTTAACAAAGCCATGGCCATTTACATTTTGGCCATGCTCTGGCAAAAAGAGATTTAATGCATATCTGTAATGCAGTATATCAAGCAAGTCATCACATCATTATGGATCGAAAAAATTCATTTAGTTGAAAAATCGACTGGACCTGGAGGTAGAATGTTTATTTGAAATGCAGAATACTTACAAACAGCAAACAGTTTTGAAGCATATCAGCCTGTTTAGACTGCACGGGTTAAAATGGGTTGATACTTTTTGCAGATGCATTAAGCCTCCATTTCACAGAGGCTGGCTCATTTGTTTTTAAAAACTACATAATACATTATAATTTTTTTTTAATTATTCCAGGCAAGCAGATGACCATATTTAACCAGCAAGCAAGAGTTTGGATTGGAGGACGTCAAGGAGAAAAATCACAAATAAATAATGCTTATCGAGGCACTGTTTCAGGTGTGTTGTAAAATATATATTCCAGATACGGCATGCAACACGCGAAAAGGGAAAGAGTAGTCTCGGATCAGCCTGCGCACCCTGCGCTGACTAATTCGAAGCGACACTTTTCATTTTTATGTAATTTTCTGATTTGCGCAAGTCTTCTGTAGGACAAATCTAATGTAGTCGTAAAGTTCCATCTCGGATTAGCCTGCGCAGACTACCCAGGCTGATCCGAGATAGCACTTTACGCAAATGTCCGACTGTCCCTTTTCGCGTGTTGCAGGCCATACTGAATTCAGACTACCCTGCCCTTAGAGTGCTTTTTTTTGGCCTAATTGAATGTGCTAGCTTTTTACCTACTTTTTGGTACTGATAAAAAATGAATAAACAGAAATTTGTTATTGATAAAAAATGTATACATGTTTATTCTAAGGGCCCCTGCCTATTTGCAGGTAAATTTGCGCTGTCTATCTTTTTAAAGATATACTTGTACTGTAATATTTATTTTTGCAGACAGACTAGATCAAGCTGATACTTCACAAAATATGCCGTCCAATCTTGATTGATCTTGACATTGTTGAAAAAATTCATTGAATTGCATTTTCATTCTAGTTTTTACATGTTCAGAATGTTTTTTTTTTCTTTTTTGTTCATGTAGCTTTCTATAGATTAAACTCCACAAAATAAGTTGCTCTTTGGTTTGAAACTTTAACTCTTTACAAAGCAACAAAATTTTAGGCTGATCAAAATTGAACACATCTGCAGACAACAAATTAAATGTTTCTCAAAACATGAAATTTGTCTGTCAAAGGGTGGAAAACATTGTGGGAAAGGGAGAAAATGCTGGTTACAAACATTTTCTCCTTTTCCCACAATATTTTCTCCTGTCTCCCTTAAGGCGGTTAAAACACGGGATTGTTTAGTAAAGGGTCAAAGCAATGAGTTGTAAAATTGTTAACCCTTAAAGTGCCTTTCACTTCTATAGTTGCCTTTGCGGCCAGTGTAGATCAAGATCAGGCTGCACAAAATGTGCAGCCTGTCTTTTAATCTACACAGTCTGCTTTGTTGATGCACTCTGTAATTGTGATTATTTTGATCGTAATATCTAGAACAAAAACTCCTGTTGTTTATTCAGTGCTCTAAAGGTTAAGTGATATATGTCATTACTATGAGGTGACAGGCTGTTGTAAAGACATACAGCTGCCTAGTTCGGTAACTGTTGACATGACAAAGTTCCACATTTGATAGGAGATGAAAAGGGCTTTCTTGAATATTAAAATTCATGGGAAAAAGAGCAATTCCTTGTAACAAACATTCAAGCGGCACTCTGGTAAAAAGCTGGGTATACTGGTCTCCATGATGTGTTATGCTAAGCTAGTTATCACATAATTATAAATTCATAAAATCTATTTTGCCTAACGACCGATTGAATCACAAGGTAGAATGGTCCTTTAATATGCAGAAAATTCACCAATAGCAAAAAGTTTCTACCCAGGTCAGCCTGTGCAAACTGCACAGGCTGACCTGGGCAGAAACTTTTTGCAGATGTACTAAACCTCCTTTTCACAGCATGTCTCATTTGCTGCTTTTTCCACAAGTGAAGAAGGAATAGCTGGTTTCAAGTAATTTTTCCTCTATGCAAAAATGCTTTCGAAAGTTGTCTGATGCAAAACAGAAAACAGTAGTTATCATTGTTTTTCAGGTTTGGTATTCAATGGCTTAAGGATTTTAGATTTATTGAAAGCTGGTGACCCACGGGTACGAGCTTTGGGAGACGTTAGCATGCTAGAAGACCAAGATGATGCCGAAGCTGGACATCCACTGATAGAGTAAGTACATTCAAAACTGTCTGAAGCAACAAATTCATGGAAAGTACAATACTGGTATCTTAAGGCAAGTGACCGTGTACGACAGGGATATTTATATTCAAAACACAGTTTGGGGGAACTAAGTTTAGGAGTTCTTAACTCTTTACAAGACAATAAAGTTTCTCCCTTTCCCACATTTTTAGCTATACTTCCCAAAGGCCAACAGAGCATATGTCATGGCTTGGTTTCTGTCGTTTGTCTGTCTCTCCATCTCCCCTAGTCTTTTTCTTGTTGACAATGACAAGATGAAATCTTTGTATGTAGTCTGATTTTCTAGCAATTTGCAGTTTCTTTATATCAATAGCTTGAGCCCTATTGATTTTGAAAAAAATCTGACAATCAGTAAGGGTAAAATGACCATTTAACCCTTTACCACATTACAAAATTTTAGACTCGTCCATATTGAAAGCATTTGTAGAGGAGAAATTTAACATAACTCAAATGTTTTTAACAACGTGGAAAACATTGTGAGAAAAGGAGAAAATGCTGGTCACTGCATTTTCCCTTTTTCCAATGATGTTGTCAAAAGTCCTCTTTCTCAGGGCCGTTAAATTTGGGATTGTGTGGTAAAAGGTCAAAGTTGAAAATTTACATTTCTTGTTCATGTAATCAAGTCGGCATTTGTTGTTCTATTTTCGTTGAACTTGCACACTTTTTTTTTGTTTTATCAATAGCTTGAACCCTAATGACTCAAAGAAAACCTGATAGTAAGTCCAGGAAAAGTAGCCTAAATATTTAAAGTTAAAAATTTACATTTCTTGTTTATGTGATAAAGTTTACATTTTGAACCCAATTCTTTTGAAACTTACACAGATCACTTGAATCAACAAGAGATGTAACTCTTTTAAAAATGAAGAAAGTCCAGCTATCAATTTAGGAAAAGCAGCTATTTTATGACTTAGTCTTGTTTACTGAACACAGTCCACATCTTTGAAATTTGCAGGGATTGTTTAATACAATGAGTACTTAAATCTTATTTGATTTAGTTGGATTCCAAGCAGTTGGCCTTGAGAAATTGTACTTTAATTATGTCACTATTTGACAAATTCACAACACCTTCTTATGATGCTGTCTTAGTGGGTTTAAGCCCAGTTGCATCAACCCCTCCCCCACCTTTTTTCATGTGTGTGTTTGTCTTTTTCCTTTTTACATTATGAATTCATGATCTAGAAAATAAGCAAAATCACTGCCAAAAGAGCGATATAGGCCCTTCGGGGCCTAGTTCCTTCAGGGCCTCTAGTTTTAAGTCATTCATTTAAATTCAAGAGGGACCAAGGAATGTAAACTGATTAATTTCCTGCTCAAATGTTTTCCAGCAGAGGGCTTTGAAAACATCTCTGTTAACTCTTTACCACACAACAAAATTGTAGACTTGTCCAAATATTGAAAGCATTTGCAGACAACAAAATAAATACGGCTCAAAAATTGGAATTGTTTTGGGAAGGGTAGAAAACATTGTGGGAAAAGGAGAAAATGCTGGTTACCAGCATTTTTTCCTTATCCTACAATGTTTTCAAAAGGCTTCTTTCTCAGGGCCTTTAAAAGTTGGAATTGTGTGGTAAACAGTTAAATAGGGACTTATAAAGGCAGAAATTCATGTGGAAATGTTGTTGCAAAAGGAGAAATTTAGACCTGTGATTGAGGAGCTCTGGGATTGAACAGAATGACTGGTCAAGTTAAAATGCCTTTTGGCAAGAGCCCTCGCCTAGAATACAGGAAACTTAGGATGCTCTTTAACTCTTAGGCTGGAAAGCTCGACTCACCGACGTTTTGTGAACAGTGTAGATCAATGTGCAGTCTAATCTTTGATCTACACTGTCTGATAACGACATCTTGTCCACCAAAAAATACCTTGGAAATAGCAAATTTGGGTTTTTACTGTTGCCTCAAAAATTTCATTCCACTTACTTAGCAGGATAAGGGTTAATATGAGAGCTTTGGCCTTAATATACCATGTTGAACAATGTTGAAAGCTGAAATAATGTCTTTAAAAGTCTTCTTATAGAGAGGGGCATGTAGGCACTTGCATAAAGAAAAGTGTTTTCAAGCATAACATATTGATTTTTCAGAACACTTAGATTGTTATTCTCTGCTAAAAAAGGAACCAGGTATTGCAAGATGAGCAAAGGACAATGCACATCACATTTGTGAGACCATCTGTAAGTCTCAAACTATGTCAAGCATTAGGGATAAGGTTTCAATGTAATATTTTAAAAAGATTGTAAAAAGATAAAGGGAACACTTTTTATGCCCCCATGTATGAAGTAAAGGGGAAATATACTGGTTTCACCATGTCTGTCTGTTCGTCCGTCCATCTGTCTGTCTTGTTTTCCTTTCTGTGCTCTTACCCAAAAGCTGTTCAACCTAGGACCCTGAAACTTTATACAAGTGTTATTCATGACCCAAGAAGGAGCCCTATTGTTTTTGGATCACATGGGTCAAAGGTCAAGGTCACAGATGAATTTTGTTTGAAAATCATTTCTGTGCTCTTATTTAATACCTGTTTGACCTAGGACCCCGAAACTTTACACAAGTGTTGTTCATGATCCAAGGTAATGGTCACTTGTGATCATTGTTTTGAAAGTCAATTCCATTCTCTGATGTGCTGCTTCAGTGGCAAGGTGCTGGTGTGGGGTATTGTCGGCTTTGTGACAGTTCTTAGATTTTAGTCATATTTTCAGATCCAAACCAGTAGAAAAAGATGTGCAATCCACTGAAGGAATGAAGGTAAGGAAATGGTTTATTATTGATGTATTACTGAAACAATGATCAACTGTATTACTTTTATAGTAAACAGGTGTTTTTAGCTCACCTGAGCACGAAGTGCTCAAGGTGAGCTTTTGTGATCGTGCTGTGTCTGTCGTGCGTCGTCAACTTTTACCTTGTGTACGCTCTAGAGGCCACATTTTCAGTCCGATACTCATGAAACTTGGTCAGAATATTTGTCTCGATATTATCTCGGATGAGTTTGATAATGGGTCATGTCGGGTCAAAAACTAGGTCACTAGGTCAAATCTTAGAAAAACATTGTGTACGCTCTAGAGGCCACATTTTCACTCCAAAACTCTTGAAAGTTCGTCAGAATGTTTGTCTTGATAATATCTCAAAGAGTTCGAAAATGGGTCATGTCCGGTCAAAAACTAGGTCACTAGGTCAAATCTTAGAAAAACCTTGTTTACGCTCTATAAGCCACATTTCTGTCCAAAACTCTTGAAAGTTGGTCAGAATGTTTGTCTTGATGATACCTTAGACGAGTTTGAAAATGGGTCATGTCAGGTCAAAAACTAGGTAACTAGGTCAAATCTTAGAAAAACCTTGTGTACCCTCTAGAGGCCACATCTTACGTCCAAAATTCTTGAAAGTTAGTCAAAATGTTTGCCTTGATGATATCTCAGACGAGTTCAAAAATGGGTCATGTTAGGTCGAAAACTAGGTCACTAGGTTATATCTTAGAAAAACCTTGTGTAGGCTCTAGAGGCCATATTTTCAGTCCAAAACTCTTGAAAGTTGGTCAGAGTATTTGTCTTGATTATATCTTGGATGAGTTTGAAAATGGGTCATGTCGGGTCAAAATCTAGGTTACTAGGTCAAATCTTAGAAAAACCTTGTATACGCTCTAGAGGCCACATTTTCAATCCTATACCCATGAAACTTGGTCAGAATGTTTGTCTTGATGATTTCTTTGACCAGTTTGCAAGTGGATCATTTCGGGTCAATAACTAGGTCACTGAGTCAAATCTTTAAAAAACCTTTATCGGTGAAATACTCATGAAAATCTTGGTAGAATGTTTGTCATAATATCTCAAAAGAGATTGAAAATGGGTCATCTCTGGTCAAAAGACTCAGGTGAGCGACTTCAGGGCTATCATGGCCCTCTTGTTTAAGCTCACCTGAGCATGAAGTGCTCTAGGTGAGCTTTTGTGATTGTGCTGTGTCCATCGTGTGTCATGCGACATGCGATGTGCATTGTCAACTTTTACCTTGTGTACGCTCTTGAGACCACATTTTCAGTCCAATAGTCATATAAGTTTTTCAGAATGTTTGTCTTGATAATATCTTAGAAGAGTTCAAAAATGGGTCATGTCGGGTCAAAAACTAGAACACCAGATCAAATCTTTGAAATAGCTTGTGTACGCCTTAGAGAACACACTTTCAGTCCAATACTCATAATACTTAGTCAGAATGTTTCTTTTGATGATGTCTCAGACAAGATTGTAAATTGGTCGTGTTCGATCTAAAACTAGGTCACTAGGTCAAATGTTAAAAAAACTTTATGTACGCTCTACAGGCCACATTTTCTGCCCAATACTCTTGAAAGTATGTCAAAATGTTTGTCTTGATGATATCTAAGATGAATTTGAAAATAGGTTATATCGGACAAAAACTAGGTCACTAAGTCAAATTTAGAAAAAACTTGTGTATGCTCTAGAGGTTATTATTTTTTAGTCCAATACTCTTTAAAGTTGATTAGAATGTTTGTCTTGATTATATCTGGGATGAGTTTGAAAATGGGTCATGTCGGGTCAAAAACTAGGTCACTAGGTCATATCTTTAAAAAAAAACATTGTGTATGCTCTAGAGACCACATTTTCAGTCCAATACTCTTGAAAGTTTGTCAGAATATTTGTTTTGATTTTATCTGGGACGAGTTTGAAAATGGGTCATGTAGGGTCAAAAACTAGGTAACACGGTCAAATCTTAGAAAAACCTTGTGCACCCTCTAGAGGCCATATTTTAAGTCCAGTTCTCTTGAAAGTTGATCAGAATGTTTGTCTTGGTGATAAATGGAACAAGTTTGAAAATGAGTCATGTCGGATCAAAAATTAGCTGACTAGGTCAAATCTTAGAAAAACCTTGTGTACCGTCTAGAGGCCATATTTTAAGTCCAGTTCTCTTGAAAGTTGGTCAGAAAGTTTGTCTTGATAAAATCTCGGACGAGTTTGAAAATGTGTCATGTCGGGACAAAAACTAGGTCACTAAGTCATATCTTAGAAAAACCTTGTGTAAGCTCTGGAGGCCACATTTTCAGTCCAATACTCATGAAACTTTTTCAGAAAGTTTGCCTTGATAATATCTTAGAAGAGTTTGAAAATGGGTCATGTCGGGTCAAAAACTAGAACACCAGATCAAATCTTTGAAATAGCTTGTGTACGCCTTAGAGAACACATTTTCAGTCCAGTACTCATAATACTTGGTCAGAATGTTTCTTTTGATGATGTCTCGGACAAGATTGAAAATTGGTCATGTTCGATAAAAAACTAGGTTGCTAGGTCATATCTTACAAAAACCTTGTGTACCCTCTAGAGGCCACATTTTCAGTCAAATTTTCATCAGAGTTTGTCAGAAAGTTTGTCTTGATGACATCTTGGATGAGTTTAAAAATGGGTCATGTCGGGTAAAAAACTAGGTCACTGGGACCAATCTTTGAAAAAGCTTGCGTATGCCTTGGAGGACACATTTTCAGTCCAATACTCATGAGACTTGGTCAGAATGTTTGTCTTGATGACATCTTGGATGAGTTTGAAAATGGGTCAGGTCAGGTGAAAAACTAGGTCAAATTTAGAAAAACCTTGTGTACACTGTAGAAGCCACAGTGCAGTCAAGGCTTTAAATGCGAAGATCTATAGTAGGCAACATTTAAGGATATTGTGGAAAGAAGCAGTTGTTTTAGACAATACCAATACCTTATCCAACCAAGTTTTCTGTAATATTGAAAAATGATATTTTCTTTTCCTTTAAAAGTTTCTTCTTTATTTAATTTCTAAGAGCTTTTAACAGGTATAAAATAGTATGTACTGCAAGGCATTTAATAGCTAACTCTATCAGAAAAGTAAAATTTTAGATTTGTCCAAGTGAAAAAAAATTATGTCTTATCAGGATGATGGGTAGACTTTGTTGAAAAGGGAGCAGTTGCTTGAAATGAACAGTTTTTCCTTTTCTACAATGTCACAAAAGCTGTCTAAAGTTGTGTTTATATTTGATGTATTTAAGACATTGATATAAAACTTGTTACAATAGAGGCAAAGAAGATCACCTGTAAATGAAAATTCTACCAAGAAGAAATCGGTAACATCAAAAACACCAAGTTCCAAATTTTTTCTCATGTTTGAAAACCTGATAGATCCAGAATTTGACATCAGTAAAATTGTGAAAAGAAATGAAATAAATGACAAAGCAAAGTCAACAAAGGAAGATGTTGTTGTCAAAGGAAACACAGTGCATAAAGAAACTGTAGTTGTGGCAAATATAACAGCCCCTCCCATTGGTGCAAAGAACATTTCAACTGAGCCAGTGAAAGATATCAAAATTGATGGAAGCATAGATTCTTTTTATAGTTCGGGTGAAAAGGTATATCCAGTAGATAATGATGACACTGATTGGGAAAGCTCTGATTTGTCTAAAGCGTTTGGAAGTGGAGATAACAGTGTTCAAGAGGACATTCTAGAACCAAAGAAGTATGCTAATGAAAATGAAAAGAGTGGAATTAATTGGGATGTAAAAACGGCTTTTATATCAGCCTTTCCGAGACAAAGTGGCAAGAGGAGAAGTGATAAGGTACATGTTGGAAAGTTAGAGAGAGAGCCATTTGCTCGGGATGACAGACATTCTCAGTATCCCAAAGATCGTGGAAAATACATATCAGAATATGACAAGACAAAGATGCCAAATGCTACAACTGTTTTTTCTACAAACATTTCCAAACAACATTCCAGAGTAAGTTGGCAATGCTTGATCAGAGTGGGATGAGCATGCTACTCTACAGTTGTTAGACTAACCAGAGCTAGTTTCAATAAACATATTACCGACACATGTGACTTTTTACTCAGTCTTAAACTATGGTACTTTTGGAAAACTGGGCAATAGGAGCAATCGTTTCTTACAAGTATTTACTCCTATTCCTTCAGTAAAAGTATTGGAACAATGAAATTTTCTATATAAACTTTGAAAAAATTATTTTCAAGTCTTCTAACCGGTTTGACTTGAAACTAATCTTTCATTGGTTTTTTATGCAGGAGTTATTGATTTGACACTTAATCTGATAAGTTGTGTTTGCTAGAAGTGACTTTCAACATTATTTTATAGACGATGTTTGCTGGTGTCAACTTAAAAATAAATTATATTTGTCGTGTGTGCAGGAACTAATTTGAAACTACATTTTTATAGCTTTTGTATGCAAGAGTTAAAATGATAAGTGTACTTTTATAGGGTATGTGCAGAAGTTAATTTTAAATAGTATAGGTTGTGAATGTGGGACTAATAACTTAAAACTAAACTTTTGTATAGTGTGTGTGCAGGAATCAGCTTGAAACTACAGTTTTATAAGTTGTGTATGGTAGCATTGACTTAACTCTTTACCAAACAACATAATTTTAGACTAGTCCAAATTGGAAGCATTTGCAGACGACAAAGTTAATGTGACTCAAAAATTGAAATTTGTTTTGGGAAGGGAAGAAAACATTGTGGGAAAAGGAGAAAATGCTGGTTACCACACATTGCTGACTTTTAACGACCTGTAGAAAGAAAGCTTTTGAAAACATTGTGGGAAACGGAGAAAATGCTGGTAACCAGCAATTTCTCCTTTTCCCTCAATTTTTTCTTCCCTATCGTGGACAAATTTTGTCAATTGTGCTACCTTCAATTTTGTCTTCTGCAAATGCTTTCAATTTTGACCAGTCTGAAATTTTGTCCGTCGGTAAAGAGGTAAAATGTAACTTTTATAGGTTGTGAATGCTAGAGTTGACTGAAAACATAACATATATGCTAGGGTTGACATGAAACTAAACTATGGTTGTGAATGCTAGAGTTGACATGTGCCTGTACATAAATTTTAATAGGTTGTGTATGCTAGAATTTACATAAAACTAAACTTTTATAGGTTGTTATGTACTAGAACTGATATAAAACCAAACTTTTATAGGTTGTGAATGCTAGAATTTACATGAAACAAATTAAATATTCTAGAGTTGACATGTACCTAAATTTTCATTGGTTGTGAATGCTAGAGTTGACTTGAAATATTAATTTGTATCCATAAGACAATTTGAACATAGTTTTTATCAGTTATGAATGCTAGAGTTGACATGAAATTTAACTTTTGCAGGCTGTGTATGCTAGCATTGACTTGTAACAAATTTTTGCAGCTTTTATATGCAGCATTTAACTTTTATTGTTTAGTAAGCAATAAATTCTCTAGTTTCATAAAAGCATAATATTATTTAGTCCCTGCAGAAGATTTTGATTTTAACTCTAGAATTTCAGCATTTAAATCTGTAAGCTCCATCATCTCAAGAAGGTTGCTTTTTTCTGTGAAGTAGACCACTTTTGAAACCATTATGGAAATACAAAAAATTTCTCAAAGCAAGCAATTTGTCCTTTTATACAATGACTTTAGTGGTAATTATGCACTTTCATAACCTCTTTTGTGAAAGCAATTTTTCAGAGTCGTCTATTGCAATTTTTTTTATTCTCCAAGTAATGAAAATTGATGCATAAATGACAGTGATATTTTCTAATAGCAGCGTACAACACCAAAACAGAAGACAGATGACTCAATCATCTATTCAGGTTTGGGACCGTGTTACAGTGATGATGAGGATGAGTGTATCACCACATCAATGGGGTCAGATGATGACATCATTACACCAACCATAGTGATAACACGACAGCCAACACCTAGTCCCGCTGTTAAACCTAGGTAATTTGTTTTCTTGGTTTCTTGTAGCTTAGCTGAGCAGGAAGTGCTCAGAATGAGCTTTTGTGACTGCTTTTTTCCTGTTGTGTGAAATTTGTGGACAATGACTGACTTGTTAAACATACATCTTCACTCGTTTTCATCCAGTTTTTTAATTGATTTTATGAAACTATAATCACTGTTGTATCTGCATGCCAAATATTGCCCCTGATGGTTGCAAGGTTGCACAGATTACGGCAGATAGAAAATGCATTTCATTCTATTGTGGCAAGCCATAGACATAACAACCACAGTTTCCGGTTTAAATCGAAGACAAATCCCTACAGTTTCTTTACCCCATACACCTTATATTGATTTTTTATCTATGTTTACACAGTTGACTAGATTATAACACCATCAAGTTTTAACAGCGTTTGTTTACTCTCTGGCTGTAAAGATGTCTCTGAGAATTGAAATGGGCCAATTTGTCTTTCCTTTTTCTGTTGTTGTCATTGACATATTGTGATATCTTGACATCTCTGCTAAGCGACTTGTAATTTTGTAACAATTCTCTTCTTTAGGTTAAATCTCCATCACTTGTTAAAATGGTTGTATTTTATGACATTGAGCTTAATTTTTTAACTGTGCTAGTCTAAAGCTAGGTCACAAGCTCAATGAATTGCAAAATCTTTGATGATGCTTATATCATGCACTACTAAAATTTTCTTTGTATTCATTTTGATAATTGGGTGATTGTTGAATCACTATCATATAATGTTAAGTTTTTCCCTAAAAATTCTTGCAGACATTCTTTCTCAAAGAGTAATTTATTTGTATAACATGTGTACAAGGGTACAGTTTGATATCTTTTTAAGGAAACAAAATGGAACCAAGTGTGAGACAGAAGCTTGTAAGATTACTGCCCTAGGTCCATCCACTTCAAAATCTGAAGTGTCTGATACAGCCTCGGACATTCCTGATACCACAGAGGTTCCTATGGAAACTAAAGACAAGAAAGATGCCAATCAATTGAATATATTTCTTATCATTGCCATTGTGGCTGGTGTAGTGCTTGCTTTGGTTATTTTGTTCATAGCATTTTATAAATTCAGGAGTCGTGAAGAAGGTTCATACAGAGTAGACGAAAGCCAGAACTTTGCATATTTAGAAGCTAAAAAGCAACAGACCAATGGGTCTGCTATAAATAGTGTAGGAAATGGTAAAGCTGGTGGTAAAAAGAAGGATGTTAAAGAATGGTATGTATGATATGAGGAGATTGATGCATGTGTGAATGAGTAACTGGTTACAAATGACATGACCTAGTTAACACTTTTCTCTGACATATCCGTGGTTCCAGAAAAGCCTGTGTTGTATCAGTTAATATTCTAAACTAGTTTTTTTCTACAGCCTTTTTATTGATAATCATTAGAATCTGGTCAATGAGATGATTTCACTTAGTAAATCCAAAAAGAGGATGCAGTTCTTTCTCTATCACCTGTAAGTTATCAAACAAATACTTGTATGCCATAGTTCATCAGTTTGTAGAAATAAAGGAGAAAGTTTGCTACCATCTAGTGAGGACCAAGACAAGAGTTTGAATGGTTAACCCTTCACCACACAATCCCGACTTTTGATGACCCTATGAAAGAAGCCTTTTGAAAACATTGTGGGAAAAGGAGAAAATTCTTGTTACCAGCATTTTCTCGTTTTCCCACAATGTTTTCTATCCTTCCAACAACAAATTTCAATTTTTCAGCCACATTTATTTCGTCGTCTGCAAATGCTTTGAATTTGGACCTGTCTAAAATTTTGTCATTTGGTAAAGAGTTAAACAGTGTGTATTATGGATCAAATTGTGGTAAACTTCATTATGCCTGACAATATTTATTCATATGGTACAAAATGGCAATTGAGTAGGTGAAGCATTAGTTATTGTAGCTTGTTGCTTCTGTGCAGTCAGCTTCTGTATGCATCAGCCATTCTAAATTGCATTCTGATTTTTAGCTCCGCTGGCCAAAGGCCAGCGAGCTATTGTCATGGCGTTGTGTCCGTCGTGCGTCCGTCCATCCGTTCGTTCGTCCGTTCGTCCGTGCGTGCGTCCGTAAACTTTTTCTTTAAAAAACTTCTCCTCAGAAACTATTGACTGGATTTTTACCAAAGTTAACAGGAATGTTCCTTTGGTGGTCCTCTTTCAAATTCCTTCAAATAATTGTGTTCTATGAAGAATTCTGGTTGCCATGGCAACCAAAGTAAAAAACCTTTAAAAATCTTCTCCTCGCAAACCGCTATTTGGATAGCATTATTATTTTGCAGGAATGTTCCTTAGATACAGGTTTAAAGAATTCCTTAAAAAAAAATGATCTGTCAAAAAACATGGCTTTTATGGGAGACTCATTTTCCTTTTATGGTATAAAGTAAAATCTTTGAAAAATTTTTCCTGTAAAACTATTCATTGGATTTCATTGTTGTTTTGCAGGTAAGTTCCTATGGTGGTTGTCTACCAAATTGTTTCTTCAGTGAGCTAAAGTGCAGGATTGAATGATAATTGTTAAAAACTTCCTTTCGCCATTATAGAAATATCAGGCCTGTGGAGCGATACAGGCACTCAAGCGCCTCTAGTTTTCTTAAAAATGCTCTGAATTTCAAAGAACAGAATTTTTGATTTGCTAAACCAATCCATTAAGTCAATCAGAAATTGTGTTTCTCTCTAAATTTGGAGCAAGAATGCTACTTAGACGTTTACCAAACAATCCATCACTTTAAAAACCCTTAGAGTGAAGGCTTTTGAAAACATTGTAGGAAAAGGAGAACATGCCAGTAACCACATATACCAAAATGTATTCTGCCCTTTCAGAGAAAAATCCCATCATTTTGGCTGCATTTAGTATGTTGCTTGCAAATAGGGAGGAGTCCTATGAAGAGGTAGAATGGTTTGTGCATGTAAGCCCAGAGCTATTTTTACACTAAAAAGAGTATAGAAGGTAATGAAATGAAATTCGATATTCCTTTAACGAGGGGATCAGTATTTGTGAAGGGTGGAAAACACTGTGGGAAAAGGAGAGATTGTTGATTACCATTATTTTCTCAATGTTTACAAAAGCTTCTTTTTCATTGTAGTTAAAACTTGGGAATGTTTGGTAAAAGGGCTAAGGTAATATATGGGTAATGCTTCTTGCACAGTTCTGAAAAAAAAAAAAATTCAGGTATTCAAGTGAATTGATATAGAGCAATCATCTTTTTGCTAATCTCAGCCAAGGGATGTTTCTTTGAAAGTATTTTATTGAAATTATCTATGGTGTTTTTGTGAATTGGCTCTACATGGAGTAATTATGAACTACCCTTGTAAGGAAAATAGAGTAGTCAAAATGTTATTTATCTATAAGCCACAGCTGAAAGGAAGTCAAACTCAATAAGCAGGCTTGATAAAATTTTTGTTGTTTTGCTGTTGTTTCAGATCTTAAAAATACCATATTCTTGTGGATGTCATTAAAACAAATGTAGCTGCACTCCATTGTCCATGTCATTCTGAAAAAAAAAAATTTGTGAGAAAGTTTGTGAATAATTTTAAATGTCGGTAAATAGTAAAATAAGATAAAGTCAGAAAACTTCTGGTGTATGATTGTATGGTGTTTTAACGCCGTTTTCATTATTTCAGTTATATCGCAGTGGCCAGTGCACCTATCCATGCTTTCCTGGAATTTCTTTCACCAGTTATCTGCACAATATTCTTTCCAAGCCAGTCATTGCTTTCCACATAGCCAATGCCGAAGCAATGGCTAGTTGTTGATTGTTTTTGATTGATTGTTTGGTGTTTAATGCCGTTTTCAACATTATTTCAGTTATGTCGCGGCGGCCAGTGCACCTATCCTGGAGTCTCTTTTACCAGTACTCCGCACAATTTTTCCTTCCAAGCCACTGGCTGCTTTCCCACATAACCAATTGTCGAAACAATGATCAGCGGTGGGAGAGGAATGAATCCTGTCGCAATGACTATCATCAATCCTCGGAAGGAAATTGGCCGAGCCGGGGATCAAACCCATGACCTCCTGTTCTCAAGTCCTGCACGCCACCGACTGAGCTACCGGGGCTCGGCTAGTTGTGAGAGAGGAATTAATTCTGTTGCAATGACTATCATCAATCCCTGAAAAGAAATTGGCCAAGCCAAGGATTAAACCTGCTTCCCCCAGAGGTCAGAAGAAACGAAGGTCATACCATAGCAAAATAAGATAGAAATCAGACAAAATGAAGGCCACACCATTGATAACTGAGATAAAAGAATGATGAGATTTACATCACACCATGGGCAGATCAGACAGAAGTCAAATGAAATGAAGGTCATACACATGAACAAATGAGATATAATTCAATCGAAATTAACCTTTACAATAGAATCTTACGTTTTAAAGACAATAAAGAATAAGGCTTTTCAAAACATTGTAGGTAAAGACAAAACTGCAAGTAACCACCATTTTCTCCTCTTCCAGCAATACTATCCACTCTTTTTTCAACACAAATCCTCTGAGTTAGCCTCACTTGGTTTGTGGTCTGCAAATTTCTATGCTGACAGTTGATACAAGCCAGAAATTTGTCAATAGATTATGAGTTAAGGTCATTCTATGGAACAGTATGAAACAGCTCAGTCAAAATATTAGCAAGCAACATGTAGGTCCGAATGTGTGTTAGATGAGTGTGAGGTCTTGTTTTTCATATTTCTTGTATATTGCTGGGAAATGCCAGCTACAGACCAAATTTGTGTAGAAATATTCCAAATATGTACATAATGTAGTTTGATATGTTGATTTGTGTAATGTTCATGACACATTGGCTGTATATAAAATGGCTAGGCAGTTTTGCCATAGTTGTTCATTCTGTGTTGTGTATAAGTATTTATGATGGTACATCATACTGAAATTTCATGGAGGAATTTGAAATTTCTCTGTATAGATATAATGTGATGTTCATGTATAGGATTTTTTTAATGACACATAATTGTCTATTTTTTCAGTCGACTAATCCTTAAATATAATCGTAAATGCAACTTTTTACACCTGTGCTTAAACCAGCTTTTAAAAAGATTGTCAGAAAAAGAGTAACTGCATGTTACAAGCTGTAATTATTGTTTCTCAGCCATATTCCCCAATCTTTTAAAAGTCAATAATTATATTAAATTCCAAGACTAGCTATTTGATTAGCTGAGACAAAACATTTCAGCCAATCAAATTGCTATGTTTGCATTCTGAACTATACTTAAAATGGTTTGAGGATACAGACCCTAGTCTCAAAATTTTGCATTTATTTTTAAACTTGTTGTCATGTATTTAGGTGAGCAATATAGAGACATTATGGTTCTCCTGTTTCTGAAATTCATAAATACTTATTGCCAAAATAGTAAATATCGTTATATTTCAATCCCTTTTTTTTTTTCATTGTATCCCTATGGGTAATAAAGGTATTCTTCATAGATGGTTACAAGAGCAGACTGATCCTGGATGCATTGTCTACTATAAGACTTGTGTAGAGTGTTAGCGAATCATTATGTTGCTAAGCCATTAATATTTTATTTTCTGATTAGCTAGGTGCTAAAATCAACATCCTTACAATCTTTCTTTTGTATTTATTCATCTTCCTACATTTAGATTTAAGGTTTAAAATATTATAGGAAAGGGAGACAAGGCTCAATATGAGCTTTTTTTCTATCTTTTCTCCTTTGATTTTGTTTTAATTTCTTTTTGGGTGAAAGCTTTTACTTATTATGAATGATTACTTTGAGTTTCTCCTGCATGAGTCATAAACTGTTTTCATTTTCTTTTGTTTCAAATATCAGTTTGTAAATTTTTTTAAAGATTCAGATCTGTATAAAATTCTAGTTCAAAGTGTGTTTATTATTAAAGTGCAAAATAAAAGCAACTACTACAATTTCAAGGCTTTTTTCTCCCAGAATTTTGCACAAAGTAATGGACTGTGAAGATCTGAGATAAGACTGCATGCCTCATGCGTCTGATCTTTCTCTATCCATATGAGCAAGTTTGTGCAACAGCATTCAAAGGTTTACCCTTTAACAAACAGTCCCTGGTTTTTATGACCCTGGGAAAGAATGGTTTTGAAAACATTGTGGGAAAAGGAGAAAATGCTGATAACCAGCATTTTCTCCTTTTCCCACAATGTTTTCTACCCTATCAGAGAGCTTAAGCTCATTTGTACCAATTTTGAACAAATTGAATTAATTTAATTTTGAATTTATTTTGTTTCATGTGGATGTTATGAAATGGACAGAGCCTTAAATATGTTGTTTGGGAAAGGGTTAAATTAACCATTCCCGTGGATTCAAAACACCACATCAATGACTTTTGGAGACTGAAAATCTAAAGGGTTTACTACAAGAATATTTTGTCAACAATTTTCCAATGGTAGATACTCTGGCTAGAGACTCAGGGACTCTATGAGTTACCTCTATACCACACAATCCCGACTTTTAATGACCCTGAAAGAAAAGGCTTCTGAAAACATTGAAGGAAAAGGAGAAAATGCTGGTAACCAGCATTTTCTCCTTTTCCCACAATGTTTTCTATCTGATCTAAGACAGATATCATCAATTTAGCAACATTTAATTTGTCGCCTGCAAATGCTTTGAATTTGGTTTAGTCTAAAATTTTGTCGTTTGGTAAAGAGTTAACTCTTTAACAAACGACATAAATCTAGACTTATCAATTTTGAAAGCATATGCAGAGAACAAATTAAATATTGATCAAAACATGAAATTTCATTTCATTAGATAGGAAATATTGCTAGAAAAGGAGAAAATACTGGTTATCAGTATTTTCTCCTATCCCTACAATGTTTTCAAAAGCTTTTTATTTTTAAACAGGATCGTTAAAAGTCAGGATTGTGTGGTAATGGGCTAGCCCTTAGAGTGCTAAATAAATAAATAATCAGCCTCGTGAATGATCCAAAAAGAGTCATGTCAGGCATCTGTTTTAGCTCACCTGAGCACAAGGGGCCCAAGGTGAGCTTTTGTGATCATGCTGTGCCCGTTGTGTGTCATGCGTCATCCATCATCCAGGTGTCAACATTTACTTTGTTTGCACTCTGGAGGCCACATTTTCAGCCTGAAACTCATGAAACTTGGTCAGAATGTTTGCCTTGATAATACTCGAACAATTTTGAAAATGGGTCACGTTAGGTCAAAAAGTATGTCACTGGGCCAAACCTGAGAAAAAAACTTATGTGCAGTCTGGAGGCCACATTTTCAGCCTGATACTCATGAAACTAGGTCAGAAAGCTTGTCCTTTTGAAATCTTGGAAAAGTTTTAAATTGGACCACAACAGATCAAACAGAAGGTCACTGGGCCAAGTCTTAGAAAAGACTTTTTATGTGCAGTCTAGAGTCCACATTTTCAGTTTGATGATATTTCTGACAAGTTCAAAAGTAGGTCAAGTTGGTCACAGAGGAGGTTAGCGTTTTACATCATTAAAAGGATCTCTTCAGCTTTATCAACCATAGATGACTTTACTCAGGTGACTGCTTTAGGACCAATGGCCCTCTTTTTGGCAGAATATTTTTCAAAAGAGCAGAAAGTGTAGGTCAAGATCAGACTGCACATTTAGTGAAGTCTGATCATGAGCTACACTGTGTGCAAATGATAGTTTGACCTTAATAAATCTTATCCATTACTTAACAATTTAGGTCATGCTTAGAAGTCTGAAGGTTCATTTCTCATATTAGAAGCTTTGCCTTGTTGTTTTGATAGATGGCATGTTCATTGTCACCCAGAAACAAAGTTGGTATTGTTCTTCATGATAACTTCTTTTTGTTTGGTATTTTAGTGTGATTTTTTACACTGTGATGCAGATAATTATGATGCGATGTTAATAAAATAACTAACAAATTTATGAGTTTTTGTCTTGATTTTTCCATATTTTGGAATCCCAAAGATATCAAAACGGGCTAGCAATCCATGGGTGGTAAGCTAAATTACCAGCTTGACCAAAACTCATTCTGAGGATTGGTGAATGCCGTGGTGACAGGGGTCTTTATGGTGTTGGAAGAAATGCCAGTACCTTGGAGATAGTGACATGCGAAAATACATTTTCTTGTTACTGATTCTCTTAAAAACACATGGTAAGGACTGGCATAACTGAAATACTGTTGAACATACATGTAGCTTTAAACACCAAAATAACACATCAATCTTGTTTGTCTTAGAATTATCTTTAGGTCTGTCTTTAGACCTTAACCCTTAGACTGCTTAGCGTGACTCACACACCTTTTGCAGACAACGTAGATCAAGATCGAACTTCACAGAACATGCAATCTGATCTTGGATCTACACTTGATATGGAGATGTATTTCCTCCAAAAATACTTTTCAAACAGCAATATTTGTATTTTCACTATCAGCTTGAAAGTTTCTTTTATTTAGCAGGATAAGGTTTAACTCTTTCAGCACCAAATAAATAAACTTGACCTTTTTCGATGGCTCTAAATACATTCCATTGAAACTTACAAAGATTTTGATTGTATAGGCTTGAATACACAAGCGGACGGTATAGATCAAAGATCAGACTGCATGTTCTGTGCAGTCTGATCTTGATCTATACTGTCCACAATAGTTACTGTTTCCGCCTATGATGCCAAAAGGGTTAAATAACCAAGCAAGTGAAATCAATGTTTCTGGTGAGTAGAAAGGACCAAAATTAACTATGGCCAGGCTGTTTTTGCCAGAAAACCTTACAACACATAGTACTGTGGATCAAACTGCATTCTGTGCATTACAACCTTGAGCTACACTCTATCAAACCCATAAAGTTCTTCTTAACTCTTTACCAAACAACAAAATTGTGAACCAGTCCAAATTCAAAGCATTAGCAGACGAAATACTAAGTGTTGCTCAAATGATGGGATTTGTTTCTGAAAGGTTAGAAAACATTGTGGGAAAAGGAGAAAATGCTGGTTACCAGCATTTTCACCTTTTCCCACAATGTTTTCAAAAGTTGTATTTCCCTGGGTCGTTAAAACTTGGGATTGTGTTGTAAAGAGTTAAATATGTGGTCTTTGGACAGCTCAACATAATGAAAATGTTCTTTTGTTAGATAGATACTGGTTCAACACATTAGTGCTTCATTTAGAAGTCTGAGAGATCAAACTCTTACATCTGAATGAATTTAAAGATACAACTTTTTATGATGACCATACATTTACATACAACTTCTTCACAATGTGAAGTTACTTTGAAGTCATAGTCTAGTATAAAATAGCAGCCAAGTAAATCAAAGAACAGAGTGCACTTTCTCTGCAGTATGATCTTGACCTATGTTGATCCTCAAGGGCTGCTCAGAGGTGGTGAAAGATAAACTGAGCAGAACTCTGAGAAAAGGGGGTTTATTGTATCTTCATATAGCATTGCACTAAGCAAGTCCTTGCATAATATGGCTCCTTTTCTTTTATCTAAAAATCTATTGAATCATGAGGCAGAACAATCATTTGACATATGAACCTGGTCAGCCTGCCCCCACTGCGCAGGCTAACATTGTCCATACTTTTTTGCAGATGCTTTCAACCACCTTTTCGGAGAGCATGACCAAAAAAATCTTTAAGTCCACTTAATTCATTAATCTTGTTGTACTCATAATAACCAAATTAACACCTCTTGAGGGCTTATTTGTTGATTAATGGGATTAACAGATTAGCTATGTCAGTATTATTATATGTAAACATGTACATTGGATTAATACTTTGTCCCGCATGAATACATTTTTCCTCCTCTAAGAGTACTTATCATTCAAGGCTACCAGACAACAATAGTTTAACCCTTTACTGAACAGTCCTGACTTAAAGACCCTGAGAAAGAAGCCTTTTGAATAAAAAACATTGTGGGAAAAGGAGACAAAGCTGGTAACCAGCATTTTCTCCTTTTCCCACAAAGTTTTCTACCCTTCCCAAAATGAATTTTAATCTTTCAGTCACATTTATTTTGTCATCTGCAACTACTTTTTATTTGGACTAGTCTAAAATTTTGTCATCTTGTAAAGGGTTAAGACTGGTCCATATTGACAGCATTTGCATACAACAAATTAACTGTAGCTCAAAAAGTGAGAGTTGTGTCTTCTTGAGGGTTGACAGCATGGTGGGATCAAGAAAAATTATTGTACCATCATTTTCTTCTTTTCCAATACTGATATTGTCAAACGCCTTCTTCTTTAAAGTCGTTTGGTATCGGGTTAAACATAAAAAACCTTTGGGGAAAACCCCAACACACAACCAGAACAAATTGAGAAAAGATACAAATCGAGCAAAAGATTTCATTTATCACATTAGTTTTCTTTCAGTTTCTCTAGCTACTATTTGTTCATCATATTCTTTTCCGCCGATTTCCTTTAATGTTTTGATTTTATGGGTAAGTATCGTAATATGTGTGTGTGTGTGTGTGTGTGTGGTTTTTTTTTTTTTGTAATTTTAAACAGATTAAATCTTTCCCTACCAAAACATATTCTTTTTGACTTTCTAGTAACCAGGGATCACATATACACTATAATGGCTTGCAACACGCGAAAAGGGACATTTGGGACATTTGCGTAAAGTGTCATCTCGGATCAGCCTGCGCAGTCCGCGCAGGCTAATCTGAGACGGCACTTTACGACTACATTAGATTTTGTGCTATAGTAGACGTCCGCAAAACAGAAAATTACATAAAAACGTAAAGTGCCGTCTCTGATTAGCCTGCGCGGACTGCGCAGGCTGATCCGAGACTACACTTTACGCAAATGTCCGAATGCCCCTTTTCGCGTGTTGCAGGCCATATATACTATTCAGGTAATAACAAAGTTCTAACCCTTTACTAAGTGAGAAAATTTTAGACTTGTCCAAAATTAAAGCATCCGCAGACGACAAACAGAATGTGGCTCAAATAAAATTTAGCTTTACAGGTGTTTAAAACGTTACTGAAAAGGAGATAAGGCTGGTTACCCGCATTTTCTCCTTTTCCCACAATGTTTTCAAATGCCTATCCAAGGGTCGTTGAAACTCAGATTTTTTTTTTTGTATAGGGTGAAAGGAGAAAAGTGACCACTGTCAAAAGTCAATTGAATGATGGAATTGTGAGATATCATACAAGCCATTCTGTCCTATCACACAACAGACAGCTCATGCTTACATTTAAATAAATCTATGTTGTGTACGGACGATAACAGGATTGGGATGGAAATCGCGAGTAAAGCCGTTTCATTTATTAGCAAAGAAAGTGAATTAACTTGCACTATTTGATCTTGTTTTATATCCCTAATCCAATTGGATTACATGTATAGAGTCATTTTCAGTTTGCCAGGTTCACGTACATTATTTCCGCCAACTGTAAATGAAACGGAAAAATCGGATCTAGATCTAATAAACCTTTGTAGATCTTACTAAACATGTGAAATATGTACTTGTTTAAGCTTTTCGAATTCTTCCGTTTGTTTGTCAACCGTTTACGAAACAATCCCATGTTTCGACGACGCCGAGGAAGGAAGCTTTTGAAAATAATGGCAGAATGGGAGAAAATGCCGATACTCATCATTTTCTCTTTTTCCCACAATGTTATCAACAAAAACTGAGATAAATGCCCCTGAAAATATCAGTGCACAATTTTGTACCTTGTAAATTTGAATAAAGATCTTGCATATTGCACTGTGAAGATTTTGCATGTTACACTCTATGCCAACACATGTAGAATCTAGGGATGTAACACACCGTTTGCACGGAAGGGTTAATGTAAGCATACATGCAGCACTTATCTAGTCCTTTAATGTATGCATATGTACAATACTTTGATTGTGTTGATCGCAGGCTTGTTGCTATTTTAAGACTGCTGCCGCTTTCGTCCCGATTTCGCCACATTGACTTCTAAAAGAGCTGTTTCGAGCATGGGATATTTTGGCTCAGTTAATTATACGTATTACCTGTTTGCTTTTATCTATTACTTCGGCGAACGAAATGTTATGTGTTTCTGCAATGTTACCATAAAACGATTAACAAGCAAACGAAAAATCGTTTCTTATTTACTTCAAATTTCGAATTGAACTCTTTTTCGTAATTTTATGACGTTCTCCTTTGTAGAGAGTATTTTAATTTTCCGGCTTGTATTTGCGCGAAAATCAAAACGGGACCCAGTCAATAAAAAAGCCCATTCTACGCCTTTATTTTGTAGGAGGGGACGCGACCAAGTCTTGTTTTGATGTCTTTTAGACAACAACAACAGTTCTCTTCACTGTGTTTAGAGCTCTACTACTTTTCCAAGAAAAAGTGTAGCATATCTATAAGAATAACAAATTCGCAAAATATACTTGGGCCATATCACGCGAGAGAAATAAATCGTGTTTGATGGTTTCTATACATAGATCTATATATACTCAGCAAAAATGAAAACTTTACATACTAAATACCCCATTTTGAACAGGCTATTGTTCTCACTGATTAACCTTCACTACACTTATCGACTGGCCTGTCAATACACTCCCAATATTGATAATCCCGCTCAGGCTTACCGAGCACGCTTTGCTCGATCCTCGATTTCCGGTTTTCAAGACTACCCACGTGCTGAAACATCGCTATCTGTTTCAAGTAAGATCACTTACAGAGAAACACTAAGTGTTGATCACAAACAAGAAAAAACAACATTTTCAGTATTTTCGATAGTTTTTAGCGATGCCACGGCTCTCTGGAAATCAGAGAAATCAGGCTATTGGCATGCTGAATGCCGGTGCTAGGGTAAATGATGTTGCACGGCAATTTGGGTGCTCTCGCCAAACCATTCACAACCTTGTAACTCGCTATACAGCTACTGGTTCCGTCAGCGACCGCCAAAGACCAGTAGAGAGCGTGCGACGTCACGTAGAGACGACCGCGCTAATATTACGTTAGCTCACTTACGTAATCGTTTTATGCCAGCCACAGTAACTGCTCGGCAGCTAGGGGTCACTGCTCAGACAATCCGAAACCGTCTGAGGAGATTAAATTTTCCACTTCGTGCTCGCAGACCTTACACTGGACCGATTCTAACGGCACGTCATAGGGCTGCAAGATTGACATGGTCAAGACGTCACCGACTTTGGAGGCGAAACCAATGGAACAATGTCATTTTCTCAGACGAGTCACGCTTCAGGTTCAGCTTTGCAGATGGTAGGGTGAGAATTTACCGCCGCAAAAATGAAAGATTTGCCCAATGTTGCATCAGGGAAACGGACAGGTTTGGTGGCAGCAGCGTCATGGTCTGGGGAGGAATCAAGGGCAACCAAAAGGCAGAACTTGTGATTGTTGAGGGAAATCTCAATGCACAAAGTTATATCAATATTCTGCGCAATCATTTGCTCCCATTTATGCAGAACCATGGCCCTCAGGCAATCTTTCAACATGATAATGCCAGACCCCATACTGTCCGAGTAACCAATAATTTCTTGGCAAACAATAATGTGAACGTCTTACCCTGGCCTGCAGTCTCCCCAGATCTTAACCCCATTGAGCACATCTGGGACGAACTCGGGCACAGGGTACGAACAAATCACCAAATAAACAACATCGATGACCTGAGACAGGCTTTGCTGTTAGAATGGCAGGCAATTCCAAATGACGTCATTAGACGTTACTTCAACTCCATGAGGAGGAGAATACTGGCTTGCATCAGAAGAAATGGTGGTCATACACGCTACTGAGTAGCTCCAGTCAACATTGTCTGTTTAATCTGACATTCAATACCAAAATTTACGCAGAGTCCAATTTCTACCACTTTCGATATTTTTGAAATTGACCCCTACGTTATTTGACTTCATATTTAAAATCAATCTTTGAGAGAAAATTAATGAAATTCACAAACCTTACAGATATTTGATCAAGGTAAAATATGGTGTCATTATTTTTATGGTGCATTTTACAAAAGTAAAAATATGCAGATTCAAAGTCCATTTAAAGTTTTAATTTTTGCTGAGTACAAAATTGTTCTCATAATGCTATGAGTTCATAAAGGTATGTTACAACCATTAAACAGCATTAGCAACAAAAGAAACCCTTTAATAATTGTTTCTCCCTTAAAGTTTCCCGTAATGACAATGATGATAATAAACATGCTAAGTATTGAATAAAATTTGACTGGACACAGAGTGATGTAATTCAAGCATCGGGGGGATTTGACATTTGGAAAGATATGATATTTAACAGTTTACAAAACAATCCCAAACTTTAACAACCCTGCCCTAAAGGCTTTTTACATGTTAGAAAAAGAGGAAAATACTTAGAACCAGCATTTTATCCTTTTTTTCACTTTGTTTTCTACCCTTAGAAAATCCGTTTTTTGAGAAACATTTATCAGAGCTCTGCAAATGTCCCCCACTTTGCGCCAGCATGACTGGAATGTTGTCGTCTGGTAAAGGGTAGAATGGTCCCTCGGCTGAAGATTGAAGTCTCGTAACTAGTGGAAAAAGATTTTCATTTAGACAACATCTCATAAACTTTATGATTAACCTATTACCTTACAAATGTATCTATTTTTACGCCTCCGTTTCAGCGAACATTTCTCCCCTTGCATCACCTGTACTATGACAGGGAGAACTGTATATGAGTGTTGGCCCTTGTAACTCTTCTCATGGATATGCTTGTTTTGTACTACACTGTATTGTGCAAAATGTTTTTTTCAGAGTCATGTAAATTACAGACAAATTGAACATGTGTGACGCTCTAGCGAAATGTGGTTTAATTTTTCTTCACGAGTTTACCAAGCAAGTCATCATATAGGTTTAACTATGAGTCTACGAAATCCACTTTGTCTAACAACCAACTGAATTATAAGGTACATCAGTCCTTTGACATGCAGAAAATTAACCGATAGCAAAAAGTTTCGACCCCGGTCAACCTGGACCGCGCAGGCTGACCCAGGTCGATACAGTTTGTAAATGCATTAAACCCCCTTTTCCCAAAGTACGGCTCATATCTTTTTTTCAGTTGTCACTTGATCTATGCAGATGTTTGCATGTGGATAGGTTGATTGCGTTCAGTGAGAAGCTTTGCTCTGCGGGCTGCCTGTACGGGCTAGGAGCATGTCCACGAATTCTGAAAGAAAAAGACAGTGAAAATATCACTAATCACTACTTTTCAACCTTTCTTTTTTTGCATTTTTAAAGTATTGATATACACTAAGTGGATAGACTTTTAGGTCGCAACAAACAATTGTTCTCAATACGATGATGTATTTGCTAGTTAACCGTCTACTAGATGACAAAATTTTATACTCTGCCATATTGAAAGCATTTGCAAGCAACAAATCAAATGTAGCTCACACAACAGAATATGTCTATTAAAGGCAAGAAAACATTGTTGGAGAAGAAGAAATAACTTTTCAACAAGCATAAGAAATATCGTAAATGAGACATTCCCGTTGCCACTGTCACAACAAACGAGAATGTCTTCACCACGGTGCTTGATTGGTTAGTAGCCATATCTTAGAACTGATGTTTAGCTAACTCGCTTCTACCTAAGGTACATGTAGGCTGCTAGGGGCGACTCGGTGACCTTTTCGGACACAGGACGTGCTCTCTGATCTTTGATCTACAATATCCGATATGGACATATTGTCCCCCAGAAGATACCTTTGAAATAGCGTTTTGAAATCGGGTTTTTACTATCGGCTGAAAAAATTTCATGTCACTTATTTAGCAGAATAAGGGTTGAGCCTTTCGTTACATGACGCACTCCTTGAATTATCTTTTGTATGTTGAAAAAAAAAACACCTCTCCGCCTTCTGGTTGTTTTTACGACTGTCAATGTGGTTTTGTTATTTTAACGACGGGGTCCCCTCAAAGAACTTGGACGGTGAGGCTTGTCAGCTATCTAGAGCCGATTTCTTCGATTTATTTCACAAGATCTAAGTAACACTTGAAAACCTTTTTTAACGCAAGTTAAAATGGAAAGGGACGTCATATCTATTGCTAAAAAGGTGCCGTAGGCATACCTTCTATTTGTAAAACACCATCCCCATTTTCGTCTGCCAGTTTCAGAACATGTTCAACAAACTCCTCATCTACAAACTCTCCTTCCCTGTCGTCATAAACTGTCAGCAGGATTTTCCTGATGTGAAATGATAATATTTGAGCCATGCTCTAGCAAAACGGGGCTTAATGCATGTCCGTGATCCATGGCACCAAGCCAGCCATCACATACTTATGGATCTATTATGGCCACTTTTTTTTAATAACCGACTCAATCATGATTAAGACTGGTCCTTGGACATGTAGAAAATTGACCAATAGCGAAAAGTTTCGGCCTAGGTCAGCCTGCGCGGACTGTGCAGGCTGACCTGGATCGATACATTTCGCAGATGCATTAAGCCCCCTTTTCACTGAGCATGGCTCATTTAGATTAAATGTTTACACTCTTAGATGACATTTTTCTGCGTCTTGCATCAAACCCTTTTAGATTTGTGTGTAAGGTTTTTTTGGCGCCGCTTTCAACATTATTTAAGTTATATTGCGGCGGCAAGTACACCTTTCTATGCTTTCCTGGGGTTTCGTTTACAAATACATGTATATCATGTGTGAAATATACTTCCCAAGCCTCTGGCTGCTTCCCCACATAACCATCGTTGAATCAATAATCATTGGTGAAAGACGATTAAATCTTGTCGCAATGCCTATCATAAATCCCCGGAAGAAATTGGCCAAGTTGGGGATTAGAACCAGCGACCTCCTGGTCAAGATTATGTCCTGTAATCCTTTTTGAAAACATTGTGGCAAACGTATTAATTCCTCGTAACCAGTAGAGCTATTTTTCTGGCCTGTAACAAACTTTTCACATGCGTACACCATGTACGTGTTTTATAGCTTTCATACATAATCAAGAGCCCACATCAATCAAAATCGTCTAGACTGTAAACTTATTACAGATGATAACGCATTAATCGCTTGACAAGTGTTATGTATAATTTTCATCTGTAGAATAATCGCAATTGCTACCAACTTTGTAATGGGTAATATTCCTCAATGTTGATCCAGGATTAGACAACACGCTTTAGGAAATGTGATATTGATCTAACCTGTCCGTAATCTAAGCATTTAACATCATCTCTGGCATACAAATAAATACAAGTGAAAACATTTTGTCAAAAGAAGAAATTGCTCGTCACGAGCAGTTTCTCCTTTAGCCAAAATGTTTTCAAAATTGGTCTTCTGCGAAATGCATAGAAGTCGTCTGCGGGAAATGAAATGTTATTTGTCCTTTTCGCCACCATAGAGGTTTCAGTACTGGAAAAATCGAAGTATCTAGAGTACTTACCTTAACTCCTCTTTATCTATGGTTCCGTCATTGTTTGTATCAAATTTGTTGAAAGCCCATCTTAACACTGTCTCCGGGTCTTCATCGACGAAACATCTTAACTTCATAAATTCTTCAAGGTTAATACCATCTGACTCTGTAATGTTATAAAAACATCGTACAAAAAAAAATCACTTATTCGAATTTCGGATAGGCAATAGTTTGAATATATCGATCGATTCGAAGTATTACTGACATGGACATGCGATTGGAATGTCTGTGTAAATTACCTCTAGTTCCAAGCAATCAGGGCGGCTGCTATCATATTTTCAGTCAATGTACTTTGCGTTTCGTTAATCCGTTTATATACGCGATGCCCGTAATGTCTAAAGGGCATTACATTATTCGCTGATGACCCTTTAATTGCAAAAAATATCAAATCGCTATACATGTGAATATTTCATATATTTGGGAACAATTTCTTTCAATGAAATGCTTTGGAATCATGAAAGAATCTTGCTCCGTGACAAATTGCTTACTTCAGAAAATGATCGCAAATTGTTTGTATCACATAACACGTTTTCAAATAATCAGAAACGTGATTTCAAGAAAGATATCTTGTTATCGCAAAGAATACGGACCGTATGACGTAGCTATATACAAAAAAAAAAAAGCACTAACCACATAGGGCTGTTTTGAACGACGGTAATCAGGGTACAAACAAAGGGCTCCTCAATGACTATATGGGTAAAGGATTAATTTTGGTAAATCCTGGTTCGAGTCCCCGGTTGAGGGACTGGTCTTGTGGGATTGTCTTTAGACAAGATATTGCATCGCCCACGATTAGTTCGACATAGGAACGCAATGTATACGTTTATGGCCGTAAAATCACTGAAATACTGATGAACGCTGCTTCAAACATCATTTAAACAAACAAACGAACCTTTCTTGTCTAAATCGTCCCAGAACTTGGTGATATCCAGACCTGTAGGATTCAATCCAAGAAGACAGAGAGCCTCTCGTGCTTGTTGTTGGGTGAGACCTGTAGATCCGTTCTCTAACCTCCCTTCGAATGTCTTTCCAAGCTCTTTACAAAAGAAGAAAGTTCCAAGTTCCAGAGACAGCCATCTAATTTGCCGAAACAGTTTTTCTCAGCCAATCAGAAGACTGGCCTTGAAATTTAGAATTGGAATTAAATCGATAATGATCTTTTGTTGACATGAGATGTTAAATTGACTATGTGTACGAAAAGAAATCAGCCATTAACGTGGAAGGGTGTAATTTGTAGTACTGACAAATGTGCACCAAGAACGCACGGTATGGCTGCACTGGCAGCCGTATTGTAACCGAAAATATCATTGTACTAGAATGATCAGTCAATATAATTTCTAAAAAAAAAAAAATTGCTGAAGGAGCAAATCCTACTTAGTTGACTGGGATTTTAGCCTTTGGTATGGCCCGACCTGGGAACGAATCTTTGACCCTCCACATCGTAGCAGGAATATCCAGCTGTAAGTCTTTTCATACGGTTATAAATATACATATGTTCAACAGCAACAGTCTTGATTATTTCATTATGTACATGGATCAGGTTTATTAATTATTGAAAATCTTTGACTGTGCAATGAACCCTGACAATTTCTGTCCGTGGGAAAAAGGCCTATTACCAGAATACTTTACATGAAAACCACCAACCAAACAAACAACAACAGCAGCAGCAACAACAAAGAACCCGCCTTTGTTTATCAAAATTCAGAAAGTCTATTAGGTGCAATCTGACATTGGATCTTCATTTTCTGCAACGGCTCTTGAAGATCCTGCAGTAACCTACGGGTTGTGTTTAACGTTCATAATGACGTTCCAGAGAGCAGTTTCACAGCATGAACCATAGGACAAATCGAAAAAATGCTTTCATAACCACGAAAGCTTATCATTGTTAGGGAAATGAATCATTGATTTATTAATGGAGCACTTTTGATATATAGACCTTTGTGAGCAATGCGCTGTGAAAAAACGGTTTAACTGCATTCTATAAGAATATCGACCCATGTCAGCCTGCGCAATCCGCACAGGCTGACTTGGACCGAAACTTTTTTATGTTGGTAACTTTTTCTCGCAACAAAGGACCATTCTCCCTCGTGTTTAAGCCGGGTTGTATACAAAATGAACCAACATTATGCAAAGACGTGCTTGATATAATGCCTTACGAAGATGCATCAAAGCCCACTTTTTTACAGAGCCCCGCTCAGTTGTATATCTGCCGAGACCACGCAGCTCATTGGTAACTCGCAAGATCGTTAAAGCAGGGGTTATGTGTTCAAATCCCGGCACGGCAAAAACTCTTTGCGGATACTGATGAACGTCTTTGCGATAGGATTCATTCCCCACTCCCAGCTGAGCATTACACATATCAACTTTGTTTACGTGGGAAAACAACCAGCGAATTAGAAGGAGTGGTGTTTATGGTAGGCCTACCGATAAATGAGCTGCAGGATTGCAGGGATATGTGCACTGGACACCGTGGTATATCTGATAAAATGTTTTGAAAACAGCATAAGTAAATAACATAAACTTTTGTTATGTACTCATACCTTGCACATGAGTGGTCTGAAAATACGCTTTGATTTCTTCAATTTTTTATGCAAAATGTGAGTTTTTAATTCTTTATGTCTTCGCTGAAAACCTAAAGAATTCGACGTCATTTTTGGAAGTAGGTTTCCACTACAGTTGAAGAGTATTTCGGTCATAGACAGACAAACAGACAGACAATACTTTATTGACTTAAACTTTAAAGTCTCTCGTCAAACATTAAACAATAATACAGTGACTAGCAATTGAATAGTCGAACAAAAATCAATAATAATAATAACAACAATGATAATGATAATAATGGAAAGACAGATCATGATGACAATTTTGCTAATGAAAGCAAATAGATCTTCATTTGTGGAGAAAATGACAATAATAAATAACATAAAAGGAAGAGAAGCACATACACGTAGTTAAACAATGAAAAAAACTGACTCACACGAAACTATCTAAATATTATTCTATGTTTTTGTCAATAATTTTCGATCTTCGAGCAAAGCTTTGCTTAATAAACTTGGCTAAATTCAAAAGACTGTTTCTATTTTTAAAGTTTAATAATTTCACAAACTTAAACATAGTTGGGCGTTTATAAAAATACTTTTTGATATGAACTTTTATTAAATCTTCGTAAGCCGGACAGACTAATAAAAAATGATATTCATCTTCAATTTCATTTTTGTCACAACAAGTGCAGATACGTAAACTTCTTTCCACTCTGTTATTACCATATTTTCCTAGTTACGAATCAGGCAGCAGACGGTGAAGATAAAAAATCAGACTGATCTTTCTGCGCGAAGCTGATTGGCCATACCATTTTTACCAGTCATAAACTATGTTTCATTGACCAATCAGATTTGTTCAACATTTCAGTGCGGTATCAAACTTTCTAATTTACGATTTGGGGCGGAGGAAAACTTTTCATCTATTTATATATATATTTTTACCCATTTGTTTCGTCCTATGTACCAGATCGGAGATAAATTACGGCAGAACACGATAAGATTTACGACTTTTTTCAATACAGTTTCGAAATATGTGAAAATACTGAAAAATGACTGGGCGTTGTTTTTGAAAGGGAATACAGTTGGTAATCTTGTCTTAAAAAGTAGGCTAAACTGGCAAAGCTTTACAAAACAAGTGCCTGTGATAATCTTACCTGCTTTTTGTTCTTCGGTCAGATCTGAAACATTCTGAAATTAAAAAAAAAGATTTAGATAGTACATTTCTTATGTTTTTTATATAACTCCTAATCTGTCAAGAGCTCCTCAGCGACTGGTCTGTTTCTTAGTGACAATTATGATACATTAAAACAATACCTAAATAGTTCAACTGTGTATTATATTTTCATTCTTTCGACTTTGTATATTAACTAGTGTATTTAGAGTCTTATACGAAATACTGGTAAAGATATTAGAAAGACTGTATAGACTGTGATATAAATATTCTGTTGAAAACGGTTCTAACACTAAACAATGTTTAACATGCAAATAAAAAGAATCTTAGTGTTACAATGAGGATATATTGAAATTTAACTTAAATAGTATAAATATATACCATTTTCATGTGATCATAAATCCAGTCAGAAATAATCAGAAATAAGTAATAATCCAACGCACTTTCGGAGAATGCACCATATTCGGACGTGCGGAGTAATAGATTCTGTATTGATCCGTCAGTCTCGCTGAATCATTGCTCTCGACCGTAAGTTATTTAACAAAAAGTATCCCTGGCAAATAATTTAACACATTACCACTTTGCAGGCGACTTTTTTATTTTTAGTTCTGCAACCTAACTCTATCGAAAACATAGCGGTACAAGGAGAAATTGCTCGTGACGAGATATTTCTCCTTCTGCCATTAGGTTTTCACACTTAATGTTGATTAATCCATATTTTCAAAAAGTCGTTAAGATCCACTGCAAGTTTATTCCAAGGAGGTAAAAACTTCAACACTTTCGTTGGCAATAAGATAAATTGTATTCCTCTTCGAGGTCTAAAAATAGATTTCCATTTCAAAATGATGATGATTTTGGTCATTAATTAGCATGAGATGACGGACGCTGTAGATCTAAGATCGGACTGCACGTTCTGTGCAGTTTGATCTTGATCTTCACCACCCGCACAAACTTAAGTATATTTCATTAATAAAAGAGCTGGAGTGTCGTTATTGTGTCGTTTTTAAATGTCTTTTTATGTCAATTTGTTTGACCACTTGACCGTCCGGTACCAACATCACTGTTCAAACACTACAAATTGACTACAATAATCGATTTTTAATATCAGCCCTTATACTGCTAAATAACTAAAATGAAATTTTCAGTTCGATAGCAAAATCCCTAATATTGCTATTTCAAAAGTATGTTTTGGGGAATAATATCTCCGTCTCGGACAGTGTAGATCCAAGATCAGACTGCACGTTCTGTGCAGTCTGATCTTGATCTACACTGTCCGCAAAAGGTCAGTGAGTATCGCTCACGAGCTTTTACCTACTCATTTCGATTAATCAACGGATCAATCTGTAATTTTGACTCTAGTTATTGATTTTAATTCTTTACCAGACGACAAAATGATAGACATGTCCAATTTGAAAGGATCGACAGACGACAAATTAAATGTGAATCAGATGTTCAGCTTTGTCGTAGAAATGGTGGAAAACATCGTGGGATATAGCAGAAAATGGTGGTTACCATTATTTCCTTCTTTACTGACAAAGTTTTCTAAAGCATTCTTTCCCGTGGGTTGTTAAAATACGAGATTGTATGGTAAATGCTTAAACAGCTTCACTTAAGCTTTCACAACTGATTACGATAACCAAAATATCAGACAAAGATCAGTCTGCATGTCCATGCTAAGTGATCTTTGTATACTCATTTTTTAGCGGATATCAGAGGGTCCCGATGCGAATGTTAAGTATATATGCAATGAAAGAGTAACTAGTTTTAAGTGTAAAATGTATCCCTTTTAAATCTAGTTAATCTTATAAAAACCCTGTACCACTCAATCTCGAACTTTTAACGACCCTGCAAAAGAGAGCTTCTGAAAACAATGTGAGAAAAGGAGAAAATGCTGTAACCAGCATTTTCTCCTTTTCCCACAATGTTTTCTACCCTTTCCTAGGCAAACCACAATTTCAGCCACACTTGAATTATCGTCTGCAAATGCTTTGGATTAGGTCAAGTCTAAAAGTCTTTCCTATGGTAATGAGTTCCCTTGGGTATGGGTAACCACAGTCTCTCTTTCTCTCTCTCTCTCTTTGTGTCTCTCTGTCTGTCTGTCTCTCTCTCTGTCTGTTTGTCTCTTTCTCCGACTCGTATCTCCGGAACATGTGTTTTTTTAACGAGAACTCTAACCCCTATAAACTGATAAATCAATCGAAAGAAAGTTTCTTTCTTACAGGAAACACCCAAATGTTGTGAGATCAATATCCTTTTCGGGAAAAAAAAAAACACTGTATCGGACAGTAAAGATCATGTAGCATGCTTAGTCTAACCTTGATCTAAGTCTAAACACGCGCCTTGACCCACTCTAATCAGCTTGAAGGTTAAGAAAGGAAAATATCAGATTCGGGAACTTGGTGATCGGCTTCCGGGTCCGTTTACAATTTGCAAGCAATGCTATTTCTGATTGACAAAATAATTTGAGGTATGCTCTGTGATTAGGGGGTTTAATGCATCTCAAAAAAGTATGTACTCATGTCAGCCTGCACAGTCCGCGCTGGTTGACCTGGGTCGATCGTTTGCTACTGGTCAATTTTTGCATGTCTAAGGACCATTCTATCCAATGCTGTTAAACAAAATTGATTTTATGGATACATCATGATATGGTTTGCAACACGCGAAAAGGGGCATTCGGACATTTGCGTAAAGTGTCGTCTCGGATTAGCCTGTGCAGTCCGCGCAGGTTAATCCGAGACGGCACTTTACGCAAACGTCCAAATGCCCCTTTTCGCGTGTTGCAAGCCATTATTATGATGACTTGCCTAGTATTTGTATAATGTATCACGGAGACGCATTAACCCCCCTTTTCCCAGAGCATGGCTCATTTGGTTTTGGCCAAGCTGAAATTGCGTTTCTCTCACAATTTCGAATTTGACTGGAATTTCAAATGGTTGGTGAATATTAATGCAGGTCGGTGATTGCATTTCCGGTTTCATTGCAAGCTGTTTCATTCTCCTAATACAAACCAGTTTCTCAGTAGATGGAAAAACGAAACAACTTTTTAGAGAGAGAGAGAGAGAGAGAGAGAGAGAGAGAGAGAGAGAGAGAGAGAGAGAGAGAGAGAGAGAGGGAGAGAGAGAGAGAGAGAGAGAGAGAGAGAGAGAGATGGGGTGGGGGAGAAATCGGGAGACAGATTAAGCTTTTGTTGTTTTCGAACGGATTTAGACTTCCTTAAAAAAAAACAGACGATTACTAAGGGCTGAATGAACTAAAAAGTAAAATGAGATAGAGCATTATGACATTATGAGTAATAACAATCAGGCTATCGGTTTACACAGACCCATGACCTCCATGACGGAATACTTCTGTTCTTTCCAGGGTTAAAAAATACACAAAAATAACTTGATGTACATGGTTATGCATGTATTTCAGTCTAATTACCGCCGGTTTTCATTCCATGTGACAGGATAAAATTGAATCTAGTGAACCTACCAGATCTTTTTTCCCCCGGAAGAATAACATTCCCAGGTCTGTATTCATCAATCCAACTGTATTTAACATTCGTAGTCTATTATCTCAAGAAATTTCTTATTTTTTTTCTATAGTTGTACAACTTCTGATTGACTGAACCAGTTGGTTACTTTCTTAATGTACATGTAAGAATGTAAGAATGAAAAAGCAATTTAAAATGGTTGGTGAATACAAGCCCTGGAAATGAAATCCAGAAGTACGGGAAAAGGCCAAAAGGGTGAAAAAATGAAATTTGATATCGTTTAAGTTATTTCAATCAACAGTTAAAACAATAACTATTCGAGGTGATTTTAAAATGTCGAAAAAGGTAAATATTTACAATCATCTTCAATTCTGTTGCTGTTACTTTTTTCTCTCGTTCGCTTTTTCAATCGCAAAATGAATTAGTCTATTTTGATGGTATTATTTATTACACAATGCCTTTGCAAATGAATATTTACGGCAAGCGTATTGAGTTAAATAGCGGGCGGTGTAGTCTTATTCTTCAGAATTTCGTTAATGTGAAAGTGACAGAACTTCTGATTGGCTAAACCATTTGGTTTAGCCAATCAGAAGTTCTGTTACTTTCACAGTCGGAAAATCTTGAAGAATAAGACAAAGAACGTTCTTAAGAATGGTTGGTAAATACGGACCCAGATTGGACTTTCTTTTCAGTCTGAATTTGTTCTACGCCCCCAACATAGCAAACTTTTCGTAGTCCAAAACGTTTAAATCTTTACTAAAAGACGAAATTCTAGATTCACCTTCATTGAAAGAATTTGCAAACGACAAACTCAATGTGTCCCAGATGGTGGAATCCGTTATTAGAAGAGTAGAAAACATTATGAACGCCGGTTACCACCATTCTTTTTTGGCCATAATCAATGTTTTCAAAAAGCATGCTGTATCAGGGTCGTCAAAACTCGGGATTATTTTATGGAGAATTAAAATGGTAAAGGGTCAAAATACTTACTCAGATTACGTGAAAGGAAAAAAAATACAGTGTATGTAATGTTTTGCTTTGCTTTTTGTTTTGTTTTTCCTTTATGGATCCATAAGATCCATTTGTCTAACAACCGGCTGAATCCTATGGTAGAATGGTATGTGTGCATGCAGAAAATTGACCAAAAGCAACCATGAGGTTTCGAGACAGGTCAGCCTGTGCGAACTGCGCAGGCTGACTTGTGTGGATACTTTAGGCAGATGCAGCAACCCCCCCTTATCACAGAACATGACTCAAACAAAAAATATATTGTTTTCGTGGCTTTTTACTGTAAAAGGGTTACGTTTTTTCTTCACTACTTGGTTTTTTTTTTTATCTTACAGGGTCAGAAATCAACTCCTGAATCAGATTTGAAAGGTTGGAACTAGAAATTATACCTGATGCTGACGAACAAATTTTGATATATTGTTGCAGAAAGTGTAGATGGAGTTCAGATGGAACAAAACAAATAGTTTGCTATTTTATCTGTACTGTCTGTATTTAGTCATTGTGAAGAATACTGTTACAAGTTGCAAGGGAGACAATTGACAAAATGTACCGGTGTATTGCGCATTTATCTCCCGTGTCTGTTTTAGTTGCTTGTCATTAACCCTTAGGCTGCTAAGCGCGACTCACTGACCTTTTGCGGACAATGTAAATCAAGATCAGACTGCACAGACCGTGCCTTGCACTTTTTTAGTAGGATGAGGATTAATTCAGATAGATTAGGAGACTTAATTTGTCCTTAACTAAAATTTCTTGTAAGTTCTTAGTTTTAAGTTGAATTTCTATCCCAAAACCTGCCATTTAAATCATTTTACCTTTTCCCACAATGTTTTCGACCCTTTTTAATACAAATCTTACTATTTCAGGCCACATTTGATTTGACCTTTACAAAAGCTTTTAATCTATAACAGCTTATTTTTTTGTCCTTGAGTCAAGTACTGTATCCCCAGCACAAGGAGAGTCTGACAGCTCCTTTGCATCCTGTAAGTTAGCCAGTAAATCTTGAATTGTGGAATTTTCGTACTTTTCTTGTATTGTAAGGTGCGTGACGGCGACTAGCTGTCCCAGACAGATGCGAGATGGGGCATATAAAACTAAATTGAGGTCCGAGGATCTGACCAGACAATTCTTCATTTATATTGACGAGACAATAAATCTGAGTACTAGCAAGACATGTATGGCTGTATCTATAACCTGGACATGAATCGAAATATCTCACGAATTTTTTTTATCATTGTAGAACTAAATCGTTTGTTTGACATACTCGACACAAATAATGACGGACGTCTGTCTCGAGATGAAATCAAGGAAATGTTTCGGTTGGCAGGATTTAATTTGACCAAAAATGAACTGGAAAATGCCATGTCAGTTATGGACTCGGACGGTAAGTATGTCGTGATTCACCGTGAAATTTAATTTTTTCAGGGCCAATTAAATGAGCCATACTCTGTAAAAAGGGGGTTTAATGCATCTGCAAACAGTATCGACCCAGGTCAGCCTGTACAATCAGAACAGGCTGACCTGAATTGAAACTTTTTGCTATGGGCCAATTTTCTGCATGTCCAAGGACCAGTTTACCTAATGGTTGAGCTTGTAGTTAAACAAAATGGATTTTATGGAGCCATAATACTGTGATTACTTCTTAGTATAATGCATCATGGAGATGCATCAAACCCGCTTTTGCTAGGAAATGGCTCAATAATAAATTCGACCACCTGCTACTGTTGAAATATAATCGAGCCATGCTCTGACAAAAGGGGGCTTAATGCATCTCCGTGATGCAGGATACCAAGCATGTTATCACATGATCGTAGATCCGTAAAATCCATTTTGTCAAACAATCAACAGAATCATTATGTAGACTCGCCCTTTGACATACAGAAAATTGACCAATAGCGAAAAGTTTCGGCGCAGTCCGCGCAGGCTGACCTGGGTCGATACTTTTCGCAGATGCATTAAGCCCCCTTTTCACAGAGCATGACTCAATTCCTTGAGACACGAAAGACTTTTATCTTACAGGGTTGACTTAACAAGCGGATATAGCATAGATCAAAGATCAGACTGCACACTTTTTGCAACCTGATCTTGATCTATGCCGTACACAAAAGTCCTTGTTCTTGCCCCTGCCATTGAAAGCAATGGTTAAAACAAAAATTGAGTGCGATATTATAGTCTTCATTTGATGCTAGGTATATTATTCGCTGAGACGCCTTGTCTCAGCCAATCAGAAATGTTAGTCTTGATCTTGGGTAAATTCTGTTCCATGTCAAAAATTATGTAGTGGAGATAATCGTAAGGCGTATACCATCAAATGGTAATGATAATAATTTTCATCATTTCACTAACAACTTTATTTGAGAATGCCCCGTGTATTTTTAGCTCGACCGTTTCGAACGAAAACGCCGCGGTAACTGTCGTAGCCCTAGCGTCGTCGTCTGCGTTGTTATGCTAAAGCTTCAGAATTTTATAATATCTTTGTTATTACTGAAGAAATTTACTTAAAATTCGGACTACTTTCGGACTTACTTTCAAAATGGGAACCCATACTGCATGGGCGGGTAACCATAAAAATATTTTGACACAGTTATGCCCCCTTTTCAACCTAGAATTTTCACTTTCAAAATGGGAACCCATACTGCATGGGCGGGTAACCATAAAAATATTTTGACACAGTTATGCCCCCTTTTCAACCTAGAGTTTTCACTAAAAGCAACTGTAGCCGAGCATTGACACCCACATGCGGTGCTCTTGTTTGATATACCACAGTTGATCGTATGATCTTCTCATGCGCTTGTTAGCCATCTTACTGTTTTCTGAACATAAACATTTCAATAAAAAATCCTTGTTAAATTATCATAGAGGTTACAAATATTGGTTGCCCATCATCTTAAAATTTCATTTGACATATCACCTATTCAGATCACAATGGCAGGAACTGCATGTAGGAAAAAGAGTACATGCTGGTAACCAGCATTTTCTCCTTTTCTACAATATTATCTACACTTTCAGTGACAAACTTCTACATTTGAGCCAGATTTCATTTCACGTCTGCAAACACTTTCAAAATGGATGTGTTTAAAATTTTGTCGTCAGATAAAGAGTTATACAGATTTCATAATTCTGAGCGTCCCATGCATTCCAGTCATATTCATTAATTCATTAATTTCATTTTTATTCATTCATCTATCAAATGTATTTGTGGCCTTCTTTAAACAACTTGTACTCGTTTATGCTGGGTTTCTTTCTTCTTAAACAGGAAACTCGGAAATAGATTTCAGCGAATTCGTAAGAATCATGGAAGCGTCGAATTTGTCCAGAGATCCAGAAAAACAATCTCAGGAACTTCTCCAAGCTTTTGAGAAATTCGACTTGAACGGAGACGGTTTGATCGACAAAGAGGAGTTTAAACGTATCATGCAGCTTGGTGACGATCCAGTTGACGAAGACCTCGATAAGCTATGGGCACAGTGGGATAAAAATGGGGACGGATATTTACAGTATACAGGTAAAAAGATCTGACTTTCTTCTACCCCTTATCCTGCTTGATAAGTTAAACGAAACTGTTAAGCCGATAGTAAAAACCCGAATAATGTTACTTAAAACTTTTTTTTTTTTTATAAAAGTTATCTCCAAATCGGACAGTGTAGATCCAAGATCAGACTGCACGTTCCGTGCAGTCTGGTCTTGATCTACACCGTCTGCAAAAGGTCAGTGAGTCGCGCTTAGCAGCCTAGGGGTTAAAGACGTACCTTGAGTTCAAAAGTCGAAAAAACAGAACAGTTGTTTAGTCAAATACTTTTCGACCTTGGTGTTCACATGGAAAAGTCGAAGTAAGAGCTTACTTAACGACGTATATGAAAAATTTTACTAACAGACAGATTTTTTTAAAACTTTGCACATACAAAGCTCATCATGTCTCTTGGAGATTACAGTAAAAAAAAGATGTGGGTCACCATGCTCGTTTCTGAGAAATTTGCCTTTGAAAAAGGTATATACAGTTCCAAAATTCAGCTTACGAACTCATATATTGGATTTAAAGCGCCTTTCTTTAATAGTCAGTTAAACAGGAAAATTACAGGAAAAATATACAAATATACATCATTGTAATGAAAATGCATATATTTTTGCACAAAGAATATATAAAAGCCTGTTTTTTAACATGGTAAATGTACAAATATGCATATTATATATGACCATTGAGTTAAAAAGGGAGATAATTTGATCGAATTAAGGGTTAATCTTAAAAAAATACATACTTTCTAACGGACAGATTTTTCTTAAACTTTCCACACTTATAGTATTCATAATTCTAAATAATAAAAAAAAAAACGCCGTGTCAGCAGCATTTTAATTATTTCACGGTGACAGTTCAAAGATCCATTTTATTCTCTTCACCAATACAACCCAAAGAAAGTGCTACTTGTTTCAGTGCACCAATAGTATAACCATTATGTGCAAAAGTTACATAGGTGCACTTTTGATTCAATATCTACGACAAAAATACATGCGCAGTCGGATGCGCGCAAACATGTGTCATATACGTAATTAATTCGACTTTTCTAGGTAAATCTTGGGTCGAAAGATCGAAACTTTTTCGACAATTATCAAGACATACTTCCTCTTTTCTCCTTTCCGTGGCAATAATTCTTTTAACCAGAATTCTCCAACTTAGGGTACCTAATTGCCAATTTTCTACTTCCGATCTGGCCAGATAGTCGATGTTCGGAGCAGGCTCGTATTCATTCTAAATTACATTCTTGGTCTTATTTTTTTCTAAAGACAGTAACGCAGTTTCTGATTCGCTAAACCATTTAGTTTGGCCAGTGTTACATAAACTTTGAAATCTAAAAATTCATTGAAAAATTCCGGGATATTAAGAATGGTTAGTGAATACTCGCCCTTGATTCCGCAGAATTCAGTTTCGTCTGCCTGGCTGGTCTCTCTAGCCAAGCGTCGTTGCAATCGTATGTAATAAAAACACCAATGTGACAGTGGTTTTAACTCTTTACTCGACGACAAATCTTTAGACCATCCAAGTTGAATTGTTTTGCAAACGACACATGCGATGTGGCTCAAATGATGGGATTTGCCTTTGAAAGGTCGAAAAACATTGTTCTGATTACCAGCATTTTCTCCTTTATCCACAATGTTTTCAAAAGCATTTTCCCTCAGGGCCGTTGAATCTCGGGATTGTTTGGAGAGATTGCGAGGCAGAACAGAGTTTTTGCAAGTTTTAACGGCCCTGGGGATGAAAGCTTTTGAAAACATTTTGGGAAAAGGAGAAAATGCTGGTAACCATCATTTTCTCCTTTTCCCAAAACGTTTTTACCCATTCAGTGATAAATCTCGTCATTTAAGCGATTTGTTATTTGTCGTCTACAAATGCTTTCGATTTGGACAAGTCTACAATTTTGCCGTTTGGTACAGAGTTAGGGAATTGCTATGTTCTGTGACGACAATGCTTCGAATTGCAATAATGTATTCGTTAAAGGTCCAGCGTCTGCCAAATTCAAACAATGCTGTGTATAAAATGCAGGTAAATTTTAGTCATACAAATTAAAAATATCGCAATTAACATCATCTGTCTGACGATCTGTTACAGTGAGGTTGGTCAAAGTTCCTGTCAACAGCAGAACAATGATCATTAACCCTAGTTTGCATTAATGTTGTCAACATCAATTAATGGTATGAATGAAATTAACCTTATTCTATACACGTAATTGGTTATGTTTGGTCGCCATTAAACCTTTAAAAAGTAAGTGAGCCATGTTTGGGGGTATAATGTATGTCCCTGATGTATTTTACCCAGCAGGTCATCACTAAATCATGGATCCATGAAATCCATTTGTCCAACAACCGACTAAATCTGGAGGTAGAATGGTCCTTGGACATGCAGAAATTTACAAATAGCAAAAAGTTTTGACCCATGTCGGCCTGCGCAGTCCGCGCAGGCTGACATGGGTTTAAACTGTTGGCAGATGCATCGAACTCCCTTTTCACAGAACATGACTCGTGTATATTAACCGAACAAAGTGAAACAGATAGTTTTAATTTATACCGTTTTGTTCTTTTTTTTTCAGAATTTGTGACCATGTGGACATCAGCGTAACAAAAACCAGCAGTCCATCTCTGCGACGGGTTTAAAGCGAAAAAGAATGATCTCTCCTTTAGTAACTCTTAAATCTTTACTAAACAACAAAATTGTAAACATGTCCAAGTTGAAAGCATCTGTAGACGACAAAATGAATTTGACTCAAAAATTGTTTTTTTTATGTGTGTGGAAGGGTAGACAATATTCTGGGAAAAAAGAGAAAATGCTGGTTACCAGTATTTTCTCCTTTTTCCACAACGTTTTCAAAAGCTTTCGTCCTCAGAGTCGTTAAAACTCAGGATTGTGTGGTAACTGGTTAAACCGCTAAAAAACTGACAGTAGATTACAGAGAAATAGTTAACCCTTTCGGCGCCATGGGCGAAAACAGTAACTTTTGCTTTTGCGGACGGTATAGATCAAGATCAGACTGCACAGAACGTGCAGTCCGATCTTTGATCTATACCGTCCGCTTGTTTAGTCAAGCCTATACAATCAAAATCTTTGTTTCAATGGATTGTATTTATAGCCGTTGAGAGAGGTCGATTTAATTGGCGCTGAAAGAGATAAAGCTATGGTATTGCGATTGCAAGGCTCTTGCTGTGTGAAAAATCAGACTGCACGTTCTGGGATATCCGAAAAAGCTTTATTTTCAATTGTGCACACCTTCAATGCAAAAATCAGAGTACAAAAAAATACTCATACAAATGTACAAACGTTTGATTTAAAAAAAAAAGCACGACTATAACAAATTACATTCTATAGACAATTACTTTCGTCCGTTTTGAAAGCAATGTGACAAAAGGATAAGTTGCTCGTTACGCCAAATTTGTCCTTTTGAATTATTAGACGGCTCGTAACGAGAAATTTATCCTTTTAGATTATTAGACTGTTCCTAACGAGAAAATCCTTTTAAATTATTAGACTGCTAGTAACGGGCAATTGCTGTTTTGCAACAATCTTTTAAAGAGTATACACGTATTGGCATCTAACCCATGTAGATTAGCCATATTTCATAAGGATTATTGAAAAGTCGTCTTTGTTGTAGAAATTCAAGCGTGGAGATCAGCCTTTTCTCTTTTCTTCCAAAAAGATTCCATCCTTTCAAGGGCAAATCCCATCATTTAAGCCACATCGTATAAGCTATCTTCAAAAGCTGTCTAAAATTTTGTCGTTTGGTAGAGAGTTGCAAGGAACCGTTATCACTGTTACATTGAAAGTCTTGTATTTTACGCATATATCGCCGGTAACCTCCTGACAGCTGCTAATTTAACTGAGGTTGCCCTTTGTGTTTTGAGGTCTAATACTTTACCAAACGACTCCGCATTTTCACGATCATGATGTAAAATAGACTTTGAAAACGTTGTGAGATAAGGAGGAAATGCTGGTTACCTGTAACCAGCATTTCCCCCTTTTCCCACAACTTTTTCTACTCTTTCAAAGATATATCTTAAAATTTCAATTCCTTTCAAAATGAAACAGCGTATTTTTCTTGTGTTACAATGAGTTTTAGATCTCAAAACTTAACCGTTATCAGTGTTACATTCAACATCTGGTTTCTTACATACATCGCCGGCTATCTCCTGACAGCTGCTGATTGAACTGAGGTCTTTACTTGTACGATCTTCTTGTATTTTATTGTCTATAGCTTTCGACGTATCCGTCATGTGACTGGAGATGAGACTGAACAGACATGATAACCACGCAAGACCAAAAAATACCCATATCCCTACCACAATTTTGTATAATCTTTCATACGGGCCTTGTATGTTACCTGAAACATAAAAAAAGGGTTTTGTTATGCATCTCTTTTGACAGTAGTGTAGTATTGAAGGTTAGAGGGGGACATGTGAGAAAATGAAAATGATCCATGCTCTGTTAAAAGAGCTATTAATGCATCTCCGTGATCAATGGTACCAAGCAAGCGTTCACATACTTATGGATCTATAATAGCCGCATTTTTTAACAGTCAACTTTATCATGAGATAGACTGGGCCTGAGACATACAGGGTATTGATTAATAGCGAAAAGTTTCGGCCCAGGTCAGCCTGCGCGAACTGCGCAGGCTGACCTCGGTCGATACTTTTCGCAGATGCATTAAGACCCCTTTTCACAGAGCATGGCTCAAATGTTATCGTGGCCACTACATAACTATCTCGTCAGTTGATATGTCATCTCGACTTAATTATCTTGTGACCACCACGTAATAAAACCTTACCAAACGACAAAATCATTGCTTTGTCTAAATTGAGATGCACTTGCAGACGACAAATTAATTTTTGTTCAGAACATGAAAGTTCAATTTTATAGGAAAGAGAAGATTGTGGGGAAAGGAGAAAAAGCCTACTTTCTCATGGTCATTAAAAATCGGGATTGTGTGGTAAAGGGTTAAATTCCAGCCAAGGGATAACTAACAAGTTAAAACCAAACACTCCATGAAAATTGTTTTTATTGGACAATTGTCTTGTGCCCACTAGTAAGCATGTCGTGGTCGCGAGATATTTGCTTGTCCTCTCTGGGCTGTCGTATTTTAGTGTTGCTCTTGATTTTCTCTGATAAGGGCTGGGCCTCTGCGGTGCCTTGTCAAAGGATACTCCTACATGCATGAAGAGTGTGCCATGTCGGAATTTATCTTCATTTAAATGGCTTTGGAAATCCTTTTCCCTCTTTTTTTTTAATCACTTTTCAAGATTTAACGCCAAATATCAGTCTACGCTATGGGTCCTCTTCAGAATCGTTACGTAGAAACATTTCTGACAAATATCAGGTCTTAAAATCCAGGCTTTGATGGCAGATATGTGTTAAAAGAAAAAGAAAATCCTAAATTGAACGCCTAGGGCCTAACAATTACAAATATTTATCAAAAAGCACTGAGGAGATTTTGAAGCATCGTGGATAAAGACAGCGTTGGCTGTAATACACAACTTGCTTTTCCACATTGTTTTCCCTTTTCGTTAGAAATATTTTCCTTTCTTTCAACTATATCCTTCGTTTAAATTTTTAGGTTTATAGTTCTATCCCACTCGTCACAACCCCGATTCCGTAACTGATCACTTGAGGTTTGCTGAATGAGTATTTCCTCTCAAACTAAATTGGTTACCTCCCCTGATACAGTTGTCGTGTATAGATAATATGCAGATTTGCAAAGGGGACCAGTTTGCCCTAAAACGGTCCAGTACTCGAGCAGTGATGTGCGTAGTAAATGAAGTTCTATCCCGCTAATAACGGGATTCGAACCCATGAATCTACTTATGAGAAGCTCACGTCCACCATTTATTATGTCTCTCACAAATGTAGTTTTTTCCCATTTCTTCTTCAGCACATCCAAAATTAACCTGCAAAGTGAAGGGTTAATTCTTTACTAGACGACAGAAATTTAGACTTGTCCATTTTGAAATCTTTGCAGACGACAATTTAACTATAATTCAAATAATGAGATAATTGTCTAAAGGAAGTTTGTGAAAAGATTATAAGAAATGTAGAAAATGCTGGTTACTAGCACTTTCTCTTTTTTACCACAATGTTTTCAAAAGTTTTCTTCTTCAGGACTGTGTAAACACGAGATTATTAAGTATAGGGCCATTATGCCCCGTCGTACATACCCGGAACAATGTCGCCGAACCCAACCGTTGTCAACGATACCATGGTGAAATACCACGCATTTAAAAACGTCCAACCTTCCACTTTCATAAAAATCACTGCCGGAATTAACGAAAAGCAGGTATACGTCACGACAAGGGTTATCGCCCTTTTTGCAAACAGTTCTAATCTCGGGTACTTCTTCGTGAATTTTCGCTTTTCGAAGGCAAGGTATGGCTTCATTATACGTTCTCCGAGGTTGATCAACAGCACTGCCGTCAGGGGAATACCGTGGCAAGCGTAGAAAAAGAAAAATATTTTGCCTCCCGTAGTCGTTGGTGCCATGTTGCCATATCCTGTTAATAAGATTAGAAGATTAGTAGTTATGTAAATGAATCAAATAAATAAATTGATGATGATGATGATGATGATGATGATAGCGAATAAGATACTCTCTGTTGGAAGGAAAAATTCTGCCTGTTCATGAAATCAAGCTACTGATATCGAAATACTTGTGGCACTGATAGCCATGACTGTTCACCGTGAAAGAAATGCATAGGTAATTACTTTCGATCTATTTTAAAATATGAAGACGTTGTGGCAAAAGGAGAAAACGCTTCTTAAGCGTAATTTTTCTTTTGTAATGATGTTGTCAAAATACGAGCTGCAAGGAAAAAAAAAAAAATTGGCACCATCTTATTGTGTTAAAATAGGTTAACGTTAGATGAAAAATTCTTTCGTGACAAACAAGAGTTAGCAAACGAATGTATTGAATTTCATGAATGATATTACTTGCTCGTAACTTGCAATTTCTTCGTTTGTCACAACTTTTTCAGGGTATTAAACTGCAGTTTCTTTTGATGATCTTAACTCTATCATGATGATGTTTTTAAAATCGTCCTCTGTAAATTCGCATCAAGGGGGGGGGGGGTGGTTACGAACTACTTTTATAGCAGAAATACTTTTTTTTTTTGTGGTAATGCGACACGCGCTTCCGTTTAAACTCTTTACCAAACGAAAACATTTTGGAATTGTCCAGAATTGTTCAAAAGCACTTAGAGGCAATGAATTAAATATAGCACAAATAGTGGGAATTATGTTCGAAAGTCTTGTAGACAAAGGAGAAAATGTCAGTTGTCCAAGGTATTCTATCATCGGTATGAGTAAATTCTCCATGATAAATAAAAACAATAATAATAACTGATCCATCACCAAAGCGATAATTTATTCTACTGAAGCGTAATGGACCAATTTATTCCTTGCCGTATAAATCACTTATTTGCACATATATAGTTTAGTGATACTATACGATCTGTTCTGAATAAATGACCTTGATTCGGAAAATAGATACCATCAATCTTTTGATCATCTCATAAATTTCGGTTAACCCTTAGGCTGCTAAGCGCGACTCGCTGACCTTTTGCGGACACTGTAGATCAAGATCAGACTGAACAGAACGTGCAATCTGATCTTTGATATACAGTGTCCGATACTGACATATTTTTCCCAGAAAATTACCTATGAAATAGCAAAATTTGGGTTTTTCTGTCGCCTTAAAAGTTTCGTTTCAATTGTATTTAGCAGGTTAGGTTAAACAACGTTAGAAATATTCTAATTTCACTGTTAAGTTTTGTTCTGAGTACCTCACAAAAGTAGTGGAAAGTGTAGATACTAGATCGGACAGCACGTTCTGCCATATCTACGTTACCGCAAAAGCATCTTGAAATTGCCCGAAATATACCCTAAAATCATTACCTCAGGAAACACAACATACAGCGGATGATTGAAAAACTTCTTGTAAACTTATGGAAAAATTTCTATGAATTAAGGTTTAAAAAAATGAATATATATAAACATGATAAAACAATGTGGCAAAAGGAGAGATTGCTTGTTACGAACAAATACTCCTGTTGCCACATCGTTTTCAAAAGTATTCTGCTGCAAGGCCACAGATGTCCTCTGCAGGATATGATATAATGAGGATTTGAGAAATTGCTCATTACGAAAAAATAGTTCTGTTGCCACATTGTTTTGAAAAGTATTCTGCTGCAAGGCATGCAGGATATAATATGGTAAGGATTAATAAAGCAGAGACAAAACGCGCTAAATCTAACACCAGCAGGTGATATAGCAAATACCAATATATATTCTGGAATAACATGAATAATAATTGTTTCTTGCGACAAGTGAATCGATCACAATCTTAACCCTTAGGCTGCTAAGCGTGACCCAACGACCTTTTGTGGAAAGTCTAAATCTAGATTAGACTTCACAGAACGGGCAGTCTGATCGCAGATCTACATTGTCCGATAATGAGATATCCTCTCCCCCCCATTTCTTTGAAATAGCAACATTAAGGTTTTCACTATCGGCTTAAACGTTTTATTTAACTTGTTTAGCAGGCTAAGGCTTAACTTTATATCAAACGATAAAATTTTAGACGAGTCCAAATTAAAAGCATTTGCTGACGATCAATAAGATGTGTCTCAAATGGTGGAATTTGTCTAGACAGGATAGAAAACATAATGGGAAAAGAAGAAAATGGTGTATACCAGCATTTTCTCCAGTTTACCAACAATGTTTTCAGAACTTTTCCGCTCAGGGTCCTCAAAACATGAGATTGTGTAGTTAAAGCTTAAAAAATGCATACTAAGTTTACTAATCATAATCCAAATAAAAATTTTCTTGTACCTTAAAAAAAGTTTTTTTTAACTATTCTTGGAAAAGGAGTCATTACTTTTAAACTTTTCCAACGAACAACGACAAACGTTCACTAAAAATTAGCTGAAGAAATCAACCAGCCCAATATAACTACATCGCCAAGAAATATAAAACGAACATGTTGCTAGAATCCACCCTATACATAGTTACATCAGAGACTACCATTCACTACATGTATAAAGTTTATGTATTAGTATTCATCAATACGAAGGTGCTTCTTTTTTTATGTCATATGTCGAGCCAATGAACCGCAGTCCGCAGCGTACAAGACTTGAAAACAGGGGTCGCTGGTTCGAATCTCCAGCTCGGCCAATTTCTTTCCGAGGATTGATGATAGTCATTGTGGCGGGATTCATTCCTTTCTCACCGCTGATTATTGTTTCGAAGATGGTTATGTACATGTGGGAAAGCAGCCAGTGGCTAAGAAAGAATACTGTGCGAAGTACTGGTAAATAAAATTCCAGGAAAGCCTGGATGGGTGCATTGGCCGCCTCGATATAACTGAAATAATGTTAAAATGGCGTTAAACACCATACAGTAACAACAACATTAATAATATATTTTTTTTTTTGTAACGGTGTTTTCAGTTTACGAGGGAAAAAAATTCCCAGAAATGCTTTCAAAATTTTCAAAAGCTTTCTTTTCTTTCTTTTTTTTTCAATCATTTGAAGTTAGAATTGTAGGGTAAAAGGTTAATGACTAACCTATAGTTGTGATGACCGTAATGACGAAGAATATTGAAGCATCAAAGTTCCAGTTATCGAACTTGGAACCTTGTGTATCGTTGCTGACTCGCAGTTGATCGTTGCCATACTCATTGATTAGATCTTCGGCGAACTTTGCAGCTTCAGCAGTCGTCACACAGGTATTATTATCTGTCAGTTAGAAGAGGATAAATGACTCTTTGTGTCACTGAGAGTCGTTTCCTGTATGAAACCTTTACCATACGATCCAAATTTTTAACGACCACGGGGAGACTTTTTAAAACATCGTGAAAAAAGGAGAAAATGCTGGTAGCCAGCATTTTCTCCTTTTTCCACAATGTTCATTACCCCTTTAAAGACAAAATACATCATTTGAGACACCTAATTTGTCGTTTTTAAATGCTTTCAATTTAAACTACTGTACAGTTTTGTCGTCAGACCATGAAGAGTTGATAAAGTCAAGTACAGCCATTTTATTAGTCAGAAAGCACAAATTTGTGATCTTGGATCTATCCTCTCCGATACAATGAAATTTTTCCTGAGAGAAGCATTTTTTGGAGCCGCAATATTGGGGTTTTTGCCTACTTTTGGCACAAAATTTCCATTTATTCATTTTGCAGTAGATCTAAATGGTTAAAATGGTAAAGAATGTCAGAAAAACACTGCTGAAAAAAAGGCTGCAATTGTTAAGGATGGGCATCGAGGCCATTTGTCAATATCCCGATCCAGATTGGTAAAGGTAGAAAAGCCTCTAATCTCATGAGATTTGAAACTTCACCTTGAGATGATATTATGATAAAATGGCGGAAATTTGATTGGATTTAGCGTGCAAATGACGTTATCAAAGAAGGTGAAATTTGCAACCTCATCTATATTTGAACGCTGTCTGAGATAGCGTGGTTCAATTTTAATGTTTATCGATTTTCAAACCGCACCTTTAATTATCTCACATTAATATATTACTCTCAGACGAAGACAATGTCTTTTTACGGTTGTCCGATTTCGTAACAATAGGGGAAAACTATTCTTTTCTTCTAGATGCCCGTTGTACTGTTTATGTAATGAAGCAATGCGTTTTAACTGTCTTACCTTTTGTGTAAATTTGTTATATTGTGTATGTCAACAAAGGCTAAAATTATCATTTGACAGTAATAGGTAATAATAGTCTGGGACATAGGAGAATGCAATCGAATTTGACAGCTGTGGTCCGCTACATTCATGTATTCTTTGTTTCACAATGTGAATATACAAGATCAATGTATATGAGCCATGTTCTGACAAAAGGGTGTTTAATGCTTTTCCGTGATGCGGAAAATTTACAAAAAGCAACCATGTTTCGACCCATGTCAGCCTGTGCGGACTGCTCATATATTTGTACCGCAGGACTGCACAGAACGTGCAGTCTGATCTTGGATCTATACCGTCCGCTTGTTTAGCCAAGCCTATAAGATAAAAAAAAACAAAACTGAATTTCTGTGGATTATATACAATTTCGGCCAAAGAAAGAGATCGGGATTATACATGTATTTGGCGCTGTAAGTGTTAAAGCGAGATACAAGCGACATTCATTTTCAAAATTCATTAATTCGACAATACATTTCACAACCGTTCAACTTGAGTCGTTCAACTTGAACTTAAACTCTCGATGTCCCTGGCAGTTTTAGGGTTGAACGAAGTGCTTTGACCGTGGACGAATGAACCATGAGTTTTTTTTATGGTATAGGCACCACATGCCAACAGGTGCACGAATGTATGTTTTATGTACCACTGGTGATGATGAGCGGAAAAAAAAAAGCCACTTGCCTTGCCTAAGGACTAAATTTTAATCCAATTCCAGTCTCTTGGGTGAACTAATGTAGACAATCTAATTAACCTGTACCAGACTACCCCGTGTTTTAAAGACCCCGAGTAAGAACGCTTTTGGAAACATTGTTGGAAAAGGATAACCAGCATTTTCTCTTTTTCCAATAATGTTTTCTACCAGTTGAAAGGCAGGTACTTTTATTTCTGACACATCCAAATTTTCGTCTGCAAAAGCCTTCAGTTTTGACCAGTCTAAAACTTTGTCGTATGGTACAAGAATCAAGTAGAAAATACGTTATTCTCTCAGTTATGATAAATGTGTACTACACCCGAAGTTGCACGCTTTGGTGTGAACCTATAGTTTTAGTATGTTTAAATCTGTTTCACTCATTACCTTCCGAAACAAACTTACAGTAGAAGACTTAAATATATCCATGTAGAAAAATGTATAAGCAATATGAATTAACATTTAATACATCAGAGTCTGTGGAAACATATTGGCAAAAGGATTTTAAACAGTGTTGAAAAAAGTGGTGACAGTTTCGAATATTCCAACGTACAAAAAAAAAATTGAAGCTATACGAGTCGTATATATGTTGATGGTGGTGTTTCCGATGATTATATATTTCATGTTTATACTGAAGTAAGGGTAGCAATCAATACGTTTGATGAGAGCGATAAACTAAAGGTCAGACTAGAGGGCAGTAAAAAGCACTTTTTATGATACAAATATATCACTGGATGTTCATTTTCAGCAATTATACATGAGTCCATGAGTCATGCTCTGTGACGGGGGGGGGGGGTTTAATGCCTTTCCGTGATACATTATACCAAGCAAGTCATTACATCCATGAAATCCATTTTGTCTTACAACCAACTGTATCATTAGGTAGACTGGTCCTTTGACATGTAGAAAATTGACCAATAGTAAAAAGTTTCGATCCAGGTCAGCCTGACCGGAATGGGACAGATACTTTTTGCAGATGCATTAAACCCTCTTTCCACAAAGCATGACTCACATGGTTAGATAACACATCCACCCAAGTGGACGCAGTATTTTGTGGGGTAGTTGGGGAAGGTCTAGAGACATTTTTCTATTGCGGTAAACAGCTTCATTAATTTCAACCAGAGCGATTCAAGAAGAAGCAAAGACTGAAAGCAAAGGATTCGGATAGAAATGTGATTTCTCAAGTATTGACTCTCATAGTACCTTTGGTACTTTCATTAATGTTGGCATTATTGGAAAGAAAATCGTGATGAATTAAATAAAAACAACAACAACAACAACAACAACGAAGAAGAAGAAGAAGAAGAAGAAGCCTACCAACAAAATTTCTGAAGACAGTGGACTCTGTAATATAAGCCGCTGGAGTGTCGTCCTTTTCCTCTATAGCCATGAAAATGGCCGCTCCGACCAAAATATACACGATGTAGATAACGATCAAAATGACAAGCGTCGTCAACAGCATCGTTCTTTATCCGAATCGCAGCACAGTGTAAATGTAATATCACAATGACAACGTTGTAAGCACATGTAATTAATTAATTTAAACTTTAGACCTTTTTGCTAAAAGGTTAATACAGTTCTGCGAGTAATACAGCGTGTGATTAATATTGCCGATTTGGCATTATCTTGTAAGTTACACGGCTTCAAAAACAAGATCAAGATCAAATAACTTAATCCGATTACTTAATCTTACTACTTAAGGCACAATATCTTTGCTACGTAGTGTTCTTATGCCCCTGTTTTTCGAATGTTAGCAAATGCTGTGAGGAAGAGACGGTTGACGGCTTGTTTCTGTTACATATAGATCTATCCTATTTTTATGCATGCATTTACTAGTATTAACATGTGCATAGTGTCAAACAAAACACATAATACTACTACAATTTATAGAATGTGCTTTATTATTGACTGTCTCTGTATGATGTCTGTGCACAATGTTTTCTGCTACACCTCGACACTTGTCACTCTTGGCGCACCCATTGCGTAATGAAACGTATACGTTAAAACAAAACATAGATCACGCACAAATCTTGGAGTTTCCAACTAAATTTTTTCATGCCTGTTAGCATCTGCAGGGCACCATCCAGTGTGTTTGTCCTATTCTATATCCTTGTGATGGTTGTAACGTTTCACGTAAATCAGGTTCCCTCCTAAAGTTTCTTTCTATTCACTCTGATATTCCAGCCATCAAATTATGCCTAAATTTTGTAATGCTAAATTAAAGAAAACGATCTTTCAGTGATGTAATGCCCAATTGTTAAAGTTTTACTGCTGCTTTTTTGTGAAAATCTGCCTCTCACTATATCGTTGGGTTTCCACTGAAGATCTGTCCGCACATTCAGCTCTGGCTGATCTACGCTATCCCTACAGTTGTATTTGGTTGGCATCCAACTGCGGGTTAGAAAGAAAAAGGCACCCTACTACTAAACTTGTGTATAACAGCTGTGGTGTCCGAAATAAGAGTGCTGCATACCTTGTCAGGAGCAGAAACTGTCTCTTCAAATATTGGTATCGGCTATAACATAATAGCATCCAAATGTAGCAGTATACCATTCCTACAGGGAAGGACGTGAATACATGTTTAATGAGCATAGAACTGTGTTTGACATTGTAATCGGCGATTGGAGAGAATGACATATGACAGTCTACCAATACATTTGTGCCATACCCTTATAAAAGGGGGTTTAATGCACCTCCGTGGTGCATTATAGGCCTACCAAGCCAGTTATCACATTATTATGGATCTATAAAATCCATTTTGTCTAACAACCGGCTGATGGGTTAGAATGGTCCTTGAACAAGCACAAAATTTACTAATAAACCATTAGACCACTTGGTTAAGCCAATCATCAGCTGTGTTACTTTCAAATTTAGAAAACTTTGGAGAATAAGATAATGAACGTTCCTAACCCTTTGGCCTTTTGCGGACAGTGTAGATCAAGATCAGACTGCACAGAACGTGCAGTCTGATCTTGGATCTACACTGCCCAATAAGAAGATATTATTCTACAAAACAGAACTTTGAAATAGCAGTATTTGGATTTTTACTATCGAAATGAAAATTTCATTTTAGTTATTTAGGAGGATAAAGGTTAAGAAGGTTTGGTGAGTACGGACCCTGATGTTTAACTTTGACCTAAACCATTTTCAGTAGTTTCGGAAATCTACTTTCAGACCTCGAATTTATTAAGTAAGGACCAACAGGGTTAACACATGTAATGTTTCGCACCTAGGCTGCCACATCATCACCTCTTACGTTGCTCTCTCCTCTTACACGGCTTTCGGAGTCGTAGGAGATTTGATAGCCAAAATTTCTTTTTCATAAGTATTCAGGGTCGAAAAGAGAGACTTAAAACAAACATTATCTATCGTAACCCTTTACACAGTAAATAAGTAATGTAAAACTTTTAAGCCAATAGTAAATCCCATAATTTTGCTATTTTAGAGCTATTTTTTGGGGGGAAAAATATCTTCTTATTGGACAGAGTAGATTCAAGACCAGACTGCATGTCCTTTAGTCGCGCTTAGCAGTCAAAGGGTTGAACTCTAAAACATAGAGACGATCTACATCCAAGAAAAACTGATTAATTTCTTACTAAAATTGCAGATTTGGAAACTAAAACTAGGCATGGAAAATCTGTGGTCGCAAGTGATTTGTAACGTGTCGCTTCATTGGTTAAAATTACCACAAACTTTAATGACGGAATCAATAAAATGCCCGATTAATCTTTCACGAGAAAGAGATTTTGTCAGCCATATATTTCACGGTAGATTGTTGAAGTGTAGTTTAAGTCGTTCATTGCCAAATAAATGAGCCATGCTTTTACAAAAGTGGGCTTAATGTATTTCCATGATGCATTTTACCAAGCAAGTTATCACATAATTATAGATCCATAAAAACCATTTGGTTAAAAAGTCGATTGGATCTGCAGATAGAATGGTTCTTTGTCCTGCAGAAAATTTGCAGACAGCAAAAATTTACGACTCATGTCAGCCTGCGCGGACTGACATGACTCGATACTTTTTGCAGATGCATTGAGCCCCCTTTTCACTGAGCATGGCTCAAATGGATGCAACATTTTTCTCGGTCTAAAAATATATTCGCGTTGTTTTTGAGGCTGATTTTGGTCGAAGATAATTATCATGTAGCAGATGGTGTAGATCCAAGATCAGACTGCACTTCTTGTGCAGTCCGATCTTGATTTACGCCATCCGCTAAAGATGTCAAAGGCGACTTTGGCAGTGAAAGAGATAATCAAAGTACCACGGGTAACCGACGATTTCGTTACTGATTGATTTTGTGCTTTATAAGGCCGTTTTCAGCTATATCGCGGCGGACAGTGCACCTATCCATGCTTTCCTGGAGTTTCTTTTACCAGCACTCAGCACAATATTCTTTCAAAGCCACTGGCTGCTTTTCCACATAACCATCGTCGAAACATCGGTCAGCGGTGAGAAAGGAATGAATCCTCTCGTAGTGACTATATCATCAGTTCTCAAAAAGAAATCGGCCGAGCCGGGGATCGAAACAGCCATCCCGTTTTCGAGTCCTGTACGCTACCGACTGAGCTACCGGGGCCCGGCAGATTGGGTACTGAGGATTGGAGAAACTGATAATCAATCTGTCACGATGGTTCTCTCAGATGGTTCTGTATAACGGCGATAGTGTATTACTACGTATGGGATAGAAAACGAGTGCCATGGTATATGGGAAATATACACGAGCGTTAGCGAGTGTATATTTTCCATATATCACGGCACGAGATTTTCTATCTTACTTAGACCACGTGACTATTTATTCGTGCTTTTTATGTCATATGTTTATATTTATATAGTTAAAAAGCTTTTTACAAAACGGAGTCGCCGTGATTGTTAAAATGAGTTTTGCACCTGGTTCAAAAGAGGCAAATATAAGGTACACATTCATATCAAAATGCTAAATTATTCATTATGATTTTTAATCAAAGTAAACCTATTTGTTGAGTGTTAAGATCGAGCTTGTATTTGTCGGCAATATTTTGAAAACTTTATGTTTCGATTGATGTAGGATGTCAAAGACAAAAGGGACTTTCATCGTTTAGAACTTACTATGTGTCTCTTGTAATTTGACAGAACTGTTTTATCTTATTACGAAAAACATGGAATGTTGTTGAGAAATATTGCTTAGTTTTTTTGGCAATTATGTTCAATACTGGAATTTCGACCAATTTTTGTAAGCAATGTCAAGTCTGTACATGAACATTTTGTAAACTTTGTAGAGCCATAGAGCTTTACCTTTAGGCTGCTAAGCGAAACTCAAGGACCTTTGGCGGACAATGTAGATTCAGATCAGTCAGCACAGAACGTGTACAGTGTGGTCTTGGAGGTACACTGTCCGATAAGGCGATATTTTCCCCAAAATTATCTTTGAAATAGCAAAATTTGGGTTTTTACTATTGGCTTGAAGGTTTCATTTCACTTATTTAGCAGGTTAAGGATTAAACATTACCCAAAATAACCTATTCATACGTAGGTGCTCTGACCTTCGTGATATGACCTTAGCTATTCAAATGGCGTTAAACGCCAATGCAAACTAAAGAGCGCAGTCGAATTTGTTGTAATTTTTATAGCTAAATAAGTGTTTAATCCTTCTCAGATTTAAGAGAAAAATGATTGTAAAGGCAATGCATGTTTTGAAAAGCCAAAATGTGAACATTACGGTTGTTTCCCCAAACTGGAGCCTTATTTTTCTACTGCCAAAAACACATTCCACTCAAGAGGTTGCTGTAGTTAATCGATAGATAGTTGACGGCAAAACTATTTCAAGTGCTTGTACATTGTATAGACACTTTGAATAGTATTGCACTCGCACATCAAAATGCTGTATCCAGTTCAAAATTGTTGTACCGTGAAGGGTACATTTTTCCTTGACTCGATATTGCAAACAAAAGTTGTCGGAATTCACGTGCGGGATATACTAGCATAGTATATCCAGATATAAAACTGCGGGAGTTGTATACTGAACCAAAAAAGAAACTTCCCTTGTCTTTAAGTGCAGATATACACAAATATGAAAATCAGGATTAAACTAGATTTATATGCATTGAAAGAGTATTTTATTGCAACTTTGTGTGAAAAAAATTATTGCTGAGGGTTTATCCAAAAGTAGTGAAATGGTAGTTAAAATGCGGAAGGGGTCGCTCACCAAAATCACAAATTAATACCGGGTATGACCACCTTCAGCATGAAGGACTGCCTGACATCGTTGGCGCATAGAACGGATAAGTGTAGTGATTTCGGCTTGTGGAATGTTGTTCCATTCCCGAATTAAGGCTTGTCTTAGCTGAATGACGTTTGACGGTGGAATAGGGCGACGTCTAACACGCCGGTCCAAATTATCCCAAAGGTGTTCAATGGGATTCAGATCAGGGCTTTTGGCAGGCCAGTCATTAATAAATGCAATGTTATTTGCCCTGAGGAAATTCACATTGTCCCTAGCTGTATGGCTTGTGGCATTATCATGCTGAAAAAGAGTGATATTGGCATTATTTTGAAACAGTGGGATAACGTGCCTCGCAAGAATTTCATCTCGGTAGCGTTGGGCATTCAAATTCCCTTCGATAACGACGAGATTAGTGCGAAAGCCATGTGCAATGCCCGCTCAGACCAAGACAGAAGCCCCACCCCCAAAACGATCTCGTTCAAGTACGCAACAGTCTGCATAACGTTCATTTCTCCTACGGTATACTCGAACCCTGCCATCACCTCGATGAATGGAAAACCTCGACTCGTCACAGAATAGAACGCTATTCCATTGTTGTCTAAGCCAGCGTTGGTGTGTACGTGCCCAATTAACATGATTTACGCGATGACGTCGCGTCAAAAGACAACCAACGTATGGACGACGTGCACGTAGCCCACCCTCGCGCAAGCGATTTCAAACAGTTTGGGCAGATATACGGTTGTTATGTGTACCAGGGGTGTTAGCAGCAGTGGCTGTGGCAGTTTGGAAGCGATTGCGCAGGTGGGTGTTCCGAATATAGCGGTCTTGGCCGCTCGTCGTGACGCGAGGACGTCCACTACGTGGCCGATCTTCCGTACGCCCTGTTGCTTGAAAACGTTGCCTAAGGTGTCGAATAGCACGAGTAGAACATCCAATATTTATAGCAACAGCATTCATCGTCATACCAGCATTAAGCATGCCAGTGGCACGTTCGCGTAAATTTTGCGGAATTCTAGGCATATCAAAAATAAAGAAAACTAAAAAGAATTTAATTTTTTTCAACGTCTTTTTTTTATTGACATGAAAGTCTATAAAATTAGACTGAAAGGTTTCAAAAAATATACACGAATTATACTGGTCCGTGCATGCACGTGAAAATCGCTTTCAGCGGGTTTCTTCTGCAAAATGCTTTCAATCGAGTTAAAATTTGTTTTATCGGACACATAATCGTTCGCCCGAATATATGTAGGTCATCTGACATTTTGATTTTTTTTAAATAACATTGCATTTGTACTTAAACACAGGGCAAGTTTCTTTTTTGGTTCAGTATATCTTAGATATATACTTTTGAAATACTGAACGCTGATTGGTCAAGTCGCTACAAACGTGGTCTAACTTTGCTTCTACTAAAAAATCGTTACAAGTAACCCGATTGAAAGAAGGAAAGGATAATTGTTTAAACAAACTCGTCTGCCAAAAAGTCGTTTTGTATAGTACTAGTTTTCTGACGTTTAAATCGTTAATCCTGTCGATCAAGATTTGCGTTAGCTTAGAGAAGTATGGACCTTCGATTCTTGTTATTCTTTCAATACCGAATTTATAAAGTTGATACAGTTTCACGACTGAAAACCCATTCCACTGAAACGCAGGAAGATTTTTACCTTACCGGCTTAACTAAAGAAGCAGGCAGTAAAAGTCCAAGATTAGACTGCAAGCTCTGTGCAGTCTGATCTTGACCTATGCCGTCTACAAAAGCCATTATTCCTGACAGGATTAACAAGTTAACCCTTGGCTGCTTTCCGCAACACACATGTCTTTTCGCCAGCAGTGTAGATCAAGATCAGACTTCATCTCTTGTGCTATAATCTACACTATAATAATACATGTATTTCCAGACATAAAATTCCCCAGGAATGCCAATCCTACGAAATTGAAGCAAATAATAGTCATATTCACGAACATATTACTTTGTATGCATTTTCAGCGGGATACAAAGGAGAGCAAAAAGAGAGAAAGTTTATAATGTTTAGGAAAAGTCACAAGAACTTGAATGTTTACTCCTGCTTGGAGAAAAATACTGCAAAAATAATATTTTTCTGCCGAGACTCGAACTACCGACCTGAGCTATTCGGGTAACTGTTATACTTCTGTTTTCAAAATGTATTCATTTCCCGTTGCACAATCACGGTTATTATGTCACTAACGGCATAAATTTTACAGAAAAAATACCGAAAACGGGCAATTTCTCGTTTTTTTCCCCATTTGAGGCATGCTCTGGCATAAAGGGACTTAATGCATCTCCGAAATGCATTGTACCAAACAAGCCATCACAATGTAAGGGATCCACAAAATCCACTTTGTCTAACAACGGACTGAATTATGAGTTAGAATGGTCCTTTGAAATACAGAAAATTTATTGATAGCAAAAAGTTTCAGCCTAGGGTCAGCCTGCGCGGACTGCCCTGGTTCGCTATATTTTGCACATGCATTGATCCCCCTTTTCACAGAGCACGACTACATTATGTATTTCTACCTTTCCATATTAAAGCCATCTTTGCACGCGCATGAAAACTATTAGTCTTCGTAACGTTTTACCAAAATTTTTCGAAAGGAAATCTGTTAGGATGCCACTTTTAGGTTTAGTAATAATATCGTGGTAAACTGGAGCCCGTACTTGTGCATTTGACTCATCTGCTACAAGTGGGATTCAGAAACAGAGCGACAAGAGGAGGAAATTGGTATGACAAGAAATTTTACCAATTCTCTCAATTAATGTCTATATTGCTGTCAAACCGTCTCGCACATGTTATCTGTTCATTTCCCAGGCTATTTGTGGGAAAATCCAAAATAGCAATGTAGGATATAATGTAATAAGTATATCAATTATTCAAACCGTGTTATTCCCCAGGGGGTCCTATAAGGCAAAATCTGGGTCACTGTCACAAAAACCGGATTATTTTCGGAGGCAATAGTTTTATGACAAAGTTATAGCCTCTTTTGCCTTAAAGACCCAGTAGAGGCCAAAATATCAAAGCAGGTGTCATAATACATTTAAATTTGAATCATACCATTTTAAAGTATGGAAAATATTGTGGAGATGACAATCTGTTATCGTGTGGTCGGGCCATGTGTTAGTTGCTGGCAGAAAAATGAATTTCAAAATCAGGCAAAAAGTAAACAAAAGACACAGCTACCTGGCAGGTTTTAACCTAGTTTTGAAATTAATTTCTCCGTCAGTGACTAACACTTTTCTGTCAGTGACTAACACTTTGACCGACCGTACAATGACAGATTGTCATCTTCACACAAGTTTCCATACTTTTAAATGGTATGATATAAATTTAAATGCATTCAAACACCCGCTTTGTTTACTTTGGACTTTATTGTTACTTTAAGAACCAGCATTTTCTCTCTTTTCCCACAATGTTTTCTACACTGTCAGAGACAAATTTCATCAATTGAGCCACTGTCAAACTGTCGTCTGCAAATGCTTTCAATTTGGCTTTGTCTACTATTTTGTTGTTTGGTGAAGGGTTAAATCCAACTCAACATATCTCGAAATGTCGAAGGCTTGCCAAGGCATTTGCTTGTATGCCCTGGCGTACCTTTGAAACTATCGGTTTTTCTGAAGAGAGGGTGGTGGTGAATGTTCCACTTCCTTTCTAAGATTCTTGAATTATTTCTAATTTTTCTCTCCTAACCATTGCAGTGACTGATAATAAAGACAGTCACAAAGGAGAGGCTAATGAAATATTTCAAGACTGCTTTTGACAGAATAATGTAACATTAAAGTTGCTCATTATATACAGGCAAATCCTGCTTTGCACACAATATTTCAAAAACACTTCTGCAGGATCGCAAAGGTAAAACATTGCTTGGTTAGGGTTAATCAATACACTGATGCACTATAAAGCCTGCAACACGCGAAAAAGGGCATTCGGACATTTGCGTAAAGTGTGGTCTTGGATCAGCCTGCGCAGCTGCGCAGGCTGATCCGAGACGGCACTTTACGACTACACTAGATTTTGTCCTACATTAGACTTGCGCAAAACAGAAAATTACATTAAAACGGAAAGTGTCGTTTCGGATTAGCCGAGTCCCAGTAGCTCAGTCGGTGCAGGACTTGAGAACAAGGGGTCGTAGGTTCGATCCCTGGCTCGGCCAATTTCTTTCCGAGGATTGATGATAGTCATTGCGACAGGATTCATTCCTCTCCCACCGCTGTCCACTGTTTCGACAATGGTTATGTGGGAAAGCAGCCAGTGGCTTGGAAAGAAAATTCTGCGGAGTACTGGTAAAAGAGACTCCAGGAAAGCATGGATAGGTTCACTGGCCGCCGCGATATAACTGAAATAATGTTGAAAACGGCGTTAAACACCATACAATCAATCAATCAATCAGTCGTTTCGGATTAGCCTGCGCGGAGTGCACAGGCTGATCCGAAACGACACTTTACGCAAATGTCCGAATGCCCCTTTCCGCGTGTTGCAGGCCAAATTATTATTATTGTCTAATGTCATTAGCATAATCATTTACTAGAGGACGAAATTTTAGATTTGTCCAAAATGAAAGCAATTCCAGAAGACATTAAATGTTTCTCATAATATGAAAATCGCCTTTCAAAAAGTAGAAAACATAATGCTGGTTACCAGAATTTTCGTGTTTTCCAATGTTTTCAAAAACCTTCATCAGGGTCGTTTGAACTCGGTAATGTGTGGTACAGCGATAATACGAGTCCGAAGACTACAATATTCGTTCAAGTTCGTTTCTACAAGTCGTGTCGTTTTTCGAGACTACAGTTTTTGGTGCACATTTGCGATTGCTTTTCATATACATTTCAGCTAGAGGTGGTTGTTCAGTATTTACAATGAAAGGTTGCTCGCAAATAGTGATTTTTGCATAATGTATGTATGTTTGTGATAAGTAAACATAGTCCTGTTGTTAACTCTTTACCGCTGTCAGACGTCGACTAGTTGCAATCTACGTTTGAAAAAAACGTTGCAAAAGGATTTGTTACGAACAAACAACCTTTTTTGTAACGATGTTTGTAATTATTTCTGCAGCTTTCTTTCATTCATCGATGTTTACGAAGTCCAGTGTGCTAAAAGTGCTACAGGGTATAAGTGAGTCAGATGATTTCGCCCAGAACTAGTAGTTGTCATAATTTACTTATCCATCAGCCAATGTTTATTCGAAAACAAAGGCCAATAACACAACGCATGAAAGCACGACAGTATTTTCTTACAAAAAGGGCTTTAATAATATGACAGGAAATTATAAAGAAACAAAAGCATTCCTGTGAAAATACAGCAGTTTTATTGTAGTAAATGTGGCAGCAGTTTTTGTACATTTGAACACATTTTTGCTTTACAATGAACACAAGTGTGGTATCGCACCTTCCCATTCAATCTTGAATAAAGTGGAAATTTGTACAACAAAATAATACATGAACAAAAATATTAATAAAGTAAAGAACAGAAAACAAAATTTTAAAGATCGATTGTATAAAGTAATGCCAGCCATTAATATAAAATGTCGTAACGCAGAGCAACAAATACAGGAAATAGCCAATTTAGCACGCAAACGAAACTCAAATGCAGCAATCCCACATGTTTTTTTTTCTTTTTGTCAGCATATCTAATGAAACAGCAGGATGTGTAAATCAAAATTCATACTACTGATCTAATCTTTCTGACAAACAACTTAAGTTGTAATAGGCAAAATTAAGATACTAGTAGTAATTACATAAAATAACGAAGTTGTCAAGAGTTATAAAAAACATAAAAATACTTTATTTGAATAAATGTATATGACACTTTATTTGTGTTGGGAGATTCTTTCATTTTGTTCTGTATCACAAGGTAGAAAATTTTAGAATCCTTTCTCTAATATGCAATACTTCAGAGTGAAAAAAAAATCTAAAGAAAAAAAATCTAAAGACCAGTGCATATTCAACATGAACAAAAGGCAAATAATATAAATTTGTGGCAACTTACTGGCAAAGCTTTTACTTGTATACAAATAGGCAACAAAGATAATATTTGAGCAAATGGAGAAATACACATACATCTCAAGTTGACCAATTTTACCAATGGAAACATGGAGAGGTTGGTCAACTTGAGATGTATTTCCCCACTTACCAAAATATCTTAACATGTCATCATCAAGTGTTGATGTACTACCATTACTCTCTCAGTAAAAGCTTTGTTACAACTTGAAGGGCAGCCAGAGTTTTCCCCTTTACTTCACTCTATACAACATTTTTCTTTGCATTCTGTGCTGAAGTTCTCCTCGCCTCAACATGAAATGGATCACCTTTTGGATAGATCTTTCTGGGTATTTCTAGACAAAGAAAGACATGAAATGGATCACCTTTTGGATAGATCTTTCTGGGTATTTCTAGACAAAGAAAGACATGAAATGGATCACCTTTTGGATAGATCTTTCTGGGTATTTCTAGACAAAGAAAGACATGAAATGGATCACCTTTTGGATAGATCTTTCTGGGTATTTCTAGACAAAGAAAGACATGAAATGGATCACCTTTTGGATAGATCTTTCTGGGTATTTCTAGACAAAGAAAGACATGAAATGGATCACCTTTTGGATAGATCTTTATGGGTATTTCTAGACAAAGAAAATATGAAAATTTTAGAATTGTTTAACTCTTTACCACACAACAAAAGTTTTGACTGGTCCAAATTGAAAGTGTTTGCAGACAACAATTTAAATTTGGCTCAAATAATGGAATATGTCTTTGATGTGGTAGAAAACATTGTGGAAAAAGGAGAAAATACTGGTTACCAGCATTTTCTCCTTTTCCCACAATGTTTTCAAAAGGCCTCTTCCTCAGGGTCGTGAAAACCAGGGATTATTTGGTAAAGGGTTAAGTAGATTTGGGTGCTCTTTTTGAGTACATAATTATTTCTGTTACATCCAAATGGTCACAACACACCAGTTATTGTTTAGAAATTTGGATAAACCAATGAAAACCTAAATTACTTTATTTTTTCACTTTCTCAACGCATTCAAAATAAGCTTGATTTTCATATCTAGAATATTTGACCACAGAATTTCAAAACAGTGAGAGCAGAATCCTAGTCTGACACGGCATTCTATAAATCATTAGCATATCTTAAATTTTACACAACTAATGGAATGAACACTCAGTTTGTACGACAGATGCATTTATTCCAACCTACAGCTATTAAATAAAAAAATTTCATTAAATATTCATAAAATAACGGTGTACAACATCTAATGTTAAGCATCCATTAAAACGGATTAAATAAATCAAGTGAATTGGATTTCAAGCCTTAAAATCTGCAGCATTCAGTCAGCTTCCTAGAGGTTAGCTGTAATGATGATTATCCTGAATTGCACTAGTATTTACAATTTACTGGCATTCAATATCAGACATTTCTAAACATTGTTCTACTTCTAAATTTAAATGACAAAAGCTGTCGATGCGCCATAAGACAACATTCTTTCTAAATTTCAAGATAAATCACCAAGACTAGTCATTTTATTGGCTGAGACATTCTTTCTAAACAAATCAGAGAGCTAGTCTTAGGATTCACAGTTTGAAATTTAATTTAGAATGGTGGCTAGGTTAGAGCCCCTGGATTTGTCATGTCACTAGTTCAAGTATTAAAAGTATATGGCTTGCAACACGCGAAAAGGGGCATTTGGACATTTGTGTAAAGTGTCTCGGATCAGCCTGCGCAGTCCGCGCAGGCTAATCCGAGGGGGTACTTTACAACTACATTAGATTTTGTGCTACAGTACTTGCGAAAAACAGAAAATTACATAAAAACGGAAAGTGCCATCTCAGATTAGGCTGATCCGAGACAACACTTTACGCAGATGTCCGAATGCCCCTTTTCGCGTGTTGCAGGTCAAATTAAGTAAAAGTTAAGAAAAAGTACCTGTTTTAGGAAGTCTTGCATGATAGCATGTTCTGATACTTGTGAACCAATGACAAATCTCCTCTTTAACTGTTTTTCTATGCGAGACAACAATTCCTGGTCTTCATCAGTAGTGAAGCCTTCCACACCTGCAACAAAGTCATGTTTTACCCTTTACCACACAATCCTTAGTTTTAATGAACCTGAGATAGGCTTTTGACAAATATTACCTACTCTTTTAAAGATAAACTCCATTATTTCAGCCACATTCAAAATGCTCTTAATATAGACGAGACTAAAATTTTGTCGTTTGGTGGAGAATTTTAGCTCTTCACCTCCTGATTCAAAATTGCAGGGGAACACTTTGAAATTGTCCAAGTAAAATGTGGATAATCTAGATGTGCTTATGTTTAATACATCAATTAAAAAGAAAAATATTGTAGACAAGGATATACTGATCGAAACCATCAACTCCTTCAGCCAAGGACTCAGAGCAGTCTGCTGTGACATACACAAGTTAAGTTTTCACCAGGTTTCTGCAAACAGGTCACAAGATTTTCACCCTCTCATCATTCTGTTACAAATTTAACATTTTTATCACATACTTTCAAAGCAAATATAAGCCTAAGCTGTACAAAGCCAAATAAAAACAAGAAACAAACATTTTCTCTCAGTTGCAAAGACCAGATTATCCCAAATGCCAGGCTTATTAGATTTTGACTAGAATATTGCGTACAAAAAATTGGCATCGAAGATCTAACAGATCAGACAGCATATTCTGTGCAATCATATGTTTCTAAAAGCACCTTAATTTGGCATTAGCATGAAATGGTCATATACATTAATTCTTTTTTTTTTTTCCCAAATTAATATTAATTCTTTTTTTTTTTTTTCCAAATTAATAAAAACCAAATATAACTCCAAGACTAGATGGAAAACTTTCATCTTTTTTTTCTCTCTATCTTACATTCTGTCTACTGCCTGGGTCTGATGACTAGTTTTTCCAGGTACATCATTTTTTTTTTAAACTTTGACCTTAAAACTCTTAAATCTTTATTTCAGGATCAACCAGACACTGCATTTTTAGTCTACCAGTTTTTACATACTTATTTCTCAGACCATGTTTGATTTTAGTGATTCCCCTTGCAATGCCTATAAAGGTTTGAAAGATAAATAACAGAATTTTGTGACTAAAGGCTGCATTGTAACAGCATATCCTTTTTGACATTATGCTTGAGAGATAAATTTTCAGAGGACAAGATGATTTAGAGGATATCTTCAACTTGTTATCAAGAGACAAAGCTTGGACTTTTCAAAATTGAAAGCATTTGCAGATGACGAATTAAATGTTTAAAATGATGCAATTTGTCTTTAATGTGTGTCTGGCTACTAAGAGTTTCTCCTTTTTTCTTGTTTTTAAAATCCCTTTTCACCTGGGTAGTTAAAACCAGGACTACTTGTTAATGGGTTAAATGCACGGATGCATCTAGAAATTTTCAAATAGGTGTCTTTTCCCAATTGTTCTCAGAAAAAGAGGGGCACGCGTCCCCCCTTTTAAGTGTAAAGAGAGGGGATAAACTTCATGGTGATTCCCACTGTGTGGTAAAAGGTAATTGTATTATTGTTTATGTATTTGGAAAAATAGTGAAGATCACATTCATTAAAGGGTTCTGCATCTTTTTCTTTAACACTTGTTACAGTGCTATCACTGTAAGACAAGAAGACTTAACCCCCACACCACCCTATCCTTCCTCAAGTTTGCTGTTAAATCTACGTTCTCTTACCTGCCAGATTGCCTGACATAGCTGCATCCAGGGTGGAAACTTGAAACAATCTCAGTGCTTCATCTACTTCTGCCTCTGATGCAAATGGCTGCAATTTCATTTTGGCCAGGGACTCGCTTATACGTATGATAGCTTCTAGTTGTCTACAAGAGAGAAATAATGGTTAAACGGTGGCATTTCAGTGGTCAAGCTCATACAGTCATACAAATAATAACATAGCATTGTGTAATAGAACTTGAGTGCAAAAATTAAACAACATTGACAAATTGGCAAAATTATTTCTTACATATTCAACACCACTTCCAGTCACGTTTTATTTTACTTTTCAACATAGTGAAAACATTGCAACACATGTACATAATAATTACAATTTCTCCCTTTGCCAGAGTCTTTTTTAAAGTTGCGTATTGCATCTCAACGATTCATCTGCAGGAGTAAAGAGTTTACTAAGCCACTAGATATTTTAGTGAGTAGGAAGATCAAATTATCCCAGGAATTTTTCCAACAAAACTGCAAATCTGATGATTCTCAAAACCGTGATCAAAACAATTTTGCACCTACATTAATAGCAATAAAAACCATTCTCAAGACAAATCAATAAACGAAAAAATATTTTGTGGAAAATCGATCAACGATCCTTTTCTTTCAAAGGAGTGTTGTAATCTTAACTCGTTACCATACAAAATGATTTTACACAGATCCATTTGTATTTCCAGACAACATATTAGATTTACTTTAAAGTACGGGGTCTGTGAACGGGTAGAAAACATTTTGTGAAAAGGAGAAAATCCTGGCTACCAGCATTTTCTATTTTTGCCACGTTTTCATACACCTTCCTTGTCTGGGCATTAAAACTAAAGATTGTTTGGTAAAACATAGAGCCTTTACCTGACTGTGATTGGGATGCTGACTTTTTTACCAGTCTCTCGTTCATATTCTCCAGCACTATTTCTCATCAACACATATCTATTCTTCAGTTTCTCAGCAGCTTCTGGTGAGAGGCGGGGACCACATTTTCTGAAACATTCAATTATCTGAGTAGACTAGTGTCTAATTAAACTTAGTGCACTAATGTCTATGGCTAAATAACCAATTTTTGCAATTCAATGTGCAATGAGCCAATAAAAATTGGGTATTACATATGTATGTAACTGGTCTTTCGCAACTTTGACAACCATTTGAAAAAAGCATGATTTACAATTATGTTTCATCTGATATTTTTAGCATCCTCGTTTCAATAGGTTATAATAAAGATATTACTAGGTTTTTCACATCAACGTAAAATGTGGCTAGATGTTGCAAATTGGCAAATATGCCTAATTTCTGTTTCTGGTGCTAACTCTTTCCCAAACAATGAAACCTTTGACTGGACCAAACTGAAAGCATTTGCCGATGACAAATTAAATGTTGCTTAAATTGTAACTTCTGTCTTTGACAGTGTATAAAATGTTGTGGGAAATGAAGAAAATGCTGGTTACCAGCATTTCTTTCTTTTCCCACAGTGTTTTCAAAAGGCTTCTCTTCCAGTGTCATTAAAACTCAGAATGTGTGGTAAAGAGTTAAATGCAATTTTCAACAATTTGTCAAGTTCACCAGGCCTTGAAAATTTCACTTGTCCGCTCGTCGTCATGAGTGAGCTCAGGTTAAGGACCAGCAGAAATTTGCAAATGGTCGTCCTTTTGGACGAGTAAGAAATAATGAGCAACTTTGCAAATGACATAAAAGCATCGTGATTGAAGGAAAGCCTGAGTCTATCGTGACAGAAAAATCAACGTTTTTGTCCCGTAATCAACTTACAGACGCAATTCAAATTCTTCATCATTAGTTTGATAAGTTGGGCATCGATAAATGCTTAACTCAATGCAGTCAAACACCCAGAAGATATTGATTGGTGTAGAATAAATCGCCGTCGCTGTCCCACATCGCCTTGTTTATTCAGAGCCATATGCATGATGAAAAATTACGATTTGAATCATCCCGAGCAAAATTTAATGATGGAAATGAATTAGGCAAATTCTACAGACAAAATGATTGGGAATGTGTTATTTTAAACCGGCTATTAAATGTTTCATTCTTTCCGATTTTTCCGGTACATAATGTAGACGTTTTAGTCATGTCCATTTGTTGCTATGTAAATAAAGAAATGATGACTCAACTTCGTGCGTCTGTGAAAGTTTGTTTAAAAGATGACGGACATCAGGAGCTTCTTTGGAAAGAAAGACAATGAGAAACATGGAAGAGAGGATACTGAGAAACAGTCTAAGCATAAATCAGCATGAAAAGAGTACGACATAACCAAAAGACAAAGACTTATATGAAGTAAATAAAAACTTAATGTTTGAATAATTGACTTTTATATCTTTCCTGTGAGACGAGTAAAAAGCTAGGAAGGACGAGTAATTTTTTTTATTCCACTTGTCCTGCAGGACGAGTGGATCTTGAAAAGATTTTCAAGCCCTGGTCACACTGTAACCTATCAATGCAATCAAAGAGTTTCTTCACCAATACCTCACACAAAAGTCTTTCATAGCCACTTGTGGTTTTCAAACAGTCATACTTTCATAACAATGTGGCCCTGTAAGAGTACCAACCTTGTCCAAATGACTTTCATATATCCTCTGACAGAGAGTTGAATTCAAACCCTAAAACTGTTAATAAATGGCCCTCAGCTTTATAACATTGCCCTTCATTTGTGATTGTGCTAATATTTTTATATGAAAAATTAAAGCAACTGCTCAAAGAGCAATCTGAGGAAAACGCAGAGGTTGGCGAGTAATTTTAGACTTTGTGTTATACTGCAAAGCCAAATTAAAACTTACGCCCTACAATATCCAATGAATTTTTTCAAAGTCATCAAGTCTATTTCTCCTTCAGCAGGCTCCTCAGTCATTTGTAATGCATTTAAGTGAACATTCATCACATGTTTGGCTAGTCTCTGTAAGTATAAATTAGAACAGTTTAAACTGACTACTTAATTCTGTCAGTATATAAACTTGACCTTCATTCAATCACTTAAGCATGATCCACTAAATGTCATACAGGTTCTTAACCATGTAGGCTTGACTGAACAGGCAGACGACATAGATTTTGCAGTCCAGCCTTGGCTCCATACCAACCCCAAAAGTCCTTGTTTTTGCCAATGGTGCTGATATGGACTGAAAGATAAGTTTCTTATAAGTGTATTGTCCATCACAGCTATGCTTTTATAAACTTTGTATGCTATTTATCCACCAAGATAATACTTGATTTTGTCTTCACAATATAGGTCAAGATGAGATTGCACAGATAGTTGCAATGTATAATTTCTATTGGCTTGAAATTTCCTTATTTTTTATCAATGTGGGTTAATCAATAAATTCTTGACATACATGTATTTTTGAAAATTTTTGAAAACTATCATTTTCCTTTCACAAAGAGACTGCTGAATAATGGTGCTGACATTTTGTCATTGAAAAATATGTCCACATCACATCTTCAAGGCTATTTTGGGTAAAATTTTCCCATCATATATTCAAGAACTGACTGTGCATTCTATGCAGTCTGTTTTAAATCAACACCATTTACAAAAGCAATAGCATAATCCTCCGGCTGCTCAGTGTTAGCCCATTTCTTCAATAATGAGATTTTCCATGTCTGTACCGTGGAAAAGTTTAGAATAAATTGTATGAAAAGGAGCAATTGTGTGTAACATGGGAGTGCTCATTTTTTTCCAATTTATGAAGAACAAAATCTTTCTGTGCCTTTTACCTTGTCCTTCAAGGAATGCGCATTTGGTTTTGTAAGGTCCAAAACAGCTTTTAAGGTAATAGATTATTAATAACCACTTGTTTAAGAAAGGATCATTACTTACAGTATCCCTACTTTCATCATGTTCATCTTTCACAATGAATATCATGTCAAATCTGGACAAAATGGTGGGCATGAAGTCTATATTTTCTTCCCCTTTTGTATCATCCCATCGACCATACACACTGTTAGCAGCCGCAAGCACAGAGCATCGAGAGTTCAGTGTTGTGGTTATACCAGCCTGAAATAAATTTTGTGATATATGTATAAAATTCAAATTTCCAATAGATTCAAGTTTCTCTGATGTCAAACATCAGAGGATGTGTACATTTCTAAAAAATTGTCTTAATTTTAAGGCTAGCCATTGAATTGGGCAAGACATTTTGTTGTACCATCAGGTGTCTAGTTTTGGAAGTTAGTATTACAAAGCAAATTCGAAGTGGAAGGTAACAGGTATACACTGATGCAAATCCTGCCCTAATTTCATTGAAAATTCTCTACTAGAATCTATCAATCTTCACTTGAAGGTTCACTTGAAGGTTAACTATAACTATTCCAAATAAAAGGCTGGCTGTCTCATGTAGCAGTTTTAAATTCAATAGCAAATAGCATGAATGTGGACAATTTCGGACATAGTAAACTTGTTGAATTCAGAAATCACTATTAGGCCACAGTTGCTGTTTATATTATGTACAGACTTTGTTTATGAAAGCATGTACTCAGTCACTTATACCTTTGCAATAGAGATAGTTTGTTGTTCCATTGCTTCATGGATGGCAACCCTATCATCCTCCCTCATCTTGTCAAACTCATCAATACATACAACACCCCCGTCTGCGAGTACCATAGCTCCACCCTCCATCACAAAGTTTCTCTGTGGATAAACATCAATGGATCAGAGAGATAAAATTACAATAACTTTGTTACTTAAAAGCTAGACACTTGAAATGAATATTTTTGGCCAATAGAAAATGAGAAATTGGTTTTTTGAAAAGCTCGTCAACCTAAAACATCTTGCAAAAGTGATCAGACACGGTAGATCCTGGAAAATCCTTATCTTGACCTACACAAAGAAAGAATCAAATTTTCTACAGCTTCATTTGGGTTCATGGACATATATCATTCCACTTGAGAACTCATCATTTTAAAGTGCAAAGCAAATGGATGGAAACATTTGCCATTGGTCAAAGATCCTTGCACATCAAGAAAAATGGTTTATTCCAATGTTGGCACTTGAGATTTTCATTGTTTGCTGCTTAAACCTGTTTTAAATAGTATTTCAGTTAAAATAAAGAGGCACGAAGTTCGGACATAGCGTTGACTTTGACATAACAGGAGTTTTGAGATAAGCGATTTCGACATAATGAGAGTCGACTGTATTTTAAAAAAGAAGTCGAAATTGTTTTCAACCCTTCCTACATAACGAAAGCTGCTCTTTTAAACAGTGAGAGGGTACTAAATGCTATTAGCCTGTTACAAGGATTTTCATTGAAAAACCCTGGAAAACTAGACCTGTCTGGTACCTCTAACCTTCTTGGAGTTGGAGATGTTAAAAAAAAAAAAAAAAAAGGTTTTGGAAAGAGAGAACACTCACTGTTTGAGGATCTCTGGACACAGAGGCAGTCAACCCAGCAGCACTACTTCCTTTTCCAGATGTATAAACTGCAATAGGTGAACACCTTTCCACGAACTTCAGTAACTGAGATTTAGCTGTGCCTGGGTCACCCAACATCAATAAATTAACATCCCCTCTTCTTGTCAATCCATCTGGTAACCTGGTAACGATGAAAAGTTTCAGAATATGCTTCATTCCAAGACACCTTACCTCAACTTAATTATATTCACAAAATTTGGTTTCTATGCCATCGGTTGGCAAGTTTTTTTCACTTACATAGCAGTTTGGCAGTTAATTTTTCTCCTTTGTGTCACATAAAAAAGTTTAGGGTATGTCTGAAAATAAACTGTGTACTGGGCGATTAGCAAAGTATCGCACTTCTGTCTTCCGTGGAATACAGAAAATATCTGCAATAGATACCTAATACTTGACTCCCATGAACATATTCCATTGTCTATAATGGGCTATAAATCTTTCTAAGCACATGTACTGCTTATGTTTCTAAGCTGTATCTGGTAAAAATCTTATGAAGTCAAGACATGTGTTCAGTTTGGAAGGGGTATTCAAATACTGAATCCATTATTCTTCTATAAAACGTATGTTCTGTGTACTAATTGGAACCATCTCCAAGAAACATTCCTATGAGTATCTTCATCACTGGATTTGAAGAACCTTAAAAGGATTTTACCAATGGAACTATCATTATGTTTCTTTGCAAGTTTTATCAAAACCTTGAATGCAGAAAAATAAAGATGCTTTGCTGATGTTGCAGATTCAGATCAGACAGCACAAAATGTGAAGCAAGTCTCAGCCAGGGCTGAAAAATAGTGATAAAAAATAGCTGGGTCTGGGACCTTTTGGCCCTTATAACAGGAGGGTCCTAAGTATACTTGGGCAAGTCCGTGTTTTTTTTGTACAGGGTAGTGGTATCTCAGGAGATGACCCCCCAAACAACCTTAACATTTCAGTTTGCTTTTACTCTAGTGGCTTCTGTTGAAGACTGATGTTCAAACAAACAATTAGCATATTATGTTGACCAATATGAAATTTGCAATTTGGAATATTTTCTTATTGTGTTAGGCTCAGTTGAACAGTTGCATCGTGGAACGAAACCCACGACCAACTTTCATTTCAATATTCAAGGTACCAACCCGATCTCTGTTCTCACACTTTCTATCTTCCTGTAATTATGAAAGCTCTGTTTTATTTTCTTCCGGAGTTTTCCGTTTGATATTTAATGAAAACCAAAGTTTGAATTAACATTTTTTCGTAAACTTTTAGCGAAAAGCGTAGAAGATATGTTCGTAGATTTTAACCGGCTTCACTGCACGTAAATGTTATTGGTGGTAGACAAACTGGAACCAGGGAAAACTGTTGATATTACAATGACTTAAATAAGATTATGTGATAGTGTCCTCAGGCGGCCGGGGTACGTAAAAATTTTGAAGTAGTTCACTTTTACACAAAGATTGTCCTAAACAAACAGACCTGAATTATCATTAGAATGACTATTCTAAATTTAAGTCATTCTGAATTTATTTTCGGACATCAGACTTTTTACTTTGAAGACTGAACAGGTCTGACCTCCATTTTGACAGGTCTGTCGGACCCTCGCCTTGTTTTTTTCCGCGGGTCCGATCTCCATTTCAGTAGGTCCCGGACCTCTGACCAGCGCTATTTTTCAGCCCTGCTCAGCTCAAAGCTGCACAGTCCAAAACAAGAGTTAATGTCATTGAAAGTAAAATGTTAACAAGAATTAATAATTTGAAATAGTACCTTTTCCTTGAGCCTCCAAACAAGAGACAGGCAATAGCTTTTTTAATATCAAGGCTCCCATATATTGAAGGAGCAATGCTTTTGGCAATTGTCTCATAAACATTTGGGGTCTTGGACAGTCTTCTGAATTCTTCTTCCTCTGCTGGGGTGATTGATGTTCCAGTAGTGTGACCTTGACCTTCTGTATCCACCTGTATCCCAACTACCCTGAAGTAGGGAGCTCGGATTCCAACATTCACTTTGTCCCGGGCTCCTTGCTGTGTTAAACAAATTATATGTAATAAATTTAGAGCTCTGATACAAAAAAATTTGTCTGCATTATTTCTCTATGACAAGTTCTGTCTCTTTCCTGACCTGCCTGACAAAAGTACAGTTAACCTTTGATAAGAATCACTTCACAAGTTCTGTTATTTTCCCTTGCAAGAATCTTGCAGTATCTGCATATTTCATATGATAATGGTCTTTGCATAAAATAACCAACAATTCTTCAAATATGCTCCTTGTTTCAGCTGCAAGGTATGTCCTTAGCATTTTACTATAGACAGTCAGGATATCTTTTTTTTATTCATAAATTTAACCTCAAATTATTTAAAACCACTTTCTTCAGTTTCTTGCATAAATCAAAAAAAAAAAAAAAAAAATCTCACCTTCGAAGGCTTCCCAGATTTCTTGATAGAAAAAATACCCATAACAGTCACTCTGTTACCCGGTACCACACGGTCACAAATGTACCTGTCAACGGCAAAATGGATACAATAATGTGCATTGGATGTGCAGTTTAACCCTTTGCCACACATCCTGATTTTTAATAACCTTAAGGAAAAGGACTTTTGAAAACATTGTGGGAAAAAAGAGAAAATGCTAGTAACCAGCTTTTTCTCCTTTTCACACAATGTTTTTTACCATTTTGGAGTACAAATTTCTTAATTTCTGTAACATCTAGTTTGTTGTCTGCAAAAATTACAGCTTTCAATCTAGACCAGTCTAGAATTTTGTTGTGTAGTAAAGATTTAAACTTCATTTCATGATTATGAAGTAAAAGACTTTCCAAGCCTGTAAATCACATGCACATGGCCAATAAGAATTCAACCCATCATTTTTTTGTTTTGTGTTTTCATCTATCCTCAGTCCAGTCTTATTTTCAGATATTAAAGATTTTTCATGGTTATATGTCAATGCTCTCTGGAAAAATACATGGTCAAATTTACATATAAACCCCTTTACCACAATGGAAAGCAGACACAGCGCTTGCAACTAATTCAGATTAAAAATAACAAGAGCACTGCATGCGCCAATGTTTGGCTGCAAGTGCTTGATTTTCAGCGAAAATTCTAAGTCAAAAAAGGGGCACAACTGTGTCAAATATTTTGATAGTTACCTGCCCTTGTTGTTTGAGTACCCCATTTGATATTTAACTCTTTACTACACAATCTGGGCTCTTAACGACCCTAACAGAGAGGCCTTCTGAAAACATTGCAGGAAAAAAGAGAAAATGCTGGTAACCAGCATTTTCTCCTTTTTCCATAATGTTTTCTGCCTTCTCCAAAACAAATTTTGATTTTTCAGTCACATTTATTTTGTCGTCTGCAAATGCTTTCAATCTGGACCAGTCTAAAATTTTGTCATTTGGTAAAGGGTTAACAACTTGTCCAAGTTTGAAGCAAGTACCTTCAGTAACAACAAAGATATTGAAAAATGTCAAAGTTTTTGCATGACGACAAAGCTGCCTCTGAAAACAGCCCAGCTAACAATCAGGTGGTACAATTTGTGCAGTTTCATCTTCTAATTACAATGTATGAAACTTGATTCAAAACTCATTACTGTCCAGTCTCCACAACTGCACCAGTTCGGGGGGGGGGGGGGGGGGGAAAGAAGAAAGGGTAGGGGAAGTGAGGGTTAAAATCTTTGACGAGAATTCGAAGAAAACTGAAGCAAAGTGACAAAAGTTTGTCACAGATTTTTCTTGATATATTACTTGAAAGTCATATAACTGGATGATTTTAAGTCATGGTATAGTACTGAATACATGCTTGACTTACCTGTCACAGTACAGCTGCATGTGTCTTGGCATCTCTCCATTGGGTACAGACTCTGGAGACTCCTGTAGCTTTAGCACTTGAAAATCTACACACTTGCATTTATCAGGCACAATGTAGAATGGGTCTACAGGGCACTTTGGTCTCCCAGCCTGGTCACTGAATTGATACAAAAATATCTCAGAAACAGTAATAATTTTTTACTTTTTAGGCTCCAAATATTGCTTATCACATCTTGTGGCTGCAGAGGAATTAAATCAGACACCAAAACTCATTTGAGAAAATAAAAATGAGAACAGATATCTGATAAATTCAGGTTCAGATTCATATTTGTTCATATCAATACTTACTTTAAAACTACTGTAGAAATGCAACAGACACATGCAAGACCCTAATATTTGGATTGTTAAGCCTTCACCAAACAATCCCAAGTTTTAACTTTTCTTCAGCAGAAAGCTTCTGAAAATACTGTGGGAAAAGTAGAAAATCCTGGTAACCACAATGCTTTCTGCCCTTACTCAAGAAATTTCTATCTTTTTAGACACATTTACCATCTGCAAATGCTTTCGATTTGGGAAAGTCTGTAATTTTGTTGTTTGTTGAAAAGTTCAGTCAGTATTATCTCTGGGAAAAGTTAATCAAAGACTTCACATTCAATTATGTCCGATATTGATCTGAACTGTCAGTGAAAATGTGCAAGGATGCTCTACACATCCTTCCCATTGAAACTATCCTACCTATTGCATTTTCTAGGCAGACTGTAGCCTTCAAGTCCCGGTTTCACAGCTATGTTGTTGATCATATTTCGACAGCTGCGACACTGGATGGTCAGTTGTGTTGCCTTTGATTTGATTGCCGATGCCGCAATTACAATGCCAGGAATCTTCACCAATCTTGCCATTTGTTCGGACTAGGGAAAAAAAAGTTACAGTTAAAAAACAATCTGCAGTAACTTCTGATGGGTTGAATGTTAAAATTGCTGTAATGAAATGTGCTACTGGTACCAACACAAAACAAAGGTATTATTTTAGAATAGAGCAAGAGGCAAAAATGTGCCATCAAAACACAGCTAAAAACATGCAAAAGAAGAGGGATAGTTTCAAAACAATAAACCAAATGCACTCAAGACTAATTCTCAAATAAATTTGGTAGGGACAAAGTGTAACATGTGTGCATCTTGCTAATTCAGTGTGACCAGGCCTGACTGGGACAATGCCCCAAAACACTACCTTGGCAGAACACAGTACAACCCCTTTTGAGAGTGGGGTGACACAATGACTGTATTCATATCGTCTTCTTTTCATAGTTGTGAAAGTACAAAGCCTCAGAACTAGAGGCGCTTGAGCGCCTGTATCGCTCCACAGGCCTGATATTTCTATAATGGCGAAAGGAAGTTTTTAACAATTATCATTCAATCCTGCATTTTAGCTCACTGAAGAAACAATTTGGTAGACAACCACCATAGGAACTTACCTGCAAAACAACAATGACATCCAATGAATAGTTTTAGAGAAGAAATTTTTCAAAGATTTTACTTTATACCATAAAAGGAAAATGAGTCTCCCATAAAAGCCATGTTTTTTGACAAATCTTTTTTTTTAAGGAATTCTGTAAACCTGTATCTAAGGAACATTCCTGCAAAATAATAATGCTATCCAAATAGCGGTTTGGGAGGAGAAGATTTTTAAAGGTTTTTTACTTTGGTTGCCATGGCAACCAGAATTCTTCATGGAACACAACTATTTGAAGGAATTTGAAAGAGGACCACCAAAGGATAATTCCTGTGAAATTTGGTAAAAATCCAGTCAATAGTTTCTGAGGAGAAGTTTTTTAAAGAAAAAGTTTACGGACGCACGGACGGACACAACGCCATGACAATAGCTCGCTGGCCGAAGACAACCACCATAGGAACTTACCTGCAAAACAACAATGAAATCCAATGAATAGTTTTAGAGAAGAAATTTTTCAAAGATTTTACTTTATACCATAAAAGGAAAATGAGTCTCCCATAAAAGCCATGTTTTTTGACAGATCTTTTTTTTTTAAAGGAATTCTGTAAACCTGTATCTAAGGAACATTCCTGCAAAATAATAATGCTATCCAAATAGCGGTTTGGGAGGAGAAGATTTTTAAAGGTTTTTTACTTTGGTTGCCATGGCAACCAGAATTCTTCATGGAACACAATTATTTGAAGGAATTTGAAAGAGGACCACCAAAGGAACATTCCTGTGAAATTTGGTAAAAATCCAGTCAATAGTTTCTGAGGAGAAGTTTTTTAAAGAAAAAGTTTACGGACGGACGGACGGACACAACGCCATGACAATAGCTCTCTGGCTTTCGGCCAGTGGAGCTAAAAAGAAGTTATGTATGTTACAATTTTGCCAAATCACAAAATAAGTTAATCTGTTGAAACATCTACCTTAAGTGTACGAATATTGCATGGGTTTTCCTTAGAAACCAGCATAACCTGAATATCTTCCACTTCCTCTTCACCTTCAGGCCTAGGCCTTGTGATTTCATCAGCAACCTCCTTTGCCGCATCTTCAAACTGAACAATACAGACAAGAATATGTCATTTGATCAAATGTATACAAATTGAAAATAATTTCATACGACATAAAGCACTTGCACATTCACAAGATGTGTACTGTAAAAAGAAATTGCTCTTTCTTCGATCAGTATTTTGCATACATGAAAAGTATACTGTCTAAATCCTTTACTATGATTTATAAACCCTAATAAGGAGAAAATGCTGGTAATCAGCATTTTCTCCTTTTCCAACAATGTTTTCTATCCTGTAGGAGATAAAATTCTTTATTTGTGCCACATCTGTTTTGTCCTTTGCAAGTGGTTTTGAGGAGTCTAAAATTTTGTCAAATGGTGAGGAGTTAAAACATAAGAGTCACCCTCAGGCAAAAGGGGGTTTAATGCATTTCCATGATCCATTACAGGGTTTAATCTAGGCTGCGTTTTTGCGCCAATGGCGCGATTTTAAAGTCCTTGGCCCATTTTTGAAGCTCCAGTGCGCCGGACCGGCGCAAAATCCAATGCATCGGCGCTTTTCCGATTCCGTTGTGCGCCGCCATTAACTTTTTTTAGTATAGTTTTTAGCGAGTCAGTGTTAGAAGACGCTTTCCGCAGTATTGAAATTTCACTGCAAAGCGTCGCAGCAACATGGAGAGCCACTCGTCACAACTCGGCCGATTCCGTACCTACATCTGGCTCCCATCACCCGAGGTATGCCGAATGCACGGAGAGCGTTATTGGTATTCGGATATTCACCTATTCACGGCACACGAACGAATGCGATGGAAACCAGCTTTTGAAAACATGTCGGCAACGCAAACACAGAAACGAATCGGTGATTTCTTTTCTGGCGGAAATTCCGCCAAACAAGCGAAAACGCAGCAATCGGCTGAAACTAATGGTGAAAAACAATCAGCTGATGGAAAAGCTGGGAAATCGTATGCAAAAAAATTTCAAACTGAGTGGCTACAAAAGCCTCAATTTCACTGGCTTCGTTACGACGATGCAAAAAAATTGTAATACAAGTTACTTGTATAATACAGCAATCATTTAAAACAAATGATTTTTAGTGTTGTTACATAATTTGACCTCTTAACAACTCAATCACTATCCCCATACACAATTAAGCAGTAAATTATCTGGATTTACTTCCTTTTATATGGTAAGTCAGTAATAATTGAGCTTTTAAAATGCCAAGATCCTGGTTATTTGGTTGTTAAAAAGTGATGGCCCATCTCAAAATACTGGTGGTCCCTTTTTAAAATATTGATGGGCCACTGGCCCATTCTGACAAAGTTCTAGATTGAACCCTGCATTATACCAAGCAAGTCATCACATAATTTTTTATCCATAAATCCATTTTGTCTAACAACCAACTAAATCATTAAGTACACTGGTCCTTTGACATGCAGAAAATTGACCAATAGCATGAAAGTTTCCATTCAGTCAGTAGACTGTAAAGGCTGACCTGGGTCATTATTTTTTTGCAGAGGCATTATACTCCTTTTCACACAACTTAATATTTATTTTCTTCAAAAGCTCTGAACAGACACAAGCTTCTTTGTCACAGGACAGATTAATACAGAACATTTAATTATTGAATTAAATGAAAGTGGGCAAGACACTTAAAAAGAATACTATGACATAATAATTATACAGACATTTTTTGGTGTGAACAATTTCTCCAATTTCTTCAATGTTAGGTTGATACATTGAAAAATGTAGAGGTAGAGTAGCTTAGAAGCACAAACACAGATAAATCTGTCTTTAAAACCCTTCACTACTCAATGACTCTTAGTGACCCTGAGGAAGAAAGATTTTGAAAACATTGTGGGAAAAGCAGAAGAAGCTGGTAACCAGCATTTTCTCCTTTTCCCACAATATTTTCTACTCTATTAAAGACAGAAATCATCATTTTAGTAACATTCAATATGTCATCTGTAAAATACTTTAAATTTCGTTGAGTCCAAAATTTGGTTATTTGGTAAAGAGTTAAACAGTCAATACATTTAGCACTGTCAGGGTTTGGCACAGAAAATGGCAAACAACTAGCAGAGGTCCAGACTTTTCAAGAAACTTCTCTTGAGTATAAGCAATATAGAGAAGAACAATAGAGAAGATTTTACTCTAAGAACCCTAACTTACTTGTCCTCTTGTCTGTACTTCTGAACAAGTGTAGAAAACTTTGATACTAAAATCAGGGCCCTTATTCACCAACCATTCTTATTTTCATTCTTAGTCTTATTCTAGATTTAGAATGTAACTTTCAAAGTTAGAAAATTGTTGAGAATAAAACTAGGAATGGTTAGTGAATACAAACCCAGTCTAATGTACAAGTATGAAGAATTACCAGTGGTAAATGTTGTGTTGGGAGCTTGTAGAGTTTTTCAGCCAAACTCTCATCAAAACTTGCAACGTCCTCCACATCCACCTCTAGAAAATACTCGCCCAAGTTGTAATGCCTCTTGAGTTCATCTCTGTAACAATTTTACATAAAAACTAGACATGGAAAATCACAAATCACAAATAGCTATAGCTACTTTGAAAATAGTGTTCAGTTGTATTGTTCACCAATGCAGATGACAAATCTGACACAAAAATTTTAATTTTTTATAGAAAGGTTGAAAACATTGTGGGAAAAGGAGAAACTGCTGGTTTCCAGCATTTTCTCATTCTCCCACAATGTTTCCAAAAGCTCCTTTCTCAGGGTCGTTAATGTTAGGACTGTCTGGTAAAGTTGGGTTCCCTCTGTCTTTTTACATCCTTGAGCCATTTTTTCCAAATGGAAAGTCTGTGCGACTTTGAAATTCTAAGTGCCAATTTTAAGTTTAACCCATTACCGTTCAATAACGCCTTTTGACGCCCCTATCTCATTTGAACAAGACCGCCTTTTGACGCCCCTACCTTATCTGAACAATCACGCTTTTCGACGCCCCTATCGTATCTGATCGATAACGCTTTTTGACGCCTCCGACGTTCAATAGCAAAATACTCGGTTGTTTTAAAGGCCAGAATTTCATCGAATGCATGAACAATAAGTATAATTTATTATCTTTTAAAGGAATTGAAAAAAAGATACACTTTGTTCTTGAAAAAAAATAGTAATTTACGAAAGAAGTGAGCAGGGGTTAAAATTGTAAACGCACGCTTACCGTGGACGCTTGGCTAAGATTTTCATCTGAATCCACGAGATTTTTTTCAAAAATCAGCATTGCTTTCAAATAAAATCCTTCTTTTGTTTTTCACAAGTAATATTCCTCATTAACTGTTGGTAATTTAATCCATCTGCGACTCGATATGCTAGCAGAATGCAGTCAAATAAAATTGTGTCACCAGCCATTATGGCAGCAAAAACACGAAGCAAAGTACTTAGACTACTACATAACCGAAGTCTTTTAGCCAACTGAGAGAAATTAATCGACCGTGATCAGACTGCGTATTTCGCTTAGAACATGTCTTGCTCTCACGACCTTTTTTAAATCGGAACTAATTTTACCCTTTCCCAAACAATCACTTGTTTTTGCGACGAAAATGAAAACATCGTGAGAAAGAGCTAACTTAACTGCTTGTTACAAGCAATTTCTCGTTTTTCCATATATTCTACCCCTTGAGATACCTATTTTTCAATTAACGGTCACTGTAAAATATCATCAATAAGGTCTTTCAATTTGGATCAGTCTAAAATTTTGTAGCAATTGGTTTGTAAGCAATTCAAGGCCAAGGAAACAGAAAGCAAGCGAACTTTGCCGTGATTGTATTGTTGGACGCTTCGTAATTTTCTTGTTTTTGATACAAAAATAAAGGGCTTCTGCATGAACGCAGTCAAATCAGTATGTCGTTGTTTCGATAAGATTTTATTGCCCGTATTGTTTGCGGATTTTCAGAAGCTTGCATTCCCCTTTTTTTCCCAAATTTAAATCAAGGCTCCCTGGTGTGATTACGTAATTACAGATTACAATTAAAGTCATATCGGCCAACAAACGGTGCTGCAAAGAACACGTGCCATAGCGCATGGTAATATACGATGCACACCCTTCATACAAAGACATTCAATTGTTCGTTCTTGGAAAATTAAAGTTCAGTTATTTCTTCTTTCTGATACAAAAGTAAAGGGATTATGCATGAACGTAGTACAATCAGTATGTCGTTGTTTTGATAAGATTTTATTGCCCTGTATGTTTGATGATTATCAGAAGCGTTCGATCCCTTTGTTTTCTAATCCCCGTGGGGTCCCGGGTTTTTTTTAATTTATAGAATAGGACCTCGGCCTTTCTCTATGGCATGTCGTAGAAGGCGACTAAAATTAGAGACAAACGGCTGCTTTCCTCGTAATTCGTAGGATTGCAGCAGGCTGGGTAGTTCTTATTCCAAATCCTGTATTTTTTTCTCGATGTAAATAGGGTTTGGAATGGGAATCAATTGGCCTGTGGGACCCCGTGTGGTTTAATCGGGGGTATAAGAATAAACCACTGCAGTCCCGCGATCGTCACATCTGCCATTTCATCTGGCGGAACAAAAGTGACAGCATGCATGTCGTAAAAGGCGACAAAAGGGGCATCATTTTGTGTTTCGTCCATTCCTCATTTATCATGTTTGTCTTATGTTGTTGTACATGTATGTTATTTTCACCTCGCATTATTGTTTACTAAGTAAGTGCGCCCAATATGACCTAAGTTGTCGACGGGCCTTAAAACGCTATTCATCATCATTGTTTTCTAAATTCGAATGACCAGGCTCCCTGGTGTGATTACGTAATTATAGATATGATACATAGGCATATCGGCCGACAGTTTGGTGTTGCAAAAAACACGTGCCATAACGCACGCGATTGGTCAGTTTATAGTCCAATTAAAATGAAATTGTTTAATTGACAAAAATTAATTGACCAATCAAAGAAAATAGCAACTTAATTCTAATCCCGTAATTTAAGTTTTCTTTCAGTTCGTTTGAGAACACTCGCTGCGAAGCATCTACTTCTATCTAATTGCGACAGCTAAATTAAAAAATGTCTGACTCTGATTCTGATAACTCTGTGTTCGAGTTTGATTTCGACACAAACATATCAGAATTTTCGGGATTTTCTGCGTCTGACTCCGATTCTTCCGACTCCGAGGTCGAGGATGCTCCCGATCTTCAATGGCAGGATGAGCTTACACCACCGATGGTGTGTTTTAATATTCTTATTTTGCATATTTACTCAATTTCACTTTGGGAAAAACTCAAAATAATGGCTGGACTACCAGAACATTGTAACTTTGATTATTCAAGGCGTAGTTACGATGTTTTGGAAGCCAACCAAAAATTATTTTTTTCTTTTGTATTTGATGAAGCAAACCACGCATTTCAAAACAATAAAAATCATCACTTTTCATAAATGATGTTCTATTATGGGATTGAGTATAATTTCTTACAGGAAAACACATGGATCGAAAACATCGGACGCGATATCATGTAAACTCAAAATAGATTTGGGCAAATTAGACTTTCGAAAAAATCGCATTTTCTTGGACAACATTTTGCAACGCAAACGATAAGATCTGAACATGCCGAATCTTTATGTTGTCATTGACGATCGAGTTTAACTCTTCTAGAAATGTTTTCTACCCAAATGATAAAGAATATTCATGCTGTTTTGTTACAACTTAAACACTCGCATAAACAATAAAGATAAATTTTAAATCAGAATAAATCTCTGTGAAAAAACTGAAGGGAAAACGACGATTTACTTCGCTACGTCGAATACAACAAAAAAGAGGGGTTATTTTTGCTGAGTTTTGATACCCTGAGAAAGAAGCCTTTGGAAACATTGTGGGAAAAGGAGAAAATCCTGGTAACCAGCATTTTCTCCTTTTCCCACAATGTTTTCTACTTTTAACAAAACAAATGCTTTCCATTTGGACAAGCCAAAATATTGACGTTTGGTAATGAGTTAATTTTGCAGTGATCTAAAGTAATTGAAAACCATGGTAAGAAAAGGAGTATAGATCTACAGGCGGATTTCCTTTTCCACCATGTTTTCTAACACTCTTACTCGATTCTAAGCACTAATGGCTGTGTATTACTTGGGAAGATAATGATTTGAAAAAAATAACAAAAAGGACTACTTTTGCACATCAAATTTAATCATTATCATTGATGGGTGAACAGAAAACTGTTGATAGATACAACAGTTTTCTCATCACATTTTCTGTTCAATCGCCAAGGGCTAAAATGATCCTAAGATATTACTTTAGGAAAACAATGCTGGAAAGAAGAAAGTCTGTTACAAGCAATGTCTTCTTTCCCCACAATGTTTTGAAATGTTATCTACTCTACAATATACTTGCATTAGACTGCAACCTCAATTTTGACCATTCTATAATTTTGACATCTTGTCAAGAGTTAATCCCTTTACCACACAATCCCTGCTTTTGACGACCTTGAGAAAGAAGCCTTTAGAAAACATTGTGGAAAAAGGAGAAAATGCTGGTAACCAGCATTTTCTCCTTTTCTGACAATGTTTTCTACCCTTCACAAAACAAATGTCAAATTTTCAGTCACTTTTATTTTGTCGTCTGCAAATGCTTTGAATTTGGTCCAGTCCAAAATTTTTTTTGTTTGGTAATGAGTTAATTATTGAAAAATATCATTTTTGATTTAAATTTTGATGATTTTTAGCCAAATAAAATAAAAGTTGAAGAAAACCTTCGAAAAAATGCGGGAAGAACAGAAATTGCTGATCGTAAGCACATCCTCCTTTTCCCACGTTGTTCTGTACCTGTCAAAGACAAGTCACACATTTTGAACCGTTTTTTTTTTTCTTTTCTTTTGCATATTCCAATTTTGTGAGGTTTGAATCTTCCTGTTTACAAAAACTTGAATCTAAAGCATGAAAAATGGAAATTGTTACAGGAAAAGAATATTTGTGAACATGAAGAAAAAAAATACTTACTTATACACGCATTTTTTTCTCAAACAATAATTAATTTCTGCAAAATAATTATATCATAAGAAAGAGCATTCAATTCTCTGAAACTTTTTATATACCAAAAATGTGTCAAATTATTATTTCAGGGCTTTTTTATCACTTTTTTAGGACTGGTGAAAAATTTTCAGTACAAATTGATAAAATCCAATATTGCCTGTTCAAACAAGGCCATAAAAGGGCATTCCCTGTAACTGGTATAGGTTATTGATTTTTCCTTATCAGGTTTCTGTACATTGCTGTATTATCTCTACCTCTCTGAGTGGTAATGAGTTAAACAAAGTCATCCCAACTTCAATATATTCATTACTGAAATAACTTTGAATTTCAATACTGGTTCAAAAAGCGACAGACACAAGAAATTTTATTCAATCGTCAAACTAACTTTTATGTCTATGGGTACTCAATTTCGTACGGCAGAGTATTGCTCTGAAGTGTCTTGCCCAAAGACACTCCCGCAAAATACCCAGTGGATCACCAGGGTTTCCAGGTCATGAGTTCAACACTTTACCATAGAGCCATGCAGGACCCCCCACTTATGTCAAAACTTGTGACAATCAACATATGCCTTGTCTATGTCAACCTATAGAATGGTTACCGATTTTACCCAAGGTCATTACTCTTAAGTCCCAAAACGGGGAACAAGCATTTAAAATGTCATGCACCCCTAACTGCTAGGACACAGGCACCATTCAATTTTGCCAACTCATATTTTTATTTATTTTTTTTTCGCAAATAGCGCCAAACACAAAGCCCAGCGGGAACCCCTGGTAAATGGTTAAGGCCTTCATCTGGCTAACGGCAAACAAACCTCGGTGAATATTTCAGTAAGAATCAAAATATCATAACTGTCTCTTCTCTTTAAATGGCAGTACAATGACAGGTCAATATTAGCCATGCAAATATTTGCCAGAGTTTCTGAAATTCTGATAAAATCCCTGCTGCCCTATCTAGATCTATGTGGTCCAACGAATCACCGAAATACCAACGAATCACCGAAATACCAACGAAACACCCCTATTTTTTTATTATTGGGTTCAGATAACTGATATATATGCTGGATTTTTCTTCTTTTTTTTTAACAGGAAGCACACTTAATCAAAGTATTACTCATTATTGGGAAGAATGATTTTATTAATATTTATCATTTTATTCGTGTGGAGAACAATCACCGAAACACTCGCGTGTCTGGCCTGTACCTGTACGCCAATCTAGATTAAAGAATTACATCAATATGACATTATCATTTATATTTATTATTTCTTTGAATGGTAAAAACACACGAAAGAGAGCGCTAATCCACTTCATTTGCGAAAGAAGTAGACCCAAATCAGACATTGCATGATGTAGGTCTCTGATCCGTCGAAACACCCACGTATCTCTGCATGTTCTATTCTCTTCTGTTCTGTTAAAGTGAAGCGATCATAATTGAAGGTGTTCGGTTAACATTATCCAACTTGTCTGATGTGTTAGTTTGTCATTGTTATGTTTAAAGTGATACGATTATTAGTAGGCGGAATTATAATTGTCTTATCAATTTACGTTGGTAACATGTTAACCACGGATTTAAAATGGCTGCCGGCTTTTATTTTGGCGATAATTTAATCTCATATTCCCAATACAAAAATGAAAATTTTTTTTTCTAGGATACATATGGATAAAGATCAGAAACACCAACCTTGTTGAAAAGGTACTGTAGTGATATTACGGAGGTAGCGTTCCTGAATCAACCGATTTTACTACGTAAAGCGGGTATTTCGGTAGACATTAACAGTACAGTACGGCTGTTCCAGTGCACATTCTTCACGTACGTCGGGCCAAAACGGCATGTTGTTATTTTGGCACTAGGTTTAAAACAACCCCCCTTCATCAATATGATAACAATTTGTATCAAAAACCACAACTTCAGATATTTGAGTTTAATAATTAAAAAAATAGGGGTATTTCGGTGTTTCGGTGGTATTTCGGTATTTCAGTGATTTGTCAGACCCGATCTATGTGCATTTTTTCACCAGCCAAGAGAGAAAAAACAGATCTGCTTCGTCCATTTCTGTCATGGCTAGATGTATTTCTTATCACATTAGCAAGATAACCAAATTCACCGAAGTGTGATCCACTTCCTTAGCTGTCAAACTAGTAATGATACCAGATCTACCACTTAATGTTGGCAGTTACCAGTTACATCTACATATAGATCTACAAATGCAATATTTACTAGCAAAAATTGTAAATTAAAGCACATTCACCCATTACAATAGAGGTCATGTTCTGACCTATCTTAACCCTTTACCAATCAACCCATGGTTTTTAAGACTCCGAGATAGAGGGCTTATGAAAACATTGTGGAAAAAGGAGAAATGCTGGTTACCACTGTTTTCTACCCTGCTGGAAACAAATTTCGATTTTTGAGATGGGATTATTTTGTCGTCTGCAAATCGTTGTCTGCTTATGTCATATTCTTTGAAGATTCGACCTGACCTGTCTGCTACGACGCATCACCCATCCCCAGATACTTGGGAAAAGTTGGGCTTATACTGAAGCTATACCCAAGCCTGTAGGGCCCGTCTTAATAAATGGCCGGTGCATAGGTTACCTGCTAGCTGATCATAACTGAATGAATCGCACCAGGTAGCGTTTTATTGAGTAAACGTTTATTTTATTTTGGAATTCAAAGTAACGGTTGTCGTTTCGAAAAATTAGTCCGCTTCTGTACCCAGCATGCCCGTATTAGATAGATGTGTATTTGTTGAATGCCATCTAGCGGAAGATAACGGTCTGCAAATGCTTTCAATTTGGACCAGTCTAAAATTTTGTCATTTGGTAGAGTTAAACTTGGAAAAAAGAATCACAAAGGGGCGTGGGCTTTCAAAAGAGGAAAACACTTTGGAGGAGGATCAGTCAGTCACAAATTCAGTATTCTATTACACGCAATCGCTCCTTTACTCACAATGTTTTCTAAAACCGTCCACAACATCGCATGACAGCAAACGTTTCGTACAATAATGAGTAAAGTACACGTTAACTAGATCTAACTATTTTTATTTTAGACAACTGCCTGGGTTAACTGCAAAGTTAACAAACAGAAATGCTCACCTGTAACGGTATGAAAAGTTACCCTCGTGAAACTGTCGAATGAAGTCTTTAAACCTTTTCTTCACTTGCTGTCTATTAATCTGATCTTCGGATGTCTGGTCTTCCGATCCGAAGTTATCGCTAAAAAAGATACCCGGATCGTCGAATCCTGTGTCCATTTTCTTTTTTGTTTTGTTCACGTGGTACAAATTTGGCGCGAAATGTTTACCGCGATTTCACCGGAAACAGGAAGTTCTCATTTCATTTAGCGACAATCATAAGAATACTTCAGCAGAAGATTTTACATCTGATGCTTTTGTTTAGTTCTCCTACTTTACACATCAGTCATAAATGAAAGATAGATCCATTAATCGGTAAAATCCTAAACTATTTTCAACACATGAAATAAATAATTTGCGATTTCTATAAGAAAGATAATTCAAATTTGATTGTTATATGACATTATAGCAGTTTTTTCCCCTGTTTCAGCCCCCCCCCTCCATTCCCCCTCTCTCTCTCTCTCTCTCTCTCTCTCTCTCTCTCTCTCTCTCTCTCTCTCTCTCTCTCTAATTTAACTTGAAAAGGCCAGGAAATATATCTATGCGGACAGGTTTAACCCTTATAGTTCAAATAACTTGTGTTGCGTTTGTGGGCTGCGTAGGTCAAGATCAGACTGCAGAGAACGTGCAGTCTGATCATGGGTCCAAACGTTCCGCTAAGCACTGTGTAACGTACATATTCTACCCAAAACAACATAGAATTGTAAAAATATCTGCTTGTTAATGGCCAACTTGAACAGGGATCCTATATGTGTATATACGATCCCTGACTTGAATAAGTCCCTTTCAAGAATTCAGTGCTCTAAGGGTTAATGATGTAATGAACTATATGTGTAACCGGTAAATTTTGGCGGACTTTCATTAATTGGCCCCTAAGTCAAAGTTGCAGCAGACGAGCAAATGTTCATTTGATCTTTTCTACCATAATCAAACGGTTTTAATAGCAGTTTGTCAAAAGAGGAAACTGAAACTATTCTGCAGATGATGATATGGCAATGTTGTTACGGTGTTTCTAGTATACCTGAAGCCTTGAAGTTTATGGAATCCGGTGGATCATTTCGGTAAAGCTAGGATTCGATCAAACCATTCCTGTGCTTGGAGAAGAAAGAGCACGGGGGGGGGGGGGGGGGCATAATATGGGAGACTCACTCCATTATTGGCGGTAGAGAGGGCCAAAGCTACGAGATTTCTCGTTTAACCGTATTTCCTTTTCTGAACATCTGGCGAAGTCTTTTTTACCCTCCCTCCCAAACAGTTACACAGAAATCTGTCTTACTATCTTACTGGTACATGCAGAAGGACTGTTCGATATATTACGTGTAAGAAACGAAAACACACTGGACGATTTGTACGTGTTGGCGTTCTGTAAAATCTGATCTCGGATTTATGCCGTCCGCAAAAGCCTCTCATCTGCGCCTACGGCGATGAAACGATTGAATATCAAACAAACAAACGAAGCAAAAGTAATGGTTCTAAATACAAGACACAATGAGTTTCAAGTATACAAAGGTTTTTATTTGTCCAAACATTTACACGTTGGGCAGCCATTGCTCTCGTATTGCCCAAGATCATATCCTTCTGTACATGTCAGCACACAGTGCAGTATGGCCACACACTGACCAGGAGATGGTGTTGACCGCAGTACTGAAAAACAAAATGTAATGAACATACTTTATTGCTATTACATGTATTTAAATAAAGAAACATACACCAACTTCAAGTAAATGTTATTGATACACATACACTTGACAAAGGGGTCTGGCCACAAGTTAATAAAAAATGAGATAAAGATAGAAATACTGAAGACACACAAAAAATAAAATCAACATGATACATATGTACAAGAGATAAAGATGGAAGGAGGGTAACATGGAGCAAAGCAGTCTTTACCCATACCGTTAACCCTTACAAAGCAGACTAAAACAAACGGATGTTTTAATTCCAGAAGCATTACAGAGATCTAAACAGTTGCAATTTCAAGATTACGTTTGTCCATTAGCATCTGCAAAGTGAAGAGAGCAGATCGCACATCGGACTGCACAGTTTGTTCTGCCCGTAAAAGCATCTGTCGTTCATGACAGATTGTTTTACATATGTTTTGTTGCATTGAATTTCAAGGCAAAATTGCCACATTACACACATATGAAACGAACATAGACGGGCAAATTTTAATTTGTTGGGCTTAAAAAGTATACATCTTTCTTCAGACTATAAAAATTGAAATACTTTTTCAGACATTTTTTTTAAATCAAATTATAGAAAGAGACAGAAAGACAGGGGTGAAGATGAAAATTGATCCACCTTCATATTCCGTCTTTGAGCAAGACCCATTCCTACAAGGTGATTCACTTTCTGAAATAGAGTTAAAACATCTTTAAGGCCCATTACACTGCAAAATCAAATATGCAACGGCATCGGTATTCATAGGGGCAATGAGTACTAAGTGTTGAATCCTAAAAATTGCCACACAAGAAGAATGAGAATGATGAATTAATTGATCGACACAGAAATTACCTTTGCATATGCAGGCTGGACATGTGTGGCCATCAGTAGGTACCAATTCAAAGGTCTTGTCACATCGCGAAATACATTGGATAGTTTCTGGACAGGCCTCCATTGCCGTTGATGGTCTTGGTTCGGATATTTTGTGTTGTGTAACGTTAAATAGTAACTGATGATGCGTCTCTGGTCCGATATCTATTTGAACACGCAAAACTTGTTATGTTAATGTGACCGCGCTTCATTGAAAAGCATATAAACCACGACAGATTAAAATTGACATATTAATCTTCTCAAGCAACATCTCATTTAGAGAAACAGCACACATATTCATGAATAGAAAAGGCCACGCGATAACGATTACCTACATTAATGGATATTCAAAAAAAAGAAGAATGACCTGGAATAACGACTGGATATTTAAACTTAGAGTTCAGACTGAAGTACAGTCAGGTCAAATTTGTTTTCCATATTTTTTCTTGGGAAGAGTATAGATTTGTTAGTTAAACCAGGGATCGTATATATGGAGTGTATAATTATGATCCCTGGTTGAACGGATATCCGTGAAAACTGAAGAGAGAAAAAAATAGCCGGAGAGGAGCCATATGTCGGCTCCGATGAATGAACAAAAACAATGTATATTGTGATACAAAATATAAACATATGAGTTACGAGGTGACTTATTTGATTTGACAATTGTTTTGTACCTTAGCAGTATTGCTTAAGTAGCTTGGTGTTGCTTTGTTCAGTCATCAGTTTAAAAAAATTGAAGGGCAAACGTCTTATACACAAAGTATAAAAAGAACTCAAACCCGTCTGATTGAGGGCACTACCTGTTCCGACCTCATTGTTGGGAGCTTTTGAATTGTTAGACGGTAGATCATTGTCTAATTCATTTGAGGAGCCTGCCAATTTGTTGTTAATTTGCGTAAAATTACCTGAAAAACAAAAATCGGCACAAACACAACTTTTGTGAAAATAGATAGCATATTCTGTATGCATCGGCTTTAAATCGGCTGCATCAGACGAGATATACATGTATAAGCGGTAAATTTGCTTTGCTTTATATTACAACTAATAAACTCTTATTCCATAGTCGTTTTTGATGGCGAAGGGCAACAAAAAAGTCTAGCGTCGATAGTTCAATAAATGCTTTATGAAATACATATTCACTATTAAATATAAGTAATCTTACCCATTTCGGTATAGTCCTTTTTGATACATTCACATGATTTACATCCACTGTCGTTCGTTTCTCCGAGCCGGTAGCCATACCTGCATGTAGCTATACACAGATTGGTTCCAACACATCCCTGGACTTCTGTTTCTGGTTTTATTTCTGTAGAAAATAGCATATACAGTCAATTCTCATATGTTTATATTAGCAAAAGTTCATCGATTAATCAAATCAAAATCTACAAACAAAATCTGACTGCATAGGAACACTGTAGAAGCTAATAGTGATACGATTCTAAATAAATACTCCTTTTTCATCTAAGACAGAAATGCTAAACAGTTTCATTGGAAGTTCTTTCCGTTGATTTGTCAAAGCATTAGGTGAGATTTGTTTAAGGTATCACAAACCGAAATGAAAGCAAAGTTAAACGACATTAGGACAGTCTGTGAAATAAGAAAGAAATAGGACAAATCTTGTTTAAGTGGCACACCAAACTCAAAAGGCTATTCATTTACCTTGGGTTGGCCGGGATACGATCAAAGACAGTTGGCGTTCGGACCCTTTTTCGCCATTTAAATTATTAACATAATTTTGAGCAGCTGGCATGAAATGGTATCTGTAAACTAGTGAAATAAGTAGCATTTGCTGAAAGTTTAGCAAGGGGAATGGGAGCTCGAATCTACATGATTACCTTATAATCAGATGGTTTCCAAACTTGCAGCGAAATTGTATTTTAAGACTGTTAAAATGAAAATATGATTTACATGGTGATGAAAGTATTGACTCATTTTGATAAACATTATTTTCACAAGGGTGTCAGTGATTCTCTCCCTGATTTTCTTTCCGAAATTCTAGAGGTATTTATAAAACTTCACTTGCATTCCTAACCCTTTAAACGGGTTGAAATAACTTACTAGGAAAACATCCAATGGACTGTAAATGAATGTGCGACAGGAGATCTGGAGGTCACCAAATTATTTCCTATTCCAGAAAAAATGTGAATGAAACGGTCTATAGGTAATATATATATATCAATTCAAGAAACAACTGTATTGATAGTTTTAGTTTTGTTCGTTTAAAAATTACAAATGACACAATAATGAAACATTATTACCAGCAGGTCCAGGTATGTGGATGGAAGAACACGATGGTCCTAAACAGCCTGATGAAGATGGTATGGCAATCTCTAGAGGCTTCGGTTGAGGAATTACTTGAAAGAATAAAAAAATCAATTTGAACATATCAAGAGAACCATTTTTGCCTAAAGCAGAGTATTTAAGTTTTTAAAGGTATTAAAATCCTCATACCAATCGAGAAAAACTGTCAACTAGTAGAAAAATTGCGCAAAAACGATACAAGTAATATATTACATAACAATCAGTTTGATTCGATTCATACAACTCTTTTTGTGTCCTCGATACCTATTTGTAAAATAGTTAAATAAATAAAACAGACATTTTCAGTCAATAATATAAACCCAAATATTGTGTTATCAAAGGTCTTTCCCCCAGAACCTTAAATCCCACCGTATCGGACATTGTAGATCCAAGATCAGACTGCACGTTCTGTGTGGTCTGACCTTGATCCTCAGCGTCCGGAAAAAAAAACGGTCCGAGGCACACTTGGCTGCCTAGCGCTTTAAAATTGGTTCAGCAACAAGTCACTTCCGAAACTTGTTTTCTTACAGCATTCCCAACTCCGGGAAAACTCTAAATAGCCAATCGGCAAAACATAAGAACCACAATTGTCTACATAAAGTAAAGTTTAATACTTGAATACATGAAAATATTGTTACGATCAATCCCCAGTTTGCTGCCAGAAGCAAAAAGTCATTCACGGGGAGTACTGTATTAATTCTTAAATATAGGAACAACTACAAGTATCTTACCAACTACAGGCTGGCGAGCTGCTGCTGGCGTTGGAATCAGTTGTAAACTGTTTGTTTCAACTGAAACCAAACAAAACTGTCTTTGAGAACAAAATAAAAAATAAACATTCCAATAAAATGAAAAATTATATCTAGTTTACAGGCTGATACGCAATAAACCTTATGTCACAGTGTTGTCACATAGTCTGCACACCATATATTGACGCAAAGTATTGGTAACAACCAGAGTTTAAAGCCGTTTTCATTTTTGTTTTAGTTATATCGTGGCGACCAGTGTACTTACCCATACTTTCCTCGGGTTTCTCTTTACCAATACTCTGCGCAATATTTTCCCAAGCCAATGGCTGCATTCCCACATAGCCATTTTCTAAATAACACTATAGGGATCAAGTATGGTTTTTCGTACCTTACTCTTGGCCGGGTCAAGAGGTAGGTGTTGGAGCAAAAATGGGATTGCCATACTATAACAGCATATGAAAGCCATTGTTAAGGCATGGCTAGAGCTCTGTTAAAGACTGACCTTTAACAGGCATGCGCATGGGGTTTCTATGCAAAAATTGTTCTTACAACACTACGAGGTTTCAGGTCAATTTAGAGAAAAATCGGTAACTTGAGTACTGGTACTAGTGCCTGTAACCATTATTGAAATTTTTCTTAACCCTGTACCTAACAATCCCGTGTTTTCACCTTCCCGAGGAAAGGCTTTTGAAAAAAATTGAGGGAAAAGGAGAAAATACTGGAAACCAGTATTTTCTCCTATTCCTAGGATGTTTTCTACCCTTCCCAGAACAAATAAAATGATTTAATACATACTCGTATCTAAATTTTTGTCTGCAAATCCATTCAGTTAGGAAAAGTGTATTTTTTTTCGTTTGGAAAAGAGTTAGGCCGACATGGTTTAGACCGAATAATCTTAGAGCACTAACCTGTGACTGGTTGAAGACAAAGGCATGTCGGGCATCCGTTTTCACCGGTTTTGTATCCGAAACCACAGCGATTCTTGCAGGAAAACCGAGATCGGCACTTCAGACCCGAGTCCGTAAATGTTGTTTGCACTTCAACTCTAAGCAAGGCCTCTGAGAATAGATATATTTGAGATGCTCCCATCAGATTAATTAAATATTTTTTTTTTCGTTCATTTCATCAATTTTCTTTTATTTAAGGGGGAACTGGGGATGCTGTGGTATAGGTACCTCTGGTTTCTAGATGTAAGTATGTAAAATGTTGGTCCTTTACTCATTACCACCTTTCGGGATCTGACTTACTTTCTTTTGTCTTGCAACTGACCGCTTTTGGAAAACATATAGTACCAAGCAATGTCTTCTTTTTCCATCATGTATTCACGTGTATTCATTATTTGTATGGTTGTGGTTTTACTACTTGTACGGTAAGTATTTGTACAGGGGTTCAGGCTAGTGGTGGCAGCATTTGCTTGCGAACAATACTTACACAGAAAGTGCCCTACGCAAAGGAGGGGCGTATAATATTTGGTTTAAATTACAAGAAAACTTCAGCATGCTGTGCCACGGGTTTCCAACAATTTTTTTGTTGGTTACGTAAATATGCCTAATCTGAGTATTTCACTCCATTCAAACGTACATGTATGTATTGGCTTATAAGATAAGAGGTACCTGTTCGATCACACAATATACTAGTTAATTTTGTAGTTCAGTTGTAAAGCTTTTGGAAGTTGTGAGATACGCGGCGCCTCGATCGTATTTTGTTGGCAACATGAATGTGACATATAAACGAAATAAGAAAAAGCCGTGTAATTGATCAGCTAAAAACTTGCTCTGAATCTCATCTAATATTTACCCCTTGGCCTGACGCAGTTGCACGTTGGACACCCATGTCTGTCACATTTATATCCTACAGTGCACCCATTTGGACATGATAAAGTGTCTCTGCATGACAAAATGATTTCAGAATCTGCAATACATAAATAACTTAATGGACAAATATTTAATAGACAAGTATTTTGAAACTGCCGAAAGTTCAACACTTTTCATTTATGATTCTAGGTCTAAATGTTTGTCTTCAAATGCAGAGTAAAAAAAACATTCGACTAACATTTCAACCTGCATCTTTAGACAAGCCCTATTGCGTACGTAGTTCTGATCGAATGATTAGAATACTATTGAAAGCCGCCTACAGTATTGTTTAAACAAATAAACGGTTTCTTTTTTATCCATGTAAATGTTCTGCCTTCTTCATTGATCACTCAATTTAAGAAAAAATAGTTTAGTTTGGGGACTCGTCTTTAGAGCTTTATGCACCAACATACGCCACGTTTTTTACCTCAATGACAAGGCTTACAGGTACCTTTATTGCAGACACAGCGAGGACACTCCTCATGTGGAAATGAGGTCAAAGTATATCCTGTTGTACACGTATCCATACAGTGTACGACATCTTGGCAAACTTTTAAAAGTCCAACTGCGTTCGGTCTTTCGGTGGTTGTAGATGCTGGCGGGGGCATCGCTGTAAAGATGGAAACAAGAGGCAAACAACATACTTAATAAATGAGATTGCTTTAATCATTTGTTCAGACATAGTTGCATATTTTCTTTAACTTCATTTAATCTGAAGAGACCTGCAGCCTAACCTTTATTAAACTTTTAGCTTTCAAGAAGCATAAACTAGCCTACCTTACAGATTTTTAACATGGAATTTTCTCTATTTCCTTTACTCTGTTCAGCCACTTTGCCTCAAATTTGATTACAACGATTCGTCTGATAATGAAAAGCAGACAATTAGCACCGAGATAGGAAAGATCAAGGATCTTCGTGTTATACTGCTCCCCCCCGAAAAAAGGGGCTGAACAAAGCTCCAGAGCTCTGCTTTTCTCTGACCGTGTAGATCAAGTCCAGGCTTCATAGATTTCAACATTGGTGGCGTCATAACAATTCTGAATACAAACCCTAAAATTCGCTCTTCAACCATAGTTATAAAACACGGAAAGTACAGGCTTGGTGCTGATCATTATTGATCGCTCAGTGTAGCACAGTTCTGTGAATTTCCGTTTATTTGTACAAAGACACATTTTTCTCAGTAAAATATCATGATATAAATTGACTCAAACAGTGACTGTTGTCCATTGACACAATGTAGATAGTTTCATCACAATAACGCGGACTGCGACTTGAAAAACTCAGTGTTTCTGAGATTAATTTTATTTTCAAATTTACTTGTAATAAGCAACTTAGATGTACCTATGAATGATAAATATTTTGCCTAGGGATTCTGGGATCATCAAAACAAAAACGTAATTTGAGTTCAATTGATCAAGACGTGCAAAAATAACTTTCTACGCACGGAAAATACATTGGCATGTAGGACAGTTTTGTTGGTCATTTGATTGATCAATCCTAAACCCGTACTGGCATGTTGCTTTACAATAGTCAACTTGAGGACACGTCTTTATAGTTGGATGAGATTGTGTCACATGTGTGCTGGTCGGTGGCGCCGTAGGTACTTTGACTGAAACGACAGATGTGGTAATCCAGTATTTGTAAATCTAAACTGTAGCCCTTGTTTGCTAAATAACCTACATAAAGTTTTTGAATTTCAAGGGAATTTGTGGTCATAATTGAATACCGGCCTGTGTCGACCCAGTATCTGACTGTACGTTCTGTGCAGCCTAGTTTTGATCTACATGTACCTGTTGCGGCATAGGCAAACGATATTGCTCTTGTAATGAAATTGATTCATCAATGATAAAGTTTGCTCCATGTCACATTATACCGTAGGATCGTCTGCAGCTATCAGTCTTTTAACAAATTTTGAAGCTGACTGCGGATCCTATATTCGTAAACCTATAAAAACAAGTCTCATTCTGTTTTGGCGCATTTGAAATCGTATTAATCAGAAAAATAGCGGCACAGTTTTAGTGCAACTCCTATGTTTCTTGGCAAGCTCGAAAGGTACTCGCAAAAAGCCAGCATTTTTTTTCTTTTTCCACAATGTTTTATAACCATTTATGGACAAATACTATTCCTTGAGCTACATGTAGGTTATTGCCTGCAATATTTTCAAGTTGGCTATGTCTAGAATTTTGGCGTTTTGTGAAGAGTTAACCAAATCAATCCTTTTGTTGTTGGTGTTGTTGGTGGTGAGTTGGTTGGTCGGTTTAACGTGAATTCCGCAGTTGTAATCAAGAAATATCTTGGAAAAAATAGACGTAAGAGATACTAGAATATGAATAATGAAACTCTTTTGTGGCACAATATGAAGTAAAATAATCAAAAGTAACCTCACGAGCAGTTGCTTCTTTTCCTCACTGTTTTTCAATTTCTTAAAAAGTAGTATTGGGCTATCGGGTAACGCTTATTAAAATACTGAATTTTGAAAATAGCACATGAAAAAGATTTATTTTGTTACTACATTAGTTTGTTATGATATGAATCAATGCCCTGTGGTTTCGATTAGCGGTAGCAACGGTTGCTACTAGTGATCTCATAAATTTGAATGCAAATATGCCAGCAGTGGCCCGCCGAATAAACATGTGCACATTTTTGACCAATCGCAAGTTATCATCTATTCATTCTTTATCAGTACCAAGAAGTAGGTCAAAAGCCAAAGCATTCAGCTACACCGAAAAAATTATTGACGAATGAATAGCTTAAATACATCATACATATTATGCATTCACAGATAGGGCATCCGTCTAGACCTGGAGGACCAAGCTTCGTTGTACCGTCGCAACCTCTAGCGCATGTTTCTTTTGATGGGCATGTCTTAACGTAAGGTGACGGACTTGTTGATGGTAACGGCTTTACGGAAATGGTGGCCAACGGCGACTGTGCAAATGATCTCATCTCTGTATGTACAATTTTACGTAGGTTTTTAAGGCTTTTTAACCCTTTACCACACAATCCCGAGTTTTAACTACCCTGAGAGAGAAAGCTTTTTAAACATTGTGGGAAAAGGAGAAAATGCTGGTAACCAGCATTTTCTTCTTTTCCCACAATGTTTTCCACCCTTCCAAAATCAAATTTCAATTTTTGAAAATGCTTTCAATTTCGACAAGTCTGAAAATTTGGTGTATAGTTAAGAGTAAACTACTCTTTATCAGACGACAAACTTTCAGATATCTTCTTATCGGACAGTGTAGATCTTGGATGAGACTGCACGTTCTGTGCAGTCTGATCTTGATCTACACTGTTCGCAAAAAGCCATTGAGTCGCGCTTAGCAGCTGAAGGGTTCAAGCTGCAGTAAAGTAAGTATATTTACATTAAATGGCAATCATCAGTGATTAGAAACCAACTTTGCAAATCCAAGACTTCTTTCAAAGAAAGCATCTAAGAAAGTACCGAACCTTTTGCAGACGGTACAGTCTGAGCAGTGAGATATACTGATATCATGATAGTTGCTTTCCTAAATAGTAACACCTTTGGGTTCTAAAATAAATCGTGGTTTAGGAATATTAACTCTTTACCAAACGACAAAATTTTAGACTGGTCCATATTGAGAGCATTTGCAGACGACAAAATAAATGTGACTAAAAAATTGAAATTGTTTAAGGAAGGGAAGAAAACATTGTGGGAAAAGGAGAAAATGCTGGTTACCAGCATTTTCTCCTTTTCCAACAATGTTTTCAAAAGGCTTCTTTCACAGGGTCGTTAAAACTCGGGACTGTGTGGTAAAGGGTTTTTAAAAGAGTCAAATGGGGTGGTTATTAGAAACATGAGATACATTGTATGTAGTTTTTTTTTTTTCAGCAAATAGTTTAAATACTGCAACCCTAAGAAACTAGGCTACTAAATTTTATTGTCTTTTACAATCGATAAAAATTGATGTTTTTCAAAAGTCTTCCTTCTTTGATACTTAAAAATGGTATTTGGAAATCCTCTGGACTGCCAATCAAAGACCAAAACAGCATTATGGAATATATGTAACAGTTTTACTACCGTTTTTCGCTGAACATGCCGGTCCTAGACAGTTGATACCCGGGATCATTTCTCCTGAAATTGCGATTGTTTGTTTGTTTCATCTTTCATTTACCCTTTATCAAACATACCCGACTTTTAACGACCCTGAGTAAGCAACATTTTCTCCTTTTCCCACAATGTTTTCTAGCCTATGATAGACAAATCCCACCATTTTAGTCAAATTTGATATGTTGTCTGCAATTGCTTTAAATTTGGTATTTGGACAAGTCTAAGATTTTGTCATCTGGTAAAGAATTAACGCATAACCACCTGGAGAAGACTTTAGTTCATCAAACAGCCGACTGTTTTTATAACATTTTTACAAAAGAAGAACTTTTTATTAGATGCTTTCCCATTTTACTTTTACTTATAAACCTTAATGTATGTAGATTGTCAATAATTTACAAGCATACTTTCGAAGACTTATGTTATAAAATAACCATGCTCTGTGAAAAAGGGGTTAAATGCATATACAAAAAGTATCTACCCTTATCAACCGGCTGACCTGGGCCGAAACCTTTTGCTATTTGCAAATTTTGATTTTCTGCATGTTCAAGGACCATTCTACCTCATGGTTCAGTCGGTTGAAACATAAAACGGATATGGTGGATCCATAACCGTATGATGACTTGTTTGGTATAATGCATCACGCATTAAACGCCCCTTTGTCAGAGCGCCACTCAAATTTACCCTAGGTAGTAGTGACTTAAAAAACCGTCTATCCGTTCATCTTTATAGAAAACAGTTTGTAATCATACAAATACTATCTTCAATCAACATAAATGATTACAATGATTATTAATTGATAAGTTACGACTTTCTGTTGCTACGTTGAATAGTTCCTTGGGATGTGTTTTTGAAATGGAATAAAATGTCGTGCTTAATCAAAGACACAGGAACTGAGAGCAAGTACATTTAATTTGTACAATCCAATTTTAGTGTGTTCGAAATGAATTAAATTTTATTTCTGTCAATCTTGGTAGTTTTAGTCAGCACAATTAACTTCTTTTAAGTGTAATCTATTTCCTTAACAAAAAAAAAAAAAAAAAATCAAGCTGAAAACAACCTACCATAGCAAATAGAGACTGAGATCCATTGAACTTAAATAAACGGAAAAGAATAAAAAACAATCCTGACAAATTTCAAGCTAGCATTAACCCTATTCCTGCTAAATAACCTCAATTAAACTTTCAAGCCGATAGTAAAAACCTGAATAATGATACTTCAAACTGATTGTTTTTTAGAAAAATATTTCTTTATCAGACGGTGTAGATCCAAGATCAGACTGCACGTTTGTGCAGTCTGATCTTGATATACTCTGTCTGCAAAAGGTCAGTGAGTCGCGCTTAGCAGCCTTAACATTAAAGGAATTATGTTACGCACTGATTTACCTTTGCTTGAATCGCCACCACCTTTTGATAAAGTGGGCAGACCGGGGCCTGGTTCTGGACCGCTGTTTTGACTCTCTAAAAGAAGAAATAAAGAAATCTGATCCTTTTAACGTCTTGCTTTTTCAATGTTAATTAGGATTGGTGTTGTTAAAGATACAAAAACAACAATAATAAAGATAATAATATTCATTCCTTAATTCGTTCACATTAATTCCTCCAAATGGAGATTAATTGAATAATTTACAATGAAAAATACACAGACATGTTACAAATATTTTAAAGATTATTTTAAATTAATAAGTTCATCCTTTCACGAATGCAAACAGTGTGCAAAATCTTTATGTACTTCTAAATCATTTTATTCTGAAAAAAAAAAAAGGAGCGAAAAATGGGGGAAAAAGGCGGGGCTATACATATGGACACCGGAAGCATTGATATACGTAATGCATTGCTTTTACCAATGAACTAGGGTGCTTCTTTATTGGATATTCGCACCCAGAACCATAATAAGAAATACATGTATTTATCGGTTGGAGCCAGCATCAGTTCAGAAAAACTATCACGACTCGCTTTAAAAGAGAACTAAATAGATTTTTCATGCCGCTAACCAAAATGATAATGGTAATACAATATTCAGTTTGGACAGAGACAGTTATTTCTGATACCCAAGAAACTATCTCTGAAAGAACTGGAACTATTGCATCAGTTGTAGTCTTTGGGGCATTTTTTTTTTTTTTGTTAAGAAAGAGCACTATCATTTTATTGATATAATCATATTCATTTCGTTATCTTGTTTAACCCTTCATCGTCCAATGTTTTCACGACCCTAAAGAAGAAAGCTATTTGAAGCATTGTGGGAAAAGGAGAAAATGCTGTTAACCAGCATTTTCTCCCTTTCCCACAATGTCTTCTACCTTATCAAAGGCAGCGGTCACCTTTTGAGCTACAACTATTTTGTCGTTTTTATCATTTGGTAAAAAGTTATGGCAAAACCTTGTCTTTGTATGAAAAGAACTTGCTTCAAATGAACTCTGTAAAAGAACTTACGTCCATTCATACAGAGCGGCCAATCACAACCTGAAATACAACAGAATTGGTACTTTAAAATGGTGAAAACTACTTACCTACATGTAGATATGCAGTATCGAGTGATCATTATCCTAATATTTAATTTATCATCTTTTATGTCTTTAAGACGACTTGCTTTGGGCAACGTTTGGGAAAAAATGCACATGGTGAAAATGAAACAATCCTCGTAAGCAGATATTTCGCCTTTTACGCAATGTTTTCACGTATATGCAGTGTATCAAACCCAAATTAACCTTGATTATCCACACTTTGTAATTTTGGTTCAAAAGTCGTTCGCTTAGAAATTTGTTTCCAGGGGTTTTGGTTCAAACAACAATATATACATGTATCATCATGTAATTTGAACAGACAAACCCTTTACTGAACAATAGCCAGTTTAAACGACCCTAAGTTAAAAGTCATTTCAATAAATTACAGGAAAAAGAGAATTGTTTTCCCCCACAATGTTTTCCCAACCTTTCCTTCTATATACTAGAGTTATCGAGATCCTGTCGTAACATGTTACGTTTATTTATTTATTTTATATGTCGGTCGGTCGGCACTATCGGTTAAACGGTCGGTCGGCACAGTCAGTCAGTCAGTCAGGCAGATAGTTACAAAAAACAAGTCTTAGTCGGTGATATACAAAAGGACAATACATTTTTGCCAATGCGAGAATTATGACTACGAGCAAGCGCACCTGTCCAACAGAATTTTTCCTCAAGACCTTTTATTTCTACACTTGATTAACTTCTTCATGTACGTTCATGTAATAGTGTATACGCGTAGCGAAAATGCTGTACAAATGATTTTCAACATCATTGAATATAATGTTGGACTCCATACCATTTCTCGCGGAGCAGGCGGCACCAATACAATCTTGTGTCTGTTGTCCGTGCGTAGCATGTTCATCTGAAACGGAAAGAAACGACAAACAAGTGCTATCCCATTGTAGAATAGGGTTTATTTGTCCGAGAACATTTTTTAGAGGCATCAATTGATGTTCAAGATTCTGTTTCCGGTCAGCGATAGCCAGGACGTGATTATCTCGCCTCAAAACGACTCAAGCAACGATACATCGTACAACAAAAAGGATATCGACAAAATATTCGAAAAGGCACAACATAAACAAAGAGGCAACTTAGTTCACTCTCGGGCTGCTTTAAGAGCGACTCGAGGCGCTTTTGTGGACTGTATAGATCAAGGTTTTAGACCTTTTCATAATGAAAGCATTAGTAACCTTGGCTCAAATGATGGAATTTGTCCTTGAAAGGATAGAAATATTGCCAGGGAAAAAAGAAAATGCTAGTTAACAGCAATTTCTTTTCTTCCAACAACGTTTTCAAAATCCGTCTTCCTCAAGGCCCTTAAAAGTCGGCATTGTGTGGTAAACCTCACATTTGTTTATCCGCTTCAAGATTGACAGTTTCAACAATCAAGACTCCTTTTTCAAACATACAGCCAAGATAAGAAAACATACAGATTTTGTAACTAAAACTGGGGAATTGTGACCAAAATTAGACTAGGAAGACCATGTAAGTGATTTGTAACGTGTCATTTTATTTGTCAAAGATTTCCCAAATTTTCAGTTCGTTGGCAATGAAATGCTACAGTAACTGTTCATGGGAACAGGATTTTGTCAGCCAAATGTCCCATGGTACATAGATGAAGTGTAACGTTATCAAATATCATGGGTAGCCGACGCTGACAATTGCGGACGGCATAGTTCAAACACAGACTACACTGAAGGTGCGGTCTGATCCTAAATGTATACCATCTGCTTGTTCAGTCGAGTCTACAAGATAAATATCTTTCTGGGTTTTTGTATTTTCAGCCGTCGAAAGAGGTCGAGTTTTATATAGGCCTATTTGGCTCTGAATGAGTAGGCCTTAACATATTTGCGATTCTACCAAGCACGCTTATTCCATAGGGGCGGTTTTTTTTGTCGGTTTCTTATAAATAGGAGTCTTCCCATTAGTATCTGATCTCATAAGTTATACCATGGCAACGTTGCAATGCAACAAACGAAAAGAAATGCTGATTTTAAAAGCTTTTTCTGGAAAAAATCAAGTTACATACCGACGTTCGTTTGGTTTTTCTTGACACATTCACAGGGCTGACAGCCATCGTTTGTTCGTGGACCAAGCCTGTAACCATCTTTACATGTAAGCATGCATAAGATGGTTCCCAAACACTCATGTTCGTTGTTGGAGTTATGCGTTTGTCCTCGTTGTAATGCCGTTGGCAGTTGCATACCATTAGCTAAAGGCAAAACATCATTACACCGTTAGTGAGTAACTGAATCAGGCACGTGTATACATAGGTAGGACGTGCGATATGCAGTTAAAGGGAAATGAGCAAGGGAAAATTTACAATCTTTCTAGTTTTGCAAACAATAAGATAAAAACGTTTGTTTTTTTTTTGTGGCGAAAAAGTGTGGTATCATACTCTTGTCGTTCACAACCAAAGTGCAAAAAAGAAAAAAAAAAAAAAAAATCAATTCTTAGTCTTCATTTCACGTTAGAGAACCGGAAAGTACATGTATTTCGGGAGGTAACTGTATCTGGAAAATCAAAGTCACAGCACATGTATATGAGCCGTGCTCTGACTAAAGGAGATTTAATGCATCCCTGCAATACATTATTCCAGGCAAGTCGTCACATATCTATGGATCCATAAAAACCATTTTGTCAAACAACCAACTGAATGACGAGGTAGTAATATCGTAGGACAAGCAGAAAATGTACGAGCTGCAAAAATTTCGATCCATGTTAGCCTGCGCTTACAGCGCAGATTGACATAGGTCGATACTTTTTGCAAATGCATCCATCACCCCCCGCCTTTTCACAAAACATTACTCATATCGTATTGTAGTAGACATTGAAGTGTTTATTTCTACGTCAATGAGACTATGGCATGTACATGTTGAAAAATAGCGCACACTCATACACGAAGAACACAAGAAACCACCGAACACGGGAACAGGGATAGGCCTAGTATGATTTCTTGATTTAGCAAGGGATTACGACAAGGACCACTCAAATTTGAAATGCCTCGTAATAGTTATTCTATTGTATAGAAAGGTAAAACAAACACCTTTGGAAAGAAATTCGTACATGTAAATTATAAAATATTATTGACCATAACATTTCACATTTAATTATATTCTTCTCAGTAGGATTCTTATTACTGGGATTTCACAGAGAATAACACCACTAGTGACGATAAATATAGTATCATCACTAGTAATGATATACATCGGTTTTGAATATTTGCATGAACTGCTTTTTTCCTGTTTTGCTCATATTGTACCATTATTGATAATTATTAGAATAGAAAAGGGTGGAGGAGGAATATAATAAAAACCATAATCAACTGGATGTGTGTGATATTAAAAATCTGTCACTAGAATGGGGTGTGATGCCGTTGAAAAAACGAGACCGAAGAAGGACTCGTTTTTTCAACCGCATCACACCCCATTCTAGTGACCGATTTTTCATATCACATGCTTGATTATCCTCTATTTACAACGCTTAAAGTGTACATACCCGGTGCGCAAGGACACGATTTACAGCCCCATTCATCCTCCATGATACAGTATGAAGGGCAGACAATGTCGCCTTTGATGCACTCTGTGTTGACCAGCGGGGATCCGAGACCGGGAAACATTGACAACATCGAAAACGCTGGATGCTGAAAATTTCTCAACTGACGCTTGGGAGATTTTGTTGGTTGTGCTACTGGATAAGCGGCGTTATGGAAAAAAAGGGGGTTTAATGGATCTCCGTGATGGATTATAGCAAGCAAGTCATCACATGGGCCAAATTATGGATCCTTAAAATTCTAACAACCGATTGTATCATGAGGTAGACCGGTCCTTTGACATGCCCAAAATTGACAAATAGCAAAAAGTTTAGACCCAAGTCAGCCTGCGCAGTCCGCGCAGGCTGACTTGGGTCGATACTTCTTGCATGTGCATTAAAATCCTTTTTCACAGAGCATGACTCACAAAAAGTTGACAAACATCGGCTGACAGGGCCAGAAGACAAAAATATTATCTTAATGTTGTAAAAGTTTCATGATCAGCTCGATTTATTCGACTCCAAGTTGGGGGGTGTCAAACTTTTGTGACCAAATAAGTCATTAAATGTATTTTTCTAACCAGAATACGCTGTGCATAGTCCAATCTTAGTCTAAGTAAGCCTATGTCTGTAAAACTACAGTCTAAGTTACCTTGGGCGCAAACGAAGTTCATTCGTTCAAATCTGTGGCATTTGATTTGAGTGCATATATAGTTGTCATGAATAAATTCTTTCATTCAAAATGAAATTATTTCAATTTATTTGAATTAATACAATAAGTATGATTTGATTTATGAGTCATCATCGGGGGAAAAAAAGAACTTTCTGAAACTTTAAATGCCTTTAAATAAGTAATTGTCATTCTGCAAATGTATTAGTGATACAACGTTTCTTAAAAATAAAGAATTAGAAAATTACCTTGAATCGCTGGCATAGAAATCATCACTGAAAGTACCAAAAAGTGCTTCATTTTTAAATCCTCGTAACTGACTGATTTTCAGACTCAGAAGTTTTAACATGGGTATTATGTGTTTTTCTACAGAGTCATTCGTAACAGTAATGACATAGCTACACGTAGTCAGTATAGCACGGTGTTTTCAGACATTTTCTTTCTCTTCTCAAGGACTGGTTTAAGTCATTGATGGAGCACTAACTTGATGAAATAGATATAATTCAACAGTAAAACAGACCTTGTTTATGCAGTTTAATGGCTTTTATGGTAACAATATATCGTAATGTATCAGACGGCGCATATCTAAGATCAGACTGTACGATCTAGCTGCCTGATCTTGATCTTCATATACAGCAAGAATAAATGAAATCCGCCGTTGGCGCCGAAAGGGTTAGGAAAAGGCATATGGCTATTGCAGGTGTCCATTGTAAAAAAAAAAATCAATAGATTATCTGTTAAAGCCAATAGGTTATCGCAGAACCGAGTGATAGTGAAGAGTGCCCAAAAATTTAACAGGGAAATAATCCCCATTCGGTCTAGATAGCATTCTCCGACAGTAAGACAGAAAAGAGGACCCTAGAAAGTTTTCCGTGGATTCTCTTTCGAAAACTACAAGGTCACATCTTGTTAACGAGTTAATTTTTACTGATTCTCATATCCGAAAATCTTTGTTCGAGAACAACATGTACCGGCCTAACAAGCTCGTGGACAGTATAAATAAAAGAATACTAAAAGCTTGATTTTAAATCAAACAACGTTGGTATTGAAACAAACTCTCCTCTTCCAAAGAAATCGAGTTGGATAAGAAAGTAAATCCATCAAAACGTCTCCAGTTTCATCCAGATCAGTTTTCCCCATAACTCGGTTGTTTAACAACAGTTGATTTCTGGCGCGAAATCTAAAAATACCTTAAGAGGCTACGTAGCCTTTTAAGGGAACACTATCAAAAAAAAATTTTTTTGTAATTTTATGATTCTTAATTATTGATGATTTGTATTGTTTTTTCATGTAAATTTCAGTGATATATATATATTTTTTAATTTGGTGAGATGTGAAAAATCTAAATACCCACCTTTAATACCAAAATTTTGCGACATATTATCGGATGTAGTATTTGTACATGTACATGCTGCAAATTTCATCAAAACACACTGATCGGATAAATTGTTGCGAATGATTAAATAAAAAGTCTAACAGCCACCCAGTGAACGACATTCAGATTGGGGAGCCCGGACATTCACGATAAAGTCCTCTATCAAAATTTAGGCCTACTCCTAGTTGTTGCAGCTGTTCGCAACTGAACTAGAACTGTAAGAAGCGCATAGATCTATAGCGAGGCTGGTATGCCTATTTTATCTTACAACCTTGAAAGCTCAGATGATCTTATCCTGCCTGTCTCTCTAGTTTTCAACATTATTTTTTAATCACGTAATGGCGGCAACTACACATTTCTACGCGATTTTAGAAAATCTTTCCAAATTTTTCGCTCAACACTCTGTCCAAGCCACTGGCTGCTTTACCAAATAAACATTGTCGAAATAATATGGTGAGTCACCACGGAGCGGTGAGGGAACTGGAATATCATGTCGTTATAACTTTCATCAGTCCATGTAGAGTCTTTGGATTGTGGGGGGGGGGTCAAATGGATGAGTCGTGCTCTGTGAAAAGGGTGCTAAATGCATCTGCAAAAAGTATCGAATCAGATTCCCGCAGGCTGATCTCTGTCGAAATTTTTCTTTTAGTACTTTTTCTGCATGCCCATGCTATGCGGGGATGAAGGATCATTCTACCTCATGATTCAGTTCGACAAAATGGACTTTATGGATCCATAGTTTTATGATTACTTGCTTGGTATGATGTATTGATCACAATAATGCTTCAAAACGCCTTTTGCCTGGCACCGCTTAGTTATGTCGAAAGTATGAGATTTATAATCCATATAGAGCACGAGGTAAAGAAAGTCGAAATTTTCAGCGAAATCCTGTCGTTTCAAGGCTTTTCCTACAGAATGTCTAAACGCTGCAGACATCGTTGAACCAAGACCAGGCTGTATGATTTGTGCTTTCTGATCGTGTTTTTAACTGACCGTATAAATAACAATATTTGTAAAGAGGAAATTCGAGGTGTTAACTAACACAATTCCTCCTGCAGACGCGGTAGGCCTAAAATACGCAATGGAATTTTTTTTCACGAAATGGAAATCGTTTCCACGAAATGGAAATCGCCTCTGACTTAATTTGTTACCAGCTAAAATTTGGATCAAAATATTCACATAATAATATCATTTCAATAATTTTTCAATGAATATTGCATGACGTATGCACTTTTTCATAATAATTTAGCCGTTCAGTGTTCTTTTTATCCTTTAGTCGAAATTTTCTGTAATCAAAAATAGTGGGCGAAATGGAAATTTTTTCATGAAATGGAAAATGAATTTGATAGGACTTTAATAGTAATTCTGTAAAGACTACTCCAAGATATTAGTAAGGTTCATCATATTTAAGCTGCTCAGTGGGTTCCTTTGTCCGTCCCTGGTGGTCCCAGAAGAATGGCATTGATTCCTGGCACTCCTGAGCTATCAGATTCTTTGGGAGCTTGCTTTAAACGGGTGCCATTGTGAGGAACTTCCGCAAATTTGTAATTATCACAGTCTGTTTACTCAGAACTATGTACAGCCCGCGACCTACCATTGACCGGTTTCCGTCTGTTTCCCGTTTCAATGTTGACACTGGTATCCGGGCATATATGTCAACTGCATATCATCCTTGTATGCAAGAGTAAAATTAAATCACGAGCAAACTTATGTCTGTATGGAGTAATACCAATGCAAAATAATTTCAGTCCGGTTTTTCTGATCAAGGCTGTCGTCGGCAGTCCGGACCACTGTTTCGAGCGCTTACAGTAGATCTAGATCTGTGTAACTCAGAAAGTATTTATTGAAAAAAAGATCTAGTCTATTTATTTGAGTTTCATTAGCACAACTTGTCTCAAAATGCGTCAGAATCGCTGTAAATTTGAATTTTTTTCGGAGGTAGGTCCCCCGAATCCCACTTGAGACAGGGTTAACAGACCCCTCTCCACCTCCAAAACAAAGGGTAAATCTAACGTTATACTTGTGATTATTTCTCCGCTAAGGGCTAGAGGTTAGAGCACTCCAGACAAAGCCAAAACAAACTAAAAACAGAGCTACCCTCCGAATCGAAGGTAGGCCTCCTGTCCTAACCAGCCAACTATATGTAATAAGAAAATCAAATTTAAATCGACCTAGACCTACAGCAAAATTGCAAATAAAGATAGTAGGCAATAGATCTAGGGGAAGAAATAGACGTTTTAATAGATCAAAATTGGACTAGAATAAAGGAAACGAGAGAAATTAAAGCTCCTAAATATCATTGTGGATCGGTCTCGGGTCTGGAAACGGTCACCGTCAGATTCCATTGTGATTTTATGGTCAAAGGGAAAAAACTCGTATAATCTATTTTTCCATTAGCTATGAAGAGTACTCTCCCTTATTATTAACCCCCCCCTCCTCGGAATAGTCTTTTTTCCAACTATTACAAACAGTCACACCGAAACTTTAAGAAACGGTGCAAGGTTAATTTATACCTATACGGTCTATCGAAAAACCCGGACCCTCTGTTAACCCTTATCCTGCTAAATAAGTAAAACGAAACTTTCAAGCCAATTTCAAAAACCCAATCTTTGCTATTTCAAAGGAGTTTTCTTTTGGAAAAATGTTCTGATTGGACTGTGTAGATTCAAGATCAGACTGCACGTTCGTAAGTACACCCAAGTTTAGTCTGTGCTGATTCTTAAAGTTATGTTTTGACCGTTGGTATTTTTGACAAAGGCAGGATGCTGTTGCGTTATTTTAAAACAATTTATTGTCTAAGAGATTTAGTGTTCAAATTAATAGAAAGTGACCTTATAACCCCTTTCCACTCATAAAAAAAAGGGGGAGGATCTAAACTGAAATCAGCATCAATAATATCGGCAAAAAACATAGCTTTCATCTCCATTTATTAGCTTGGAAGATTCAGGTATGCTTTCACTTTCTGTCCCCTTACGGTCAACGATCAAAGAAATGATTGGAATTTGACAATTCAGCCCATATTAACGATATATGTTAATAACCTCGAAAACCTAATTGAACGAAAACATGTCCTTGGTTTATAAGTTTAAATTGTAACATAAGAAAGCTTATTTATCGTATACATTCATCAGTTGATAAATTTTAACATAAAGATCATATTTATATTCTGCATGAGCTCTTACTTTGACAACCAAATTGTTACTTCCTAGTTTAAATTTTGGCGGTCGCCTTGTTTACAAATGTGACGAAATACAAGGGAGACTACCACCTGTTTACAAAATAGTAACCACGTCTGCAATTGGTTTTTCTTTCTTTTGTCTACTGTCATGATATTTTCAGAAGTAGCAGCATCTACAATCCTGTCTTAAACTTTACCAGAAATAATGACAGCTCTACGAACATTTTTCTCGATACAGATCTTCTTCACAAACTGCAATGATGTTTATTCGTCTTTGGTTTTATGCTGTCCACAAATATAAGGGACGTAACTCTGCCATGAAAAAAGAGATGTCAGTATATACGAGTTTTCTCCCTTTGACCATAAAATTATTCCTAATTCAAGCCGGTTTCCGGTTCGTGCCACACAGAACTTCCCATTGAGGAAAATCAGTGTAAGCAGAATGGAAAGACAGTAAAAGGTTTTATGAAATACAGGAACTTTTAAAAGTAGCACAAATTAATAAATAAATGAATGAATGAACGGGATGTTTTACCCCACGATAGGCTGCCTTAGTTTAAGGAAGAATCTTGTTCGTTTTATTTTCCATGCCGTTTTCCTGGCAAAATGGAACTGCTAGACCAAATAAAAAAAAATCACCGTAGCGTCTCATTATTGAGACTAAATTACATGTATGCTACGAAATCGTAAAAAGGAAAACGCTTTACGAAATAGAATTTATCAGGACATTAATTTTAGATTAGAAGTGGCGTAGAAAAAAGCTATGTAAGAGAAATACTGCAATAATCTTGAATCGTTTTAAACTGATTTTTAAAGCACTTTTTCGTCATAGTTTTATCAGCCTATTTCCCTTACTAGATCTATGTGAATTTTTAGAAAATGGAATCAGTGGGCGACATGGAAATCGGCCATCTCTGCTGAATTGAAATAAAAAAAGACTATTGTAATTTATAATAATAAATTTGGAAAGAATATTACACAAAATGAATATTTGTTATATGGAGCTAGTCATACTTTTTGTAAATTTTGTTACGAAATGGACGTAGTAATTCAAATCGTTTGACGTAATGGAACTCTCGTCACGGCTTGAAATGGATGATTAGCCATCCTATATTTACCTGTACGGTAGGTTTAAGATATAACGCAGGTAATAGGTTATGATACAAAAAAACTTTCTAATAATTGTCAAGAAGAACCTTAACCCCTTTACAACACAATCCCGAGTTTTCACGACCCTGTAAAAGGCTTTTGTGAACATTGTGGGAAAAGGAGAAAATGCTGGTAAGCAGCTTTTTTTGTCCTATTTTTCATTTCTCGTCTGTAAATGCTTTCAATTTTGACATGTCCAAAGTTTTGCTAGTTTGGTAAGGAGTCAATATGGTAAGTGTCCAACATGTTACGCAGATAAGGATTTGGACTCAAAGCGGCAACATTTGGTTAATTGGACTAAATGGAGACGGTCAACATTGTATAATCTTCACACCTATATTAACTACCCGTGGTAATTAGAACGTCAATTTACACTGTTTCTTTTAAGAATCTTTAAATAGACAAGGACGGCCGCCAAAAATTAATGCACGGTTTCTTTTCTCCTTATCCCACAATGTTTTCCACCTTTCCACAAACAAATTTCAATATTTGAGTAACACTCACGATTCCGATTGTAAGAAAGACTTTTGAAAACATTATGGGAAAAGAAGAAAACCCTGGTAACCAGCAGTTGATCCCCTTTCCCATATTGATTTTTACCTTTCAAATTTCAAAAATATAAAGTAACATTGACTTTATCGTATGCAACTGCTTTCAATTTGGGAAAGTCTAACATTTTGTCGTTTAGTAAAGAGTTTTATCTGGGTGTGTTCATTGTTTTGTTAATAATTCCTTGATAAACTACGGAATTAATAAATAATTGAGTAACATTCAAAATCCCTAGGTTTAACTACCCTAATGTAACAAGCTTTTAGAAACATTGTTGAACAAAAATAAATAAATACATGTAAATAAATAAATAAATAAATAACAAGCAATTTCTCCTTTCCACAATGTTTTCTACCTTTCCAAAAACAAAATTCAATGTTAGAGAAACATTTATTTTGTCGTCTGCAACAGCTTTCAACTTAGAAAAGTCTTACATTCTGTCGTTTGGTAAAGAATTTTACCTGCGTGTGTTCATTGATTTGTTAATGTTTCCTTCGTGTACTACGGAATTAATCAATATGTGAGTAATTTTCATAATCCCAAGTTTTTACGACCCCAAAGAAAAAGGCTTTTGAAAATATTGAGGAAGAAAGAGAAAATTCAGGTTACCAAAATTTCTCTATTTTTTCCTTTTCAAATTGTTTTCTACCTTCCTCAAACAAATTTGAATATTAGAGTAACAATTACTTTGTCGTTTGCAACAGCTTTCAATTTGGAAAAGTCTTACATTTTGTCGTTTGGTAAAGAGTTAAGAGTTTTAACAAGTTTTATCTGCGTATATTCATTAAAATTTATTGCCTTTTATGCCATTTTGTAAAAATTGTATTATAATACACTGAATAAAAATGTATGCGGAAAAGGAAAAAAAATGGGCCACGGTCGAGAGCGCCTCCACGTAAAAAAAAATCGAGCAACGAATATTATTTTCTATTATTTCAACATGAACGCTGTCGATACAGAACGTTGTAATTTACGCAATGTATCCTTTTTAGCCTAATTTCAGCATGGCTAACCTCTGATTCAAGTCAATAATTTCCATTTCGTCAAACTATTTCCATTTCGTAGCCAAATTTCCATTGGATAAAAGACACTTTTGACACTGAAATATGAACATTGAGCGGAAAATTGCATAGGCCTATATCGTGTAGTATTCTTTAAAAAGATATTGAAATGATACTGTTAAAAGATTATATTACCTCAAGTAAGTATGAAATTCGAGACGTGACGATTTCCTTTTCGTCAGGGATCTATATGTAAGTATGATCCCTAATTTCTTCGATCAATTTTCATTTCGTCTATTTGGTATCAAAATTTCCAACAAGTACAAACAAAGAAATGACCACATATCAAAAGTTTGTGTTATATTCTTTTGAAATTTACTGAAAATATAGAATCTGCCCATTTTCATTTCATTTTTTTTTTTAAAGTTCAGCTTATTTTCAATTTCATCAAACACTTCCATTTCGCCCGCCATTTTCATTACCAAAATTTCAAACTAAAGGGTTAAAAGAACATTGAAAGGCTAAATTATGAGGAAAGAGTGCATAAATCATGCAATATTCATTAAATACATATTGAAATGATATCATCACATGATTAATGTGATCCCATATCAAGTAGGTATCAATGTAAGTCAGAGACGATTTCCATTTCGTGAAAACGATTTCCATTTCGTCCATTTCGCAAAAAAAAATCCATTGCGTATTTTAGGCCTACCCCTGCAGACGATTTTTTTTTTTCGTTTTGAACCAGATCACCTTTTCAGAATATTTTTTAAAAACTAGAAACTAATTATGTAGACCTATTAAACCTTATTTCATGATGACTTTCGACATTTTAGAGACTGTACGACTTTTTTTCCCCCGAACTTTGTCAGCTACTGTTTTTGAAAGAGATATGTGGGACGACTTCCATACTCGCTTAGAAAGATGGTGGTTTAGGCCGGACCAAATTTATTGACATGTAAATTTGTACAAAAGCAAACGGTAATTTATCGGTAATGTATTTGTTGATATAGCATGCTTAGAATATTGCATTTATTCTCCCTGCATGTAGGCCTAAGGCTTTTTGCTGTAAATTTTGCAGTTCACGAACACTGTTATCGCTACTTGCATAATCCATCGATTCGCACCAAGCAGGTTTCGTTACATTTGTGTGAAAAAAAAGAATCTCTTAAAATTGGTCAGTATACCTATGTAAATTATTGGAAAAAGCTCAGTTGGTTTAATACTTTGGCATAATACCGGGAACTCCTCACCACTATATAGTTCTATGTAGGTATATGCCATTGTTTTATGAGGAAAAGAATTAAATGGAATTTTAGCTTCATTCTGTTAACTAATAATGTACCTCGAAGCAATATGTACCGTGACCGTACATGTCGTGGCTATACTTAATGCATACGGAATAAATCCAAGATAAAAATTGCAATTTCTTTGGTGCTTGATTGTGATTTTGATGGGTTTTCGCAATATAGCGGTGGGTAGTTGCTGCTATTATGCCAACAATTTTTTATTTTGTGCATGACCTTTTTTTTTTCAATTTTCGTCCTTCTTTTTTTTCATAAGCCAGATGCAAGATGAACAGAAGCAAGAGAAAGAAGGTTGGAAATACTGAGATAAAAAGCAAGAAGAGGATGGGTAAAATTGGGATTTCAGTTGATAAACCTCTTAGGAATAATACAATAAGGTAAGTTTTTAGGTATATGATGAAATAAAATCTCTTGAATGCTTGACAACTTTTACGATTAATTTTACCCATCTCCCATTCATATTGCATGTAAAGGGATAGGTCAATTAACTGGATCAAACTGGATCACAGTGAAGAACTGGATCAGACTACAGAAACCTTTGTTCATGTCAGTGAATAATGTTTTTTTTTTCATTTTTTTCTGAAAGATCTTTCCAAAATGATGATTCAAACAGGGTACATGTACACGTGTGCAAACTACACAGAAACAAATGAGGGACTATGTCTTCCTCAATGTGGCTGAGACTTCTTTAGGATGAGTCTTCCAGAGTTCCCGATCATGCAAAATTGTAAGTGAAACACGTATAGATGAAATAAAAAAACGTACAAATTGACAAACCTATACGTGAAATCACGCACAAAAAATACATACGAAGATCAAAAAACATAGAAGTTGCTTGCATTGAAGGGCTCATTTAAAACCGATTTTCGGAAAACGTAAGTCATCAGAAAAAATTGGTATGTCCAGCTTTCTATTTTTAGAACATTTAGATGGTCGGCGTATTCGGTCTTTATTCTTGTGATCAATAATGGCAGACTGGGACTCGTTTGTTTCCAAAAACTATCCATAATTCAGCTGTCCTTCCTTTAACACAGTCTATGAAAAAGCGTTTTGTCGACGTCAACGTCTTTCGTCTGTAAACTAAAATCGGGAATGGCTCAGAAACGCAGCACTTTGGAAGCTTTCGGATTTCAGAATTCGGGTTCCCGTAGCCTGAGAAAGTCAGGCCAAACGAAACAACGGAAACTGAGGAGGACAGTAGTGCCGAAGATGAAAGCAAGGTTATTCAGAAGCCGCTAGCAAAAAAACAATTCCAAAACAAATGGCTGTCTGAGTTTTCGTGGCTCAGAGTTTGACATTGACTCTGTTGTACAAAAGGCATGTGAAAAGATGAGCATATAGACTACTAGTTAACACATTGCCAAACAATTCTTTTGCTGTTAGTTACATGTAAAAATGAACATTCACTTAGAAGATCTATATGACTGTTCTTCACCTGAAAGAGAAAGAGGTATTTAAGAAAACAATTTAGAGTTGTACTAGTTTTTCTGAATTTGTACCCCCATTTTTTTTCTTATACCCCTATTTTTCATTTGTAGGGGGTACAAAACCCCCAAATAAAAATTTCAGGGGGAACACTGTCTTCTCTATTTTTTTTTTGCCTTGGAGTAGAACCTTTTTGAGGTAGAATGTAAATGGTGCAGTTGTTATAAGCCATCATAATTTCAAATATTTCTGCTACGAATAGACGCTATCTAAATGAATAATGAACTGCAAATTTAGAAAGTCACAAGTGATAACACAACACATGTTTGATGCAATGAGTTGCCTGCAAGAGGCAACAAGTGTATGTGGTGTATATCTCCAGCAGATCACTTTCAGAAGCATTTTTGACTCTTTCAGAGGCATTTAAATTGACAAATAGAGAAATAAGGCAATTTTGTGTTAATAGAGCATTAGATAAATGAAACAAAGATTTTAAGTTTTGGCCAGATTATCTCTAGATGTGTTTCAGAGTTTATTTGCTCATTTGTTTCTTCCCTTTTCCATACAATCTCATATTTTAGCAACCCTGAGGAAACAGCTGTTCAAAAATATTGTGAGAAAAAGAAAATGCTTGTAACAAGCATTATCTCTTTTCCCCACAATGTTTTCAAACACAAATCTCATTAGTTGATCTTATGTTTGCAAATCTTTCAATATAGAAGAGTCTAAAGTTTAGTAATCTCTTCCATGTAATTTGATCTTAATCATACTATGTCATCAAAAGCATCTAAAGGCGGGCCGTAGATATTTTTTTTTTTAATTACAGGAATGAAGAGTTTTCAGCACTGGACACAGTATGTATTGGAGGGTTTAGTGTGTTTGTGGGTTCTGTGTATATCTATACCATGTATCCAACTATCTCAGGAGGTGACTCAGGTACCGTGATATCTTGTACCACAGCTGTACCTGTAATTCTAATTCATTGTTTCATTCTTAAAGCAACTCTTACAACTTAGTTACTTGTGCAGTTAATGTAGATCAAGATAAGTCAGCAGTTTGATTAGTTACTTGTGCAGTTGATGTAGATCAAGATAAGCCAGCAGTTTGATCTTTGATCAAGACTGTCCATTTTGCTGAGACACTCTGGATTAGAACAACCTTGAAATTGCACTTATTTGGATCTTTTGTTGATATTTTTTGGCACTGCTGAAACTGTTTTGCTGTGTACATGTACTACGCAACTTTAAAAATATTCTTAGGAAGTGCAGCAAGTAGTTTATAAGTTACAGAACTTTTTATCAACATTTATTAACCCTTCACCACACAATACCAAGTTTTAACGACCTGATGGAGAAGGCTTCTGAAATCATTGTGAGAAAAGGATGAAATGAAAATGCTTGTCACAATGTTTTTTCTCTTTTATAGACAAATCCCACCATTTGGGCCACATTCAATTTCTTGTCTGCAAACGCTGTAATGTGGACAAATCTACATTTTTCTTGTGTGGTAAAGAATTAAGCGAAAGAATCCTTTCTTGTTGTACGGGGCTATTCAAAATTTGTTATCATAGAAAACTTCAGAAGTCTTTTATCAATGAATTAAGGAAGGCAATAGTTTGTAAACTATCAAAAACATAGAGAAAAAAATCAGGAAGTAAAGAAAAAGGAAGTAAACCCTTTATAAGACAATCCTGTAGTTTTATGGTCCTTAGGAATGAGGCATTTGAAAACACCATGGAAAGAGTAGAAATTCCTTTACACCAACCTAGTCTCTGTTCTAAAATTTTTTCCTAGCCTATCCAAATCCCATCATTTGAGCCATTTGCTATTCCGTCTTGAGATGCATTCAACATGAAGTCTTACACATGAGCCACGCTCTGTGAAAAGGGGGCTTAATGCATTTGCAAAAAGTATCGACCCAGGTCAGCCTGCGCAGTCTGCGCAGGCTGACCTGGGCCAAAACTTTTCGCTATTGGTCAATTATCTGTATGTCAAAGGACCAGTGTACCTCAAGATTCAGTAAGTTGTTATAGGAAATGGATTTTAGGGATGTATAATACTGTGATGACTTGCATGGTATCATGCATCACAGAGATGTATTAAGCCCCCTTTTGCTGGAGCATGACTCACATGTGTTTAGTCACATGGTGAAGAGTTTACTTATTACCAGACAACAGAATCTTAGACATGTCCAAAATGAAAGCAGCTGCAGACAACAAATTTTGAATTAGTGTAAATGGACTTAACTTCTCTTATATGGTACAAAAATTGTGGGAAAAGGAGAAAATGATGGTAACCAGCATTTTCTCCTTTTCTCATAATGTTTTCAAAAGCATCCCTCCTCAGGGTTGCAAAAAACCTGAGAATGTGTGCTAAAGGGTAACACAGTATTATTTTATATGCAGCCCCAACCAACACAGAGGAAATTCTTACATTTATACTTACACTGGCTTATAAAATTAATGGAAGGGATATTTTCAGTCTTGAAATTTCAGCACCCTTGAGTCAGAATATCTAAACAATGTAGATCCAAGACCACACAGCACATTCTGAGTAGCCTGATATTGATCTCTTTTGTCAGATGCAAGTAGAGGCATTGCTAAGATGATATTATTCATGAATGAGAAATTTATAGGTCTCCTTTTTTGTGAAAATATTTGAAGGTTCTGAACCTTCAAGTGCCCGATCCAGTGTTTTTAACAAATGTTGGACGTTTTGGCCAAGGACATTTTGGCCAGGACATTTTGGCCACAGACCTTTTTGCCAGCTGAATGTGCAAAGTAGGACGTTTTGGCCAAATGTTATTTCTGAGATTTTAAGAATTAGAGCCCTATAAAACATGATTTCAAAACATTGTAGGAAAATGAGAAATTGGCATATTTGAACATTTATGGAGTATTGGGTTGACTATCTTTTTAATTAATTATTTGAGTAACAAATACAATGTAGTTAACTTCTTCATTTTTTAATTGATTGGTGTTACTAAATAGAACCACTTACTTGAGTGTTATTTTTCTTTTATACTCATCTAAGAATGAAACTGATCATAGCTTTAATTGCCAGTTATCAACTTTGTCAATCAATAATGATGTAGCAATAAATTAAAATTTCTGTTTGCAACAATAGTTTGCAACAAAGTATAAAAAAAAATCCAAGCAGTTTGTTATAGAAGATTGCAAATCAAAGTATTTTTGGGCAAATGTTTTTTTAAAAAGAAAAAAAAAATGCATGAAATGAACTTTCTATGCTTTTCTGCTTCTAAAAATAAAAACATAGAAAGTTCATTAATTGCATTTTTCTGCTTTAAAATACATTTGGCCAAAACGTCCCACTTCGCACATTCAGCTGGCCAAAAGACAAAAGATCCGTGGCCAAAATGTCTGTGGCCAAAAGTCCGTACACCGTTTTTAACGACCCAGAGGAAGACGGCTTTTGATAACAATATAGGCAAATAAGAAAATGCCTGATCCTTAAGAAGAAAACTTTTGAAAACAATATAGGAAAAGGAGAAAGCATTGGAAACCAGCTTTTTCTACCTTCCCAAAGACAAATGATATCAGTTGAGCCACATTTAATTTCGTTGTCTACAATTGCTTTTCAAAACTTTCTGAAACTTTGTTACTTTGTAAAAAGTTTATGGTTTATGTTACTGTTTTGATTTGACTTTGGGCTTGACATTTCAAGCCAACTTCATTTCTTTTATTCTGTGTTTTTTGAACCTTTTACCAAACACTCATGATTCAAGGAATTTGTGAAGGAAGGGCTTTTGAAAACATTGTTGATAAAGGAGAAAGATACTGGTAATCAGCATTTTCTCCTTCATCCACAGTTTTCTTCCTGTCAAAATATAAATTCACTCATTCATGCCACATTTAACTTTTTGTCTCCATAATTATACTTTCAGTATGAGTGGACGTAAAATTTTATGGTCTGGTGTACAGTAAACCCTTTTCCCAATAACAAAATTTTAGACTGGTCCAAATTGAAATCAGTTGCAGACAAAAAATTAAATGCAACTCAAAAATTGAAATTTGATTGGGCAAGGGTAGAAAACATAGTGGGAAAAAGAGAAAATGCTGGTTTCCAGTATTTTTACTTTTTTCCATACTGTTTTCAAAAGCCTTCTGTCTCAGGGTTGTTGAAAGTCAGGATTGTGTGGTAAAGGGTTAATCCTCATATTTAGTAAATTGTTTTTCTAACCCGTCTGTATGTTACAGGTGAGCTGATTGCAGCAGCTCATGAGTTAGGTGTAAGTAGACTTAATTGTTATCAGATAATTTCCCTTGTTTTCAATGTAGTATAGTCCAAATAAAGTTTCTGGGTCCATACTCACCAATTATTCTTAAGAACATTCTTAGACTTTTTCTCTAAGATTTTCTAAATTTTAAAGTAACACAACTGATGACTGGCTAAACCAAATTGTTTAGCCAATCAGAAGTTGTGTTACTTTCAAATTTAGAAAATTCTGGAGAATAAGTCTAAGATTGTTCTTCAGAATGGTTTATTAGTATGGACCTTGATCTTACACATGTTTAAGATAAGATTTTATGATGTCATAGGAGCTTTATGTGACATCATTTATTGAAGCATTCTATTTCTGCCCATCACTTCCAAAGGATGTTAGACACAAAATTTCCATCTGTTCAGCTATCTAAATGATGATCTTGGTGAAGCCAAGGTTTATTTCATCTTTAAATTCCAAATCAAATAGCTGGATATCAGCTTTTTAGCTCACCTGAGCACAACGTGCTCAAGGGGAGCTTTTAGGGTCACGCTGTGTCCGTCGTGCGTCGTCGTTCGTCTGTTGTGCGGCGTCAACAATTCTTTAAACATCTTCTCCTCCTAAACCGCTTGGCCGATTTGGACCAAACTTGGCTGGAATGTTCCTTGGGAGGTCCTCTTTAAAAATTGTTCACAAAATTTGATTTCATCAAAAACTTTGGTTGCCATGGCAACCAAATGGAATTTTTCAAGAAATTCTTTAAAAATCTTCTCCTCTGAAACCGCTGGTCAGATTTTGAAATAATTTCACAGATATGTTCCTTGGGTGACCCTTTTCAAAAATTGTTCGCGAAATTTTGATTCGTCAAAATACATGGCCGTGGTGGAAGGGGGGGGCTCTTGGCGTCCAGCGGTGTCAACAATTCTTTAAACATCTTCTCCTCCTACACCGCTTGGCCGATTTTGACCAAACTTGGCTGGAATGTTCCTTGGGAGGTCCTCTTCAAAATAGTTCACAGAATTTGATTTCATCAAAAACTCTGGTTGCCATGGCAACCAAATGGAATTTACCAAGGAATTCTTTAAAAATCTTCTCCTCTGAAACCACTGGTCAGATTTTGAAATAATTTCACAGATATGTCCCTTGGGTGACCCTTTTCAAAAATTTTTCGTGAAAAATTTTGATCCGTCGAAAAACATGGTCATTGTGGAGGGGGGGGGGGGCCTCTTGGCGTCCAGCGGTGTTAACAATTCTATAAAAATCTTCTCCTCTGAAACCGCTGGTCAGATTTTGAAGTAATTTCACAGATATGTTCCTTGGGTGACCCTTTTCAAAATTTGTTTGCGAAATTTTGATCCCTTGAAAAACATGGCCGTGGTGGAGGGGGGGGGGCTCTTGGCGTCCAGCGGTGTCAACAATTCTTTAAACATCTTCTCCTCCTACACTGCTTGGCCGATTTGGAACAAACTTGGCTGGAATGTTCCTTGGGAGGTCCTCTTAAAAAATTGTTCACAGAATTTGATTTCATCAAAAACTCTGGTTACCATAGCAACCAAACGGAATTTTCCAAGAAATTCTTTAAAAATCTTCTCCTCTGAAACCGCTGGTCAGATTTTGAAATAATTTCACAGATATGTTCTTTGATCAACCCTTTTCAAAAACTGTTCGCGAAATTTTGATCCATCAAAAAACATGGCCGTGATGGAGGGGGGGGGGGGGCTCTTGGCATCCATCGGTGTCAACAATTCTTTAAACATCTTCTCCTCCTACACCGCTTGGCCGATTTTGACCAAACTTGGCTGGAATGTTCCTTGGGAGGTCCTCTTCAAAATTGTTCACAGAATTTGATTTCATCAAAAACTCTGGTTACCATGGCAACCAAATGGAATTTTCCAAGAAATTCTTTGAAAATCTTCTCCTCTGAAACCGCTGGTCAGATTTTGAAATAATTTCACAGATATGTTCCTTGGGTAACCCTTTTCAAAAACTGTTCGCGAAATTTTGATCCGTTAAAAAACATGGCCGTTGTGGAGGGGGAGGGGGGGGGCTCTTGGAGTTCAGTGGTGTCAACAATTCTTTAAACATCTTCTCCTCCTAAACCGCTTTGGACCGAACTTGGCTGGAATGTTCCTTGGGAGGTCCCCTTTGAAAATTGTTCACAGAATTTGATTCATCAGAAACTCTGGTTGCCATGGGAACCAAATGGAATTTTTCAAGAAATTCTTTGATAATCTTCTTCTCTGAAACCAATGGTCAGATTTTGAAAAAATTTCACGGATATGTTCCTTGGGTAACCCTTTTTAAAGTTTGTTTGTGTAATTTTGATCCGTCGAAAAACATGGCCTGGGTGGGGATGGGCATCTTTGCACTGTATGGACTTAAGGAAAGTCTTTGAAATTCTTCTTCTCCTAAACCACTTGTCAGATTTTGAAATAATTTCACAGAGATGTTCCTTGGGTGACCCTTTTCAAAAACTGTTCGCGAAATTTTGATCCGTCAAGAAACATAGCTCTGGTGAATGGGGGCTACTTGCACTATACAGAAATGAAGAAATTCTTAAAAATTCTTCTTCTCTGAAATGGCTTGTCAGATTTTAAAATAATTTCGCAGAGATGTTCCTTGGGTGACCCTTTTCAAAAATTGTTTGTGAAATTTTGATCCGTCAAGAAACATGGCTCTGGTGAATGGGGGCTACTTGCACTATACAGAAATGAAGAAATTCTTAAAAATTCTTCTTCTCTGAAACCGCTGGTCAGATTTTGAAATAATTTCACAGAGATGTTCCTTGGGTGACCCTTTTCAAAAACTGTTCGCGAAATTTTCATCTGTCAAGAAACATGGCTCTTGTGAATGGGGGCTACTTGCACTATACAGAAATGAAGAAATTCTTAAAAATTCTTCTTCTCTGAAACTGATGGTCAGATTTTAAAATAATTTCACAGAGATGTTCCTTGGGTGACCTTTTTTAAAATTTGTTTGCGAAATTTTGATCCGTCAAGAAACATGGCTCTGGTGAATGGGGGCTACTTGCACTATACAGAAATGAAGAAATTCTTAAAAATTCTTCTTCTCTGAAACCACTGGTCAGATTTTGGAATAATTTGACAGAAATGTTCCTTTGGTGACCCTTTTCAAAAATTGTTTGCAAAATGTTGATTCGTCAAGAAACGTGGCTCTGATGGGTGGGGGGGGGGGCCACTTGCACTTTATGGACATGAAGAAATTCTTAAAAATTCTTCTTCTCTGAAACGGCTGGTCAGATTTTTGAAATAATTTCACAGAAATGTTTCTTGGTTGACCCTTTTTGCAAATTGTTCGGGAAATTTTGATCCATCAAGAAACATGGCTCTGATGGCTGTGGGCTATTTACACTATACGGACATGAAGAAATTCTTAAAAATTCTTCTCTGAAACCGCTGGTCAGATTTTGAAATAATTTCACAGCAATGTTCCTTGGGTGACTTTTCAAAAATTGTTCACAAAATTGTGATCTGTCAAGAAACATGGCTCTGATGGTGGGGGCTTTTTGCACTACAGGGACATGAAGAGGAATTTCTTAATTCTTCTTCTCTGGAACGGCTGGTCAGATTTTAAAATAATTTCACAGAAATGTTCCTAGGGTGACCCTTTTCAAAAATTGTAAGGGAAATTTTTATCCGTCGAAAAACAACAGCCAATTGTTGGCACCTGCATGTGGTGCTCTTGTTTCGACTTATGTTTTTAGTCACTATCGAGCATGTGCTCTTCTTCAAGAAATTGTCCTTGGGTGATCTATCCAAAAATTTATTTGCAGAATTCTGATTCATCAAATTCATTGCTGTGGTGATGATTGTAGGGGTGGTGACAGATTTTGAAATGACTTTTACAAGTGACCTTTTCAAAATTGCTTGGCAAAATAATGATTTTGTTTCCAAAGTTTCAATACCTCAAAAAAAATTGGCTATGGTCCTCTCAAAAATTCAGGTGAGCGATCCAGGGCCATCTTGGCCCTCTTGTTTTTTTAACTGTATTAATCCAGAATTGTGCACTCAGAGCAGTGAGTTGGTCTCATTAGTAAATATGTGCCATGCTTTGTGAAAAAGGGGCTAATGCATCTCTGTGATGCATGATACTAAGCAAGTCATTTCATAATTATAGGTCCATAAAATCCATTTTGTTTAACAACCAACTGAATCATGAGGTAAACTGGTCTATGGACATGCAGAAAATTGACTAGCAAAAAGTTTCAGCCCAGGTCAGCCTGCACAGACTGCACAGGCTGACATGGGTTGATGCTTTTTGTAGATGCATCAAGCCCTCTTTTCACAGAGCATGGCTCATATGTATTGCATGTAGATCAAATGATTCTAATACACGACTTGTATATCTTGTGATACAGTTTTGTGATAAAAAGAATCGGACATGTGTTGGCCTTTGAGATGAAATCTTTCTGAATATGTCTGCTGCAAAAAATATTATCAATCTTGCCAGAGGCGTGTTTAATAACATTTTTGCTAGACTCATTTAATAAGATTTTATCTTAAATGCTAACTTACCGGTAAGCAAGATCCTGTATTATCTTACTGAGGGTCCTATACCACTCAGTGGTCAATGCTTTAGATTTGTAATCAGAAAATCCTGGTTTCGATCCCTGTTGCACTTCAGACCTAGCACTTTTGAAACCCAGGAAAGATATGACTAACTGAGCTTTTTCTGTAATATGACTGAAATTCTGTGAAAAAACATTTATTACACCTCATTACACCAAACTATTTCTATAAGGTAAAAATCCTGGCTATTCAGTTATGTAAAGACGGTTGGTCTCATTGTTTGGTAGATGCAAGTAAAGTCTGAAGCATTTGCAAGAGCCAGAATATTGTGAAAAGTTTTGAATCAGTTTTTTCTTTGGTCATCCAATCCATGTATTTTGTTTATGGTAACCAATCTGTGAATAGACTATTTAAAATGTGTCAAATGCAGGGCCATTAGTAGTGAATCTGCTTTGGTTGTTTAACCTTTTTCCCAATAATCCCATATTTTAATAACCCTGGTTATTAGGGCTTCTAAAACATTGTGGGAAAAAGAGAAAATTGTAACCAGCATTTTTTCCCTTTTTCTACAATATTTTTTAACTGTCACATTCCTGTTACAAAGACAGCTGAAGCTTTTTTGAAAGCAAGCTACAAAATGCTCAATAGTGGAACATTAATTTCAGGTTGCCCACCCACCTGGCTATCCTCTATTTACAATGTTAGCATGGATTTGTACAAAGTTGATTCCCTTCGGATCTGTAGCATGGAGAGTCAACTTGCTGAATGCAGTGTTCGCTGGTTTGGCAGTTCTCTTCTTCACACTAATGATCTACAGGTAAATGCCCTATAAATATTTTGATCTCTAGATTTTCGCTCTGGCAAAAAGGGTTTTAGTGTATCTCTGTATCACGCAAGTCACCACATCCATTCTGTCCAACAAGTAGCCAAATCCTGAAGTAGAATGGTCCTTGGACATGCAGAAAATTTACCAATAGCAAAAAGTTTTGACCAATGTCAGCCTGGAAGGAGTGTGCAGGCAGACATGGGTTGTTACTTTTCGCAGATGCATTTCCTTTTCTTCCTTGTATTTGTATAAATTTTGAGAAGCAAAATCTTGGTTGCTCTGCTGGAATAGCACTGGGCTAGCAGTCCAGGGGTTAAGAGTTCAAATTCGTATTTAGCATATGTTTTTTCAAGGCTTGATGATAATCTTTTTGACAGGATTTATTGCTTTCTAATTTTGATTTATGTTTTTTGAGAAAGCAGCCAGTTGCTTCGACAGATTTTCAGGTGTAGCACTTGTAAAAGAAAGACCAGGAATGCATGTACATGTATATATTGAATTGTCTGTTTGCTCATTTTAAACAGTGAATTACATGGTAGATTTGCTCATTCTGACATTGTCTGTATTTGTCAATATGTACAATTGTCAAAAATTGTGTTTTACAATTTTGTATATTTGGAAACCCAACATGGGCTTGCTGGGAGAGGAGTTGAGCTTTGTTCAAATGCATAGGTATTCGGGTTCTATAATTTTTTGTAGCATCCATCCTACATCAGCATTACTCTATTATTTCAGATACACAAAAAGCGTGGGCTGTTCTATGATGGGGACTTCAATGTGGGCTTTCTGTAAGCTAACATGGATATGGTCTTCAAGTGCTGAAGTATTCGGGCTCAATAACTTTTTTGTAGCATCCATATTATACCTAATGGTAGTTTTCCAGGATTCAACCGAGGACAGAAAAGACAAAGTAAGTATGAAATGAGATTGTGGTAGCTCTTTCAGCACCAAATATAAACTCAACCTTTGTTTACAAATGAAAGTTATATTTTTCAAAACTTTGAAAAGATTTTTAGGCTTGGCTACACAGGAAGACGGTATAAATCCAAGATCATACTGCATGTTATGTGCAGTTTGATCTTGGGATATGAGCAGAAATCTTTCAACTGCCATCTCGAAGTCGTTTTTTCTAAGCTGTACCTGTCCATTTTAATCATTTAATGCTCTAAGTGCTAAGTAGTTCTTTCTCAGAGCATGCTTAAACCTGGTATTTTTATTATGAGTAGTTTCCTGTATACAGGCATAATGTGAAAGAAAAAGAAACAAAACAGAAAAACTTGTTGTAACTCAAAACTGTACATACAATCTTATGCAATTGGTCATACAATCCATTTTCTCTGCTTGATGCTAGAATAACTTGCTTGCCATAAGCATAACATGTAACTTGGAGACCAGACTGAATACTCTCTCTCTAGCTGATCTTGGGCTACATATTCCAGTCACAACACCAAAAACTTTCCTAAGCATCCCAAGGGTTTAAACCTGTACCACAGGACAAAATTTTAGACTAGTCAAATTTAAAAGCTTTAGCAGATGACAGTTTTCATGTTGCTCAAGTTACGGGATTTGAAATTTAAAAGAATAAAAGAAACTCTGTGGGAATAGGAGAAAATACTGGTTACTCTCTTGCTCTCTCATAGTCATTTAAACTTGGGAGATTGTGATATAGGCTTAAACTGTTAGCAGTAGAAGGACTTTTAAGATTTTTTTCTCACCTGAACACAATGTGCTCAAGGTGAACTTTTGTGATCGTGCTGTGTCCGTCTTCTGTCGTGGGTTTTACGTCATCAACTTTTACCTTGTGTGTACTCCAGAGGCCACATTCTCAGTCGAATACTCAAAAAACTTGGTCAAAATGTTTGTCCTGATGATATCTCGGACTTGGTCAAAAATGGATCATGTCTGGTCAAAAACTAGGCCAATCTTTGAAAAATCTTATGTAGGCCTACACTCTAGCAGCCACATTTTCAATACTCTTAAAAGTTAGTCAGATTGTTCGTCTTGATAATATAATGATAACTCCGATGAGATTGAAAATGGGTCACATCAGGTCAAAAACTAGGTCACCAAGTCAAATCTTGGAAAAACATTGTGTACACTCAAGAGGCCACATTTACTGTCCAATGCCTATGAAATGTGGTCAGAATGTTTGTTTTGATATCAACAAAAAGTTTGAAATGGGCTATGTTGTGTTAAAAAGTAGGTCACTGAGACAAATAAAAAGAAAATCTTGTGTACACCCTAGAGGCCACATTTTCAGTCCAGTACTCATGAAAGTTTGTTGAATATTTGCCATAATATCTCCATAGAGATTGGAAATGGGTTATGTTTGGTCAAAAGGCTCAGGTTAGCGATTTCAGGGCCATCATGGCCCTCTTGTATTAAAATTGCAGGTGGCATATTTTGGGTCCTTTTATTGTGGTCTAGCCCTTTGCAATCAGCACACTATTGTGGTCTATGTGATTGTTGTTGGTGCTTGGGTGCTGGCAGAGCTCAGAGCTATAAAGGTTGGTTTACTTTTAACTATAAGTATCAATCTCCTGTAACCCTTTTCCAAATAATCCTTGTTTTAACAGCACTGAACAAGACTTGTCGTATTTACAGACATTTTCTGTGTTTCCTACAATTTTTCAAAAGTTGGCTAATTTAGGACTGTTAAACTCAGAGGTTTTTTGTGAAAATTTTAACATTTTAAATTGATGTTCTCAATTCAGCGGCCACGCTTCAACTGAATGTTGTTGAAAATGGCTTCAAACACTATGCAAACAGAGTTTCTTTTATTTCAGAAGTTAACCCTATTCCTGTTGGTGAAGATTGGGTTATGCTTCTTGGTTGGTTTGGTTCCCTATGTTTACCTTCCTCTGTCTGCTTGTCTGAGACTTGGACGATGGACATGGGGGGACCAGACTACACTGGCAGGATTCATCAAACACTTTTTGAGACAGGAATATGGTACATTTGATCTTGCAAGAGTAAGTACAGTACTTTATCATTGGTTTGGACCGTAACAATAAATTGTAATTGCCTACCTATCTTCATTCTGAATAATGTTATTAGAATGTCTAAATGATTCAAGAGGTTGGTCTGTATGTAAAGTATGCGATAGAGAAAAAAAAAGAAGCTTGAACATTAACTTACCAAAGCTGCAATTCATGAATGATCCTTAAGCTCTGTATCAAATGGAAATGAGCACTGCTCTGGCAAAAGGGGGCTTATACATCTCTATGATGCATTATATCAAGCAAGTCATCATATTATTATGGATCCATAAAATCCATTTTGTCTAACAAAACAACTACATTAGAAATGTCCTGTGACATGCAGAAAATTGACCAGTAGCAAAATGTTTCGACCCACATCAGCCTTCATGGACTGCACAGGCTGACAAGGGTCCAAACTTTTGCAGATGCATTAAACCCCATTGCACAGAGCATGGTCCATGTACCATGTTCGAAATTGGATCATGTCAGGTAAAAAAGTAGGTCACTGGCTCAGATCTTAGGAAAACCTTATGTGTTCTCTATAGGCCAGAATTGGATCACGTCAAGTCAAATTCGACAAAAAACCTTGTGTACACTCTAGAGGCTTCAATTTCAGTCTGATACCCATGAAACTTGGTTAGAATGTCTTGATAATATCTGGGACAAGTTTTTAATTGGGTCATATTGGATAAAAAAGTAGGTCACTGACACTCATGTGTTTGTAAACATCATCACAACCAGGATGTGTTCAACTTCATCAATCCTAGATGACTAGATGACTCAGGTGAGCACTTTAGGGCGATGGCCTACCTGCTCTCCTTTTTCTACAATTTTTTTAAAAGCCTTTTTTCTCAAGGTCATTGAAACACAAGATATTTTGGTAAAGGATCAACAGAAAGGGTCTTCCATCTTTTGATAGATCATGGAATGTGATAAATTTTGTTAGCAGCATAATCAGAGACGCATGTTATTTTCCTACTATTGTAGAATCAGGGAGACACCGGGCATGGATTAATCACAGGTTTAAAGTAAGTAACATGACCTTACTCTCCATTTTCTCTATAGCTTGCCTCATATTAGTTATATGCATTGCATATAAACTTGATTGTTTATAACTTCTACAATGAGGTTGGGGATGTTCCAGAATCAGGTTGTCAGACTGATTGTCCATAGGTCTGTTCTTAGACATAATTTTTTATGTTTGCCCTCATACAGATTTAAATTGATTTTGAAATTTGTGAAATTTTGATGTAAGTATTCCTTTCATGTAACTTTAGCATACGAAATTTTCATTATGATTGATTGGCTATTACAAGACTTATGGCACCAATTTTCTCCTGATCCAGTGACAAAGCAGCTGGGAGTGGGTGTGTGTATGTGGGGGTATTTGTCGGCCTGTGAAAACTTCATTGTTTTCTTGTAGGACTTATTTTTTTCTGTTTATTTTACAGCAGGTATTTTGTTCATGCAAGCACAGAGTTTACAGTGTTTGGCATTATCCTGTTTATGATTGGTGTATTTGATGCTGTTTATAGGTAAACCACTTTATTTGTTTAGAGGATTTACCTGATATTATGTATGTGTATTGCTTGGAACAAAAAGAAAACAACACAACTGCGACAAGCAAGAATTTAGCACAAATCCAGTGTAGGTTTACCTCAATGAATTACTGATGACCCCTTAATGTACAAATATTTGTATGCCCGTGTAGTACAACAGCTTAAGAAAACATCATGGAAAAAAGGAGCAGTTGCCTCTTACAAGCACATGACATCAACTCTTTACCAAACGACAAAATGTTAGACTGATCCAAATTGACAGCAGTAGCAGACTACAATTTTAATGTGGCTCAAATGTAGAAAATTGTATCAGAAAGGGTAGAAAACGTGGGAAAAGGAGGAAATGCAGACGAAAATTTTGTGGCTCAAATGTAGAAAATTGTATCAGAAAGGGTAGAAAACATTGTGGGAAAAAGGAGGAAATGCTGGCTACCAGCATTTTTTTTTCTTTTCCCACAATGTTTTCAAACGGCTGGCTTCTTCAGAGTCTTTAAAACTAGGGATTGTGTGGCAAACCTTTTCATGTTCCTCAGAGCAAAGTTACTACAATAAAACAACCCTCATTCATAAGAATGATTAACACAGTGCTTTATAGGGGATGATTTTCTCTTTACCACAAAATCACGAGTTTGACTGCTCCTAAGGTAGGTGACCTTTGAAAACATGAAGGGAAAGGAGCATTTTCTCCTTTTCCTATGTTTCCTTTGCCAGAGACAAAACACTTGTTCAAGCGAAAAAGGTTAGGAACTTTAACAGTCACATTTTTCACTGTTTCAGATTGAAATATGACCGCCAGCAGAGTCTGTTTGTCGCATTCAGCATGGCCCTGGTTTATTTGATGTTTTTCTCCTGGAGAGCCAATTTAGACTTGACAAATGAACTTTTTCTTGGGGTTGTAAGTTTATTCAGTGATAGTCTGTGATGGTCTGTTTCAATCCGAAGGTGTTGTACTGCATTAGGAAAAGGGATTGTAAGATTGCACAGCTCTACAGAAAACACTTTCAGTCAGTAGGAAGAAAAAATGTAACATTTGAATGACCGTTTCATGACCAGGCCGATTTACAAAATATCAGACCATGGAGATAGTACTGGTTATTGATATGATTGTAGGTTAAAAGATCAACTCATGTTGCTCATTGGATGCTAAGAGTTACATACATCATAGAACGAATGACTTAGTTTTTAAGATATACTTACAAGAGTAAATTGCTCAGATAATCATTATAGAATTTATATCATAATTATTTGTTAGAAGATGATCATTTAAGTTTGTAAACTCATAATTATGGGACAGAGTTATACTCTATCTATCTATTCAGTGGTCTACCTACCTTAATGAAAGTTGCAAAGTCAGTATTGTATTCAGACAAGAAAGATGTTCTTAGACCATATCTACCAATCATTGAAAATTGGAATTCTAACTACAAATTCCTGGACCAGCCATTTTATTGGCTTAGACAGAACTTCTCAGCCAATCAGATGGCTAGTCTTCTCAATTTATGATTTAGAGTTGTAGGTAAATATGGCCTGTGTTAAAAATCTTGGATACTAACAGGTATGGCAGATGCTCTCTACACTAAGTTAACCCCTTATGGTTAGGGCTTTCTAATGGGATTTGTGTAACATTGCCATTCATCGCCAAAATCGTACGGATTTGGCTAAAAGTTGTGAGCCAGCAGGGAACCAGGGTGTATCGGCTGATCGATTACGGATTACCTGAGTCTTAGCGGAATCCATACTTTTTTTCGGCGATGAAAGGCTATGTTACAAGAATCCCATTAGGGTGCTCTATCCTTAACACCCAAGAAAATTTAGACTTGTACAAATTAAACACATATTCGCGTGACAAAATAACTTGGGCTGAAATGATCAGACTTGCCTTTGAGTGGGTAAAAAAACCTTGTGGGAAAAGGAGGAAATGCTGGTTACCAGCATTTTCTCATAATGTTTTCTAAAACCTTCTTCCTTAGGATCCTGTGTGGTAAAGGGTTCATAATCGTATTATTTTCCAGGTTGAAAGATTTTGGCTACAGTGTGATGCAGTTCTAGTTCTCCTAGCAGCAGTAGGATTAAGTCGAATTCTAAAGTATGTTAACATTGACATGTTGTGTTTTAAATGCATAATACATGTACTTTCTGTCGGTGATCATACTAATTTCATCAGAATCTTGGTACAACAGACCTTAGGTGAGGAACCCTAGGTGGTGTCCCATACATATTTTGTCCTTACTTAATTCTTTACTAAACTACAAAATTTTAGACCTGTGTGAATTGGAAGCAATTGAAAAGAATAGAGGACATATCAAAATTGCTCAAAATTTGAAATTTGTTTCTGGTAAGGTTTCTGGTAAGGTAGAAACATTGAGGGGGAAAGGAGAAAAAATGCTGGTTACCTGCATTTTCTCTTTTTCCCCACTATGTTTTCAAAAGCTCTTTTCATCAGGGCCGTTAAAAGTCAGAATTGTTGGTAAAGGTTTAAACAGAGGGTACGCTTGGACACATAGGGCTAACTAGTTAGGATAGAGAACTTGTACATTTTGCAATTTGTCTTTCATGACCAGTAGTCATATCATAACCTATATCAGGCTTTTGAAATGATCAAAAACTGCATTTATCATATAAATAGAGCCTGTCAGTGTATCAGTGCTACATTTTATATCCCCTCGAGAAGATACCTTTAGAAAATATTGTTAGAAAATGAGTAAGTACCTTTTATAGAGGATTGTCGGCATGTTTCACTTCTATGTCACTTGTACATATTTGTGGCTGCTCTGAAATAATTCTGGTTAATGGATAAAACTCTTTGAATTTTAGGTTGATACAGAACAGAATATCAGCTTTGAATATGGCCATTTGTAGTGTTTCTCTGGCATTGTGTGTACTGGCACTTCAATTGGTATGTATTTGTCATGATATGCTGTTTTTCAGGGTTCTTTTTTTTTTTACTTCTAAACTGAACAGATCGGGGCCCAAGCCTGGTTGCTCAGTTCGTACTTTGCAGGGCTTGAAAACAGGGGTTGCTGGTTTGATAATCAGCTCAGTCAAATTCTTTCAGTGAATTGACGATAGTATTTATGAGATTAATCATTTCTCTCTCACTTCAGAATATTATTTTTACAATGTTTAATTTGGAAATAAGCTAGAGGTTTTGACTAAATGATGCACAAAGTACTGGTACAAGAAACTCTAGGAAAGCATGGATATGTGAACTGTTTGTCCCAATTAAAATGCCAGACAATGAATAGAGGGCTTGGACAAAAGGAGCTTTATTTTCAGCTAAACACATTTAACTCTATACTTCCTGACACAAATTCTCCACAGACAACTTCTAAAGCACCCATGTTATTCCTTTACCAAAATTTAATAATCCTGTGTTTTAACAACCCTTAGGAAGACAGCATTTGAAAACATCATAGAAAAAGGAGAAAATGCTGATAACCAGGATTTTCTCCTTTTTTTTATGATGTTTTCTACTCTTTCAGAAACAAATCTTATCATTTGAGTCGCATTTCATTTGTAGTCTGCAGAAACTTTCAATTTTGACGAGACTTACATTTTATCTCTGATAAAAATAAGGATGATCAACATGAACTGAGGTAAAGTTGATTATGAATACAAACAAAATTATTTTGGAAAAAGAAAAATCAGTTGTTTAATATGAGCAATATTTCCTTTTGCCACAAAAATATGCACAGTAGGCTGGTCAAAGACAAAAAAATGAAAGTGGTCTGCAGGTATATATAGTAATGTAATTAATCTTGAGAACTTCTCTTGTCTGAAGTTTTTACTGATTGATTGAATGTTGAAAACAGCGTTAAACACCATACAATCAATCAATCAATAGTGATTGATTGACAAAAAAGATCAAATTATAACTGGTGTATGTGTCACAAGTGCCACATCATTAACTCTTTACCAGACAACAAATTTTAGACTCCTCCGAATTGAAAGCACTTGCACACAACAAATTGTCCATGTCTCAATTAATGAGATTTGTCTTTGGCAGGCTAGAAAACATTGTAGGACTAGTGACCAGCAGTTTCTTCTTTTCCCACCATGTTTTCAAAAGCTTTCTTCTTAAAGGTCATTTAAAAATAGGACAGTTTTGTAAAGGGTTACTTGTAAACAGATGTATTGTAGTTCATAGTTTCAAATTTTTCATGGTAGGTAGGATTACATTGTTAACCCCTTACCAAACAACCATAGGTTTTAATGACCCTGAGGAAAAAGGCTTTTGAAAAAATTGTTGGAAAAAATAGTTGGAAAAGGAGAAATGCTGGTAACCAGCATTTTCTCCTTTTCTCACGTTACCTACCCTATCATGGATTGCTTTTGTCATTTGAGACACCTTTAATTTGTTGCCTGCAAATGCTTCCAGTATGGATATGTCCAAAATTTTGTGGTTAGGTAAAAAGTTGAATGATTTCAGCTGTTGCTGTAGAGGATACTTATTTAGATTACAAAGTTTGGTACAACTTATGAAAGCGATAAATAGTCGACCAAAAGGAAAATGTGACTTTTCAGCAATGAGGGAAACATTATATAGAGAGGAACAAACAATCAGTTTTTGACGTTTTTTTCCAAAGCTGCCAGCTAGTGTCCATGGACATAAAAAGCTGTATTTGTATGATACCGAGTCGATTTGAATATGCCGTACAAATGCCAATTTTTCTTTTTGTATTATTAGGGGAAGAACTTGCCACACTGTAATCAAAAGCATAATAGAATAATAGAGGAGTTTGGACACAGATTGATGTATAATATGCCAAACAATACACTTCTTTTACAAGTTGGTGATCTCTCATCAAATTTACTCAGGTGTGTTGCTTAATACTACTGTATTACCTACACATGTATTTGACATAGCTTTAGACACACAGACATTGCCTTCCCTCTATGTATGCAGCCTATAAATCATTATTTTCATATACTTTTAAAGCATTCTTTTACCATTACGGTTCATACATGTCTTCCAGGCATACTGTGAAAAGCAGATACTAGTGCTAGATTTTTACAGCGATGTCAGAATGTTTAAGAAATTACCTTTCGCAGAATGTTAAATATCAAATGTGTCTATTAAATAAAATGGTTTAAAAAATTAAAATTAAAATACTATCATTTTTACTATACAGGGAAAAATTTGATACTTATTTTTGTATTTAATTGCAACAGATCTATCAAAAGAGTACCTACCTTAAGTTACGTTTCCTTTTTGCTTTTGACGTTTCAGTACTGTACATTGAACCAAGATCAAAGTAACACTTTATCAACACAATCACTTTCACATTCATGCAACTCTCACACAGTTTGTTTTTTTTTCACATTTATATATAAAAATAAGCTTTTTTGTCCACATATTTAAAAAAAAAAACTGTAACAAATAAGAAAATTAAACCTGTTATTTAAAAAAAAAAAAAGATCTATCATATTTATGCACAAGGAAGGAGAAGTTTTGTAGTAATAATTGAGTATTTGGGTAGTTAAAATTCCAAAACAAGGGATAACTTAAAGATTTTGAACCTTAACTGATGGATTTTGCTGACCAGCGAATTTCAATATTTGTGTATGACTAGAACACTGTGCAACTTACATGAGAAATGAAAACATTAAAGGATCAAGATATCATTTCTAGATTTGGCAAGCAGACTTTGACACATAGTTTCAAATACTGCTTTAATTTAATATCTCCTGGAGATGACCTTTTATCTTCCCGCAGCGGACAATGGATATTTAAAATACAATGGCAAAAGGTAAAATTAATCATTGCAGTCGGTCTTTTCCTTAAATTACATTGTTTTTACAAATATTCACATCTTAATATATATACTGTATGTTGATTGTATCTGTGCAAATTTTTTACAACAGAGTTTTAAACTCGTCCTAAAGAAACATCCTTTAATACAGCCATTGAGAAAAAAACCTGTTAAAACTTGATAGTGTGTACAATGGATAAAAATCTAGTCAGCTGTGTAAACATAGATAAATTACCACTATCTATGGTGTAAGGGATGGGGAAACTCAATGAATTTGTCCTCATTTAAAACCGGAAACAATTAACAGTGACTATCTTGACGCCTCAAGAAAATGAAAGTCATTTTCTATCTGTTTTAATCTGTGCAACCTTGCAACCGTCAGGGGCAGAATTTGGCATGAAGATACAAGAATGATTACAGTTTCATAAAATAAAGATGAAATGGGTTAAAAACTGGCTGAAAACAAAAATAGATGTATTTTTAATTGTAAGCATGTTCAGATGACAGGTTGAATTTGGCTTAAATCAAGGTAAATCTATTTGCTTTTGATAGGTTTGAAAATATGGGAAAGGAGGAAATGCTGCATTCCAGCATATTCTCCTTTTCCAACTGATTTTTTCAGAAGTTTTCTTTTTCAGCATTGTTTAAAACTCAGGATTGTGCTGTGAAGGGTTGAAAGGACAATTTCAAAATTGTCTTCTGTAAATTTGTGTCCGCAGATAATGACTTTACTGGAATTTATGTACTTTGTAGATATCAGTATTTATGTGAGAACATGAGACCTGACATATCAGTTCTAGATGTAGAGGTGAGATTTTTAATAATAGCTTTTAGTTCAGGAAGTGAGATTTTTAATAATACTTGTTGGTTCAGTATACCTAAAAATCTGTATACCTAAAAATCTGTATACAATGTACATAGTTTACAAAATAATTTTTTTATCGGTGTAGAAAATCATTTCCATCAAATCTTCCAGCTTGTTTCAGAAATGTATCTTCATCTCATAACCTGTTGAAGCATACTTCTAAAATATCATCAGCCAGAATTTTAAAAATAAGTTTAATGTGAGTATACTTGTGAAAACCATATTGCAAGAGGAGAAATATGTCTAAATTAGCAAATGTTATCTTGTCTAAGTGCTTTTTTATAAAGAAAAAAAATAATAATCTATTATAAGACGTGGAAAATGATTGTCTCTAGGTGGTAAGATAATCTCTAGCTTTAAATCCCTCTCCAATTTTATTTTTGCTGGAAGTGAACTTGCATGAAAAACTGTTTCACTGTTCAAACAACACACTATCATTGCCAATAGCTTCCTAAAGTTCTCTTTAGTTAGGCTCAATCTTGTCCAAAGTTCTTTTTATCTGAGAAGTGCTAGCAGCTGCAGAACAACAGTCTTGAAATTACAATACCTTAAGATGTCATTTCTTCTATTTTATAGCAGTGTTGGGGATTACATTGTATAGAGAAAATCCTGACCTCTAAAACTGTAATTAGATCTCAAAAAAGTTTTTCCCATAAGGAAAAGGTTTTTGAGCCCAGATTTAAACAAGCCCATCTGACTTTGCCGAGATGGCACAGCTACTGGTTTGATTAATTACACAATAATGAAAGTGGCTGATTTTTATGGCTGCAAAAGGTTTAAGTGACATGTAAGAAGTTATGGGAAAAGTTGATAATCCATGGGGTTTTTTCATCTTCGCAAGCCAAGGATACTAACTCCACTTTGTTCGTTACATACCCTTGGCCGCTCGCCTCTTTAAAAATCGAAACTCCCGCTGCGCCACCTATCGAATATCACGAGTTGTGTAACCTTTGCTGATGTTATTTCTGACCAATCAAAATGCTTGTAATAAAATTTGTTAGGCTATGCATCAAAACAAGACGAACAGACATACGATGATTCGCAATCATTTGGCTGTGGAACCCGTCCTAATATTTCACATAATTGATCGTAAACTATAAAAAACTCATTAAATATCGATCGTCTACTCTTTTTTGGCAAATTTTCGTCACAAACACGACAACTTTCGTTTTTGACGGGCGCCACCATTATTGTTTTCTGTTTTGCGAAAGATTTCTTGTTACGGATGGTTTGATTGGACGTGATGGGTTTTGATCGCATCCAATGAAATGGCGCAGCGGCAGCTTCGATTTTTAAAGAGGCGAGTGGCCAAGGGTACTACCTTAGTATCCTTGGCTTGCAAAGATGGGGTTTTTTTTGCAATTTCATGTTTTCTGTAGTTGATGACATACCCTTGGGCAGTGCCTATGTGGAGGAAAAGTTATCCTGAAATTATTTTCCCAGGTGATACTTTTTATAAAACAGACATGAGGAAGCCAGATGGTGAAATTATCTTCAGCTTTAAAACATTCCTGAATGCCAACTATCATAGGTACTTATCATATTTTTTTACTTTTTGATAGTGTTTGTACCATTTTTTCCTCATAAAGGAATTTTATGCATTTGGATTGGACGATTGTTAAGACCTTGTTCAGATATCTTAATATATTTATCTTTGTCATGAAGACTACCTCTCGTTTGAAACCTTATTCTGAGAAAACTAAATCAATAAAGCGGACATTTTATCCTGACATTGAAAAAATAAAAATTTTGCATTTTCAAGATAGTTTTGCAAAGTATATCTAAACAGTGTAAAAAGTATAGATCCAAGATCAGACTGCACTACTTGTGTGGTTTGATTTTATCTCTATTTTTTACAAGAGGACCTTAAATTTTCTTCAGATTGGAATATTATCTAGATATCGTTTTTTTATACTGAGCCTAACCTTTTTTCAGGCCTATAATATCATGTATTGGTATGAAAACACATGACTACATACAGAAGCAGGGGTTTGAGTTACTGCCTTTTGGGCCATGCTCACTTGTGCTAAAGTCTCCTGTTGATCTGGAAAAGAACTACTACCCCTTTGTTGATCTTGCTTTGAATGTAACAGAGGGATGGAGTCACAAGTTTGAAAGGTAAGATTTGTCAAAGAATTAATGTCTTTTAATGCTTTCTTTGATCAATTATTATCCATCATCGACAGAGCTATGAACTTATCCATTTAGGAGACCAACATGGTGAGGCATGCTCTGGCGAAAGGGGGTTTAATGTATCTCCATGATGCATTGTACCAAGTAAGTCATCACAATATTATGGATGCATAAAAGATATTTAGTCTAACAACCGACTGAATCACGTTGTACTCAAGTCCTTTGAAATGCAGGATGCTTAAACCCTTTTTCACAGAGCAAGGCTCAAATGTATTGATGTATTGCCTCCTACAGAAATGAATCTGTAGCAGATGACAATGAAAGCATCTATGGTAAGTAAATTGTGGATAATCAATTTGAGTTTTTTGTTCAAATTTTAAGCCTTTACCAAACAATCCTGAGTTGTAATGACAATAGACAAGAAGCCTTTTGAAAACTTTGTGGAAAAAGAAGAAAATGCTGGTAACCAGCATTTTCTCCTTTTTCCACAATGTTTTCTACCTTTCCTGAAATAAATTTCAGTTTTTGAGTCACATTTATTTTGTTGTCTGCAAATGCTTTCAATTTGGAAAGGTCTAACATTTAGTTGTCAGGTAAAGGGTTAAACCTTTACCATATAACAACAACTAAGACTTGTCCAAAGTGAAAGCATTTACAGATGACAAATTCAATATGGCTCGAATGATGGGAGTGGTGTTTTACAGGACAGAAAACATAATGGGAAAAGGTGAAAATGCTGGTGAAAAAGCCATCTACCTCAGGGTTATTAAAACATGGAATGTTTTACATTAATGCTTGATATTTGAATAGATGTGAAAGCAGTGAGGCTAAAGGACCCTTTGGAACAATTTTGGTTGTAAATTGCCAGTACATTATTTCCGTATACATATGCCCCAATGATTTTTTAGGAAGATTATTTAAAAAAAAAATCTGGGGGCAGCATTTTCCAACCATGCTAGATCTTGAGCTTTTTCAAAATTCATCTGACTAGTTTTGTCCTAACCCTTTACTACACAATCCCGACTTTTAACGACCCCGAGAAAGAAAGCTTTTGAAAACATTGTAGGAAAAGGAGAAAATGCTGGTGACCAGCATTTTCTCCTATTCCCACATTGTTTTCTACCCTGCTGGAAACAAATTTCAATTTTTGAGTTGCGTTTACTTTGTCGTCTGCAAATGCTTTCAATTTGGACCAGTCTAAAATTTTGTTGTTTGGTAAAGAGTTAACTGTGTTGTTCATGTAATGTACAAGTAGAATCATATCTAAAATTGTTGGTGTACAACACTTTCAATACAATATGAACACCAAACTGACTGTATTGACTGTTTTTTTTTTTTTTTTTTTCAGTCAAGATCCAACATCATGGGAGAGAGTTGCTGCTGGAGAAATGTGGAATGCAAGGTACCGTATATTATCATACCCTCTTTTGACTCTAACTTCTATTTTTGATGTCTAGCTAATGAAATTTTATTTATCCTGGAGTCCTATTTGATTTTAATAAGCACTCTCAGTTGTTAGAAAAAATACTGTGATTACAAAAACCTATTACAAAGTATCTGACAGATAGCTGCCTACTTTTACAGCTACCATCAGGTCTTTTTTCTAAAGAAGTAAATGCTGAATTAAGAGTAGAGTATGTCTCGCTAAGTCAACTGCCAGGTAACTAACCCTATACCGAACAATCCTGAGTTTTGGCAAACCTAACAAAAAAAAAAAAAAACTTTTGAAAACTTTGTGGGAAAAGGATAAAATTCCTTGTAACCAGCATTTTCTCCTTTTCCCAGAATGATTTCTATCCTATATATGCCATATTCCATCTTTTGAGCATCTTTAATATGTTGGCTTCAAATGCTTTCAACTTTGACAAGTTCAAAATTTTGACATTCAATTAAAAGTTAACTCAATATTTGATAGAAATTTGTACATTACCTTACAAAGTCTATGTTGAGTCTAAGGTCTGAATTGACCAGTTGCTTATGCATGCATTTTATTTATTATATATATATATGTGTGTGTGTGTGTGCGTGCGTGTGTGTGTGTGTGTTTTAGCATTCATTTGAATGTTCAGTTTCCCATATGACTATTCACACCTACAAGTATCAAACTACATAGGTCTGTTTTAAATTTCAGGGTAAATATTCCCTTGTTCCTGTATTACAGATCTCAGAATGAGAAAAATGAAGCTGAAAAAGTCAAACTTATGACAAAGTCTTATCAGGTAATGTTTCAATCATGTATTCAGAATTTGGCCATCCCTGTTTACACTGTTTACCTTCAATTGATGAATTTTGTTTAGGAACTGCTTACTTTTGTGACTGAAGAACAAAATTTAATTTCTGTTAACAAACTATTTTTCCTTTTCCCACATTGTTTTATATGTATCAAATGTTTATTCGTTTTAATCATCCATATTTATCAAGGGTATTTTCAAACTTGTTTACCAGAAAACTAAATGTTGTCTGGTTGTTTACCAGACATCAAAATGTTAGATTCATCCATATTGACAGCAATTGCAGACAACAATTTAAAAGTGGTTCATATAATGGGATTTGTGTATGAAAGGTGAGAAAACTATCGTTGGAAAAAGAGATAAAGCGGGTTAGCTACATTTTCTTCTTTTTTCATACTGTTTTCAAAAGCTTTCCCTTTCAGGGTTGTTAAAACATGGGATTGTTTGGTAAAGGATCAAAACAGATGTCTGTTTAAAAGTTCTCTCAGCAGGTGATCATTTATTACATTTGAGCTGTGCTTTGGCAAAAGAGGGTTAAATGTATCTCTGTGATGCATTATACCAATAAGTCATCACATAATTTTTGATCCATAAAACCATTTTTTATTTAACAATCAACTGAATCATAAGGTAAAGTGGTCCTTTGAGGTACAGAAAATTACCTATAGCAAAAAAGTTTTGACCCAGGTCAGCCTGCACAGACTGCTGAGGCTGACCTGGGTCGATACTTTGTGCAGATGCATTAAGCCCTCTTTTGACATAGTGTGTCTCATTTGTTTAAACACATACAATAAAAAGATTTTCAATTGCGCTACTTTGTTGTGGAATTTTAAAAGTCTGGGACAATTTTGATGCATTTCCTTTGAAGATGTCCCACTAAATTTTGAAAATAAGAATTCTTTTCTTTTATGATAGATTTCCACATATCTGTTCTTTTGTATGTATGTTACCATTGGTGATACATATCTTTTTTTTTTCTTAATTTCTTAAAATTTTCTCTAACATCCATAGACTGCATCTGTCATTAAAAAACAGTAATATGTTTTTGTGTCCGTCCCGAAATATAATTATTTCTTCTGTCTCACATGAAAATGTGGCATTCAGTGTGACAAAGAAAATAATACGGCACACTGCTGAATAAATGAAACTTATATTTTCACTCTGGAGATGAGAAGTTTTGTTCTGTTAAAAAAATTTAATTTTCTGCCTTGTAGGTGATGAGACTGGAAGTTGTTTGTGGCCAAAACACTTTAAGCACTTTATAAGCGATGATTCAGTATTGAATCAGTAATGGTTTTGAAAATTAAAACAAAAATGGGAAAAAACACAAATCATCTTTTATCTTACAGCACAAATTTTAAAAACGTTGTGGCAAAAGGAGAAGCCAATAACAAGTAACTTCTCCATTTTTCAATATATGTATTTTTACATCTTGTTTGCACATCAGCCCTTAGTGTGAAGATAAGCCTTATACCTGTATTATGAATGTTTTCAAAGTTGTCTGCTGCAGTTTTCTTTCAGGAGTTAACCCTCTACAAGGCAATCCAAAGATTAAAGGATCCTGATGTTGTTGTATGGTGTTTAACACAGTTTTCAACATTATTTCAATTATATTGTGGCAGCCAGTGCACCTTTCCATGCTTTCCTGGAGTTTCTTCTTACCAGTACTCTGCACAATATTCTTTCCAAGGCACTGGCTGCTTTCCCACACAACCATCGTGAAAACAATGGTCAGCCATGAGAGAGGAATGAATTCTGTCACAATTACTATAGTCAGTCCTCGGAAAGAAATTGACCAAGCAGGGAATCGCACCAGCGACCCCCCTGCTCCAAGTCCTGAACTCTACGGACTGAACTACCATGGCTCAACTTAAAGGATCCTGAAGGCGACATTTGAAAATACATTGGGAAAAGGAGACCATTCATGTGACAAGCAGCATATAGAAACAGAAACAGATCTTATCATTTTGTTTATCTTGTCTGCAAATGCCTTTAGCTCTTTACTAAACCACAAAAATATTGACTTGTCGAAATTGAAAGCATTTGAAGACAACATTGTAAGTGTGACTCAAATAGTGGAACTTGTCTTTAATGGGTAGAAACATTTTGGGAAAAGGAGAAAATGCTGGTACCAGCATTTTCTCCTTTTCCCACAATGTTGTCAAAAGACATCTTCCTCAGGGTCAATAAAACTTGGGATTGTGTGGTAAAGGATTAAGTGGGGAAAGTATAGCATTTTGTCATCTTGTACAATAAATAGTTAATGATTTAAAAGTTGTACTTACATTGTCATTTCAGCTATACAAGGCAGCCATCAGTAAGCTGAAAGTAGAAGATATCCCAGACTACTACCACAAGAACTTTGCTCTAAGCTGTGATAAAATGCTCAGTTTTCAACATGATCTACCCAAATCTGTGATATTAAATGAAGTTATTGAACACTTTTCATTATTCATAAAAAAGAATCCCAATGACAAAGATTCACCTGCAATTAGAAATGCTATTGAAACCTACAAGAAAGCATTGGGCAAGTTTTAATTTTCTAAAGGATCTCTTTGTAAGGACTATCTGTGATTAGTAACAATGCAAAATATTTCATCACCTTTATCGCTTTACTAAACAGTCCCAAGGTTTGCCAACCCAAAGAAAAAGTCTCTTGAAAACACTGTGGGAAAAGGAGAAAATGCTGGTAAACAGCATTTGCTCCTTTTCCCGCAGTATTTTCAACTTTGCCTTAGAAGAATTACATGTACATCATTTGATCTGTCGACTGCAAATGATGTCTGGTCAAGGCTAAAATTCAGTGATTTGGTAAAGAATGAATTACATTTTTCCTTAGTTACTAATCAGTACTTTTGTCCTAAATTTATAGCTCAATCGGAATAATCTGTGATAAACTGAGCAAGCAATCTCAACATACTGGGGCTATACAAGTGGTCAGATGATACACTCTGTTGTAGTGTTTCTATTTGGCACTAGATTTGTGTAACTGGCTCAACCAATCTAATACGGTATTTTTCGCTTGTTGTGGTGATTTTGAGATTTCATTGGTCAGCTATTTTCATATCTTTTTAACTCTTCACCAAACAGTTCAATGTTATAATGACCCTGGAAAAGAGGGTTTTTAAAATTATTTTGATACAAGCAGAAAATGCTGGTTACCAGTGTTTTCTCCTTTCCCCAAAATTTGTTTTTACCCCTCAAATGACAGATTTCATCATTTAAGTCACATTTAAGGTGTCCTCTGCAAATGCTTTCATTCTGCATTAGTCAAAAATTTTGTCATCTTGTAGAAAGGGTTTATACAGAATCTAAACTTGTGTATTATTTCTATTCTAGGTTTAAGTGTAAGCATAATGTAGTGGATTCACACATTAACACTTATCAAAGTGTGCCATACTTTTGCTTTATTAATGTCTCAATCACTTTTTGTATGAAGTTTTGAACTTTTAAGAATACTTACTTTTTTATAAACAAATGAACATGTGGTACATGAAACTTCTTTTTCTGTTTAACCCTTTACCACAATATCCAGACTTTTAACAACCCTGAGGAAAAGAGCTTTTGAAAACATTGTTGGAAAAGGAGAAAATGGTGGTAACCAGCAATTACTTGATTCCTGGTAGAGGTCCACAAGATAAGACCACATGCCAAATAAGAGAGATCTGAGCCATGTTGTTATAAACAAGAAGATTTTCAAAGTTTCCTCTACATATTAAAGCCCCAACAAAAAATGAGATCCCTGAGGCATGGCTAATTTTGATCCCAGGGCTAAATTTTGGACAAATTCAGATGTGATCTAAATTTGGTAGCCCTAGTATGTATGACTGGGGACAAGAAGATTTTTAAAATTCTAACTCTATAAGCACATGTAATATTATAAATTTATTACCCATGGGATGGGGCCAATTTTGACTCTATGGGCATTAATTTATACAACTCTGGAAGAGACCTGTAAGATGATAACACTCACAAAATATTACAAGGTAAGGAACAAGAAGATCTCTGAAGTTTTCACTGTATAAGCCTATGTAAAACTTGTGACCTCTGGGATGGGGCCAATTTTGACCCAAGGGCTATAATTTGAACAATCTTGGTAATGGTCCATTAGATAAATATACATGAAATATTTGGTAGTCCTAGGTCTTATGGTAAGGAATGAGAGGACTTTTTAAAAGTTTCCACTTTGTAGGCCCATGTAAAACTTGTGACTACCAGGGCAGGGCCAAATTTGACCTTGGGGCTATAATTTATGCTATCTTGGCAGATGTCCACTAGATAAAAGTCACATGCAAAATTTGGTAGCCCTAGGCCTTATAGTTAGGAAAGAGATTTTTAAAGTTTTTCTATAGAAGCCTACATGTATGTAAAACTTGTAACCCTTGGGATAGGGCAAATTTTGACCCAGGGCTTTAATTTGAAGAAGCTTACTAGAGGTCCATTATACGAAGCTACATGTTAAACTTGGTTGCCCTAGGCCTTATGGTTTAGAACCAGAAGATTTTTTTCCTATATATAAGCCTGTGTAAAACTTGTAACCCACGGGACGGGGCAGTTTTGATTCCAGGGCTGTAATTTGAAGAAGCTTGGTTGAGATCCATTAGATGAAGCTAATGCCAAATTTGCTAGCTCTAGGCCTTATGGTTTCGGACAAGGAGATTTTCGAAGAGTTTCAAATTCTTTTAATGAATTCTGAAGAGGACCATGGGAGGATCATATCTGTGAAGTTTGGTCAAAATTGGACGGGTAGTTTCAGAGAAGATGTTTGAAATAATAGTCAATGCACACACTGACGGACGGACGTACGACTGATACAGGGTCATGACATGAGCTCGTGGGTTGGCCAGTTGAGCTATAAACTACGTATCTAGTTTCTCCCAACAGAGAAACTAGATCTGTAAAAAATAGATTCTGAAAATTTTGGTGAATTATTGTTTCTGTTTCTAGCTTTTTCATCATTGAGTGACACCAGCAGCAGAGGAAGGTGAATATGGCACACAGATGCAGTATTTACCCTATGAGGGTAACATGAACCCAGCAGTATTTTCAACTGAAAAATAAGACCTAAATTACTGCAATTTAATGGTTACCTTCGTCTGGAGTGTCTAAGCAAAGCAGGTAGAGTAGATCAAAGATCAGACTGCACTGGTGTCATAGGCTACTAAAGTTGTGAAAGGCACTTTAAGAATTAAATGTTACTCAATCAGATTTGCTAGTCTAGTGTCACTCTTATGTACATAGTCTAGCTAAGAGTAAGTCTTGAACTAGTAAATACCTTTTGAAGCTAATTTACAGCAGACAACTATAAAAAGACCATAGTTAAATATAGGTTAGTCTATGGTTACATAGGACAAGTCTTTATGCAAAAACATACTTGTAAATGGAAAAATTGCTCCAACTGCAATATTCCAATATGATTTGCTGCAAGAGGCCTCAAATTTTATACAGAAATTGATGTGTTTATGCAATGCATAGTAAACTTTGAACAACATGCTTTGGAAGAAGATGTTGATCAGCTTGATTTAATCACAACATTTATGCACAATTTAGTCGCATATGGTCCTAGGTATCCTGTCACCCCTTCGACAGTTGTTATGTAGGAGGATCTAAGTAGATATAGGTGCAAGAAGAGAAGAAAGCCTTTGAAAAGGTAGAGATTTCGATCTGTTCAACCAGAATCTAGATTCTTTCATTTAGGTCTAACTGATCTCTGTACAGGCTCTGTTTATTATATACCTACAGCTGGTGAGGGTATTACCGAATACTTTTAAGCAAAAAAACTAGCTGCGTTTAGCCGTAATGCATGCATTAATATCTAAAACAAGAGCCATGCTGACATGGCCATCCCCTGCCGTGTGCTTGCTCAGTGAAAGATGTGTGCCATCTTGTAGGATGGTTTAGAGGCTAAAACATTTAGATTTAAGAATAACTTTCTGGCAATGCTAAATACCATGTACAATAAAAAACTTCAACAAAGTACACTTTTCTTATATAGCTGTCAAGTGTAAACACGTGTATGAAATCAGACAGAAAAAAAAAACTGATTTATGTCGCTTTGTTAATTTTTGAGTCTCAATGTTATTTTTCATACTTAAAATTTGTCCGGAGCATCATAACTCAAAAACTATTAGAGGTGTAGACATGATACTTCACAGGTGCATAGATCACATTGAGGAGAAGTGCAATGCACAAGAACCATAACTCTTGGTTGCATAATTTAGGAGTTATTGCCCTTTGTTATTTTTTCTTACTTAGATTTTGTCCACAGCATAACTTGAAAACATGAGATATAAACATGAAACTTCACAGGTTGATAGATGAGATTAAGGAGAAGTGCAGTGTACAAGAACCATAACTTCCAGTACCAGAATTTAGGAGTTATTGCCCTTTGTTATTTTTCATTCTTAAATTTTATCCGGGCATAACTTGGAAAAGTATTAGAGGTGAAAAAATGATACTTCACAGGTGCATAGACCACACTGAGTAGAAGTGCAATGCACAAGAACCATAAATCTTCTGAGCAAGCATTCCGCGGGGGATGGCCATGTCAACATGGCTCTTGTTTGACCTTTATCTAAAATGCAGTGAAATTTTACATAGCTCTGCCTCGCCAGGCCAATCCTTACAGCTTATAAACATTATTTACTTGCATGCTGCAAACAATTAATCAGTCACATGGGTCATTGAGAACAATGAGATCAAACACCAGAAATTAAAAATTATAGATAGATCTAACAGTGTCACTGCCTCTCGACATGCTCTGAGTGATCACTTTTCCAAACCATGGTCATATGTCTGAATCCACACGTTTATTTAAAACAAATTGATTGCAACTTGGTTTGAGATCAAAAATATGATAACGGTACTAGTAGATCTAGATAATATTCATTTCTTTGCAGCGTGAAAGGTTAAAAACTAAAGTTGCTATACATGCATGTTTGAAAATAGTCTAGCTCTACCCACACCCGCTCTACCCCAAAAATTGATATAAATGATATGTATTAATTCTTTACGAGTCACATAATTTTGAAGATATCTAAATCCAAAGCATTTCCAGATGACAGATTAGATTCGGCTCAACTGGTGAAATTGTTTTAAAAAGGGAAGAATACATTGTGAGAATAGGAGAAAATGCTTTCTCCTGTTTTAGCTCACCTGGGCACAAAGTGCTCCAGGTGAGCTTTTGTGATTGTGCTGTGTCCATCATCCGTCGTCAACTTTTACTTTGTGTACACTCCAGAGGCAACTTTTTCAGTGCAATACTCATGAAACTTGGTCTGGATGTTTTTGATGTGCGATACTCATGAAACTTGGTCTGGGTGTTTGTTTTGATGATATCTCAGACGACTTCGAAAATGGGTCATGTTGGGTCAAAAACTAGGTCACTAGGTAAGATCTTTGAAAAACCTTGTGTACACTCTAGAGGCCACATTTTCAGTCAAACACTCATGAAACATGGTCAGAATCTTTGTCTTGTTGATATTTCAGAAGAGTTCAGAAATGGGTCATGTAGGGTCAAAAACTAGGTCACTAGATCAAATCTTAGAAAAACCTTGTATACACTCCAGAGGCCACATTTTCAGTCCGATACTCATGAAACTTGGTCAGGATTTTTGTCTTGATAAATCTTGGATGAGTTTGAAAATGGGTCATGTTGGGTCAAAAACTAGGTCACTAGGTCAAATCTTAGAGAAACCTTGTGTACACTCTCGTGTCCACATTTTCAGCCTGATACTAATTAAACTTGGCAAGAATGTTTGTCTTGATAATATATCTTGAACAAGTATGAGAATGGGTCACATCAAGTAAAGAACAAGGTCACTGAGTCAAATCTTTGAAAAACCTTATGTACACTCTAGAGGCCACATTTTAAGTCCAATACTCTTGAAAGTTGGTCAGATTATTTGTCTTGATGATAGCTTTGACGGGTTTGAAAGTGGGTAACATTGGGTCAAAAACTAGGTCACTATGTCAAATCTATGAAAAACTTTCACTTTATGCTGCATTTTCCGTCAGATAATCTTGAAACTTGGTCAGAATGTTTGTCTTGATGATGTCTTGGATGAGTTTGAAAATGGGTCACTTCAGGTCAAAAACTAGGTCACTTAGATAAATCTTATGTACACTCCTGAGGCCATATTTTAAGTCCAATACTAATGAAAGTTTGTCAGAAAGTTTATCATTATATCCTGGAAGAGATTAGAAATGGGTCATGTATGGTCAAAAGGCACAGGTGAGTGACTTCAGGGCCATCATGGCCCTCTTGTTTTTAAAGCCCGTCATCCTCAAGGTCGTTGAGATTTTCGAAAATAATCCGAAAACTGAAGGAAACATCCCAAATCATTGTCATGTGGTTTACTTCATCTTTAAACATAATTTCATGATTTGTGACAGTTCATTCAAGGAAATATTTACAGAAGCGCTAATCATTCATATCGACAATACGAGGGCTATTCGATATGTAATGTGTATTGTACCACAGTGCGATAACGCTTTGCACGATTTCGTGGATGATGATACGCTTGAATAGCTCTAGTCAATACCTTTCCAACGGTATAAACACGAGCCTTCAGCTCCACATAGTTTTCAACTTATAGTCATTTCAGTAGAGCTAGTCCTTGACCACTGTTGTAAAAATGGTTGGGAAACGGATTAAGAATATTGAAGAAATTACAGCTTATGTAAAAGTTCGCACAAAACTCAGTCATTCGGTAATGCAGATTTTTACTGAATTGGGGGAAGTTTATGGGTCTGATAAGGTATCTTATGAGACAGTTCGTAGTTGGAGAAAGAAATTTCTGACTGGCACAGAGTCCGTCAAAGATGCAGCAAAATCTGGCCAACCTGTGACTTTAACAGGCAAGGCATATGTCTCAAAAGTCAGGGAAATAATTGAAAGTGATGGCAGATATATGATTCATGATATTGCCAACGCTGTTGGCATATCGCTATCGCGGGTGCATTTCATTTTGAAGCGTATTTTGAAAGTACGAAAGATTTCTGCCAGATGGGTACCACATATATTGACAGATGACCAAAAACTGATACAAGTACAAACCGCTAAGCAATTGCTCAAAATGTTTCCCAAATTCGATCAAAGACAATTTGCAAACATTGTTACTGGTGACGAAACATGGGTTCACTATTTCGAACCAGTAAGAAAAATTGGAAACAAAATATGGCTAACTAAATACGGTAGAAGGCCTGTAGTTGCCAAAAGAAGCATAAGCACAAAGAAGGTTCTTTATTGCATATTCTTCTCATGTGGTGGTATAGCTGTACAAATTTCGGTGCCGAAGGGCAAAAGTGTTACAGGTCGGTATTACTGAGATATTATACTAAAAAAGCTCAAGAAATGTTATCTTAAACGATGCCCTGTGTCAGGATTTAGGCATGTTCGTCTACTTCATGATAATGCTCCATCACATACATCTGAGCTTGTCAAGCAATTTTTGAAGTCGGAGAAGGTTACCGTCTTGCCACACCCACCATACTCTCCAGATCTAGCCCCATGCGACTTTTTCCTTTTTCCAAAACTTAAAAAGTTCTTATCTGGTCGTCATTACAAGTCCCGACAAGCCCTTGGCTCAGCCATCAGTCAGTGCCTCAAAGGTCTACCTAAATCAGGGTTACTGTGACACATTTCAGAAATGGTTTCAGAGATTGAAATTATGTATTTCAAACCGCCGAGAATACTTTGAAGGGATGTAATGTTCATTTCACTATTTGAGTCGAATGCTTTTGAGATATCGCACAATACACATTACATATCGAACAACCCTCGTATTTGCACTCAAATTCAAAATCATCTACAAATTCTTCTGCAGCACATTGAATGTGAAATCTGCACAAACAACAAGTGCATTGGATGAATTTGTCATAGGGTTGTTTGTTCATGTGTAGCAAAGACTTATGGTAACGTCTTTTGAATATTCATTGCTGTTGGACTGGTTCAGTGCCTTCTCTACCTGCCTCCTTATTGCTCTTATTGTTGTCTCTTAGCTTCCTTGTCTGCTTCCTTGTTAAGTTTTTCACTTTCTCCCTCTTTCTTTTTTCTTTCTCTCTTTTTTTTTTCTTCTTCTTCTGTTTTCCCTAGGGTTCATTTCTTGTTATTGAATTTGACATCAATAATAACCATTGGTTCATTCAGAAATGCCTGATTATTTTAAAACATCTATGGACATTTCCAAACACTATGTATCTGAGACTAATGTACGGATATACAAGCATGGTCAAGTTTAAATTCATATACACACAAGCTGAGTTTCCAAAATAATCCAAATAAGAAATATCTTTGAAAAAGATGGACGGCATAAGAGGTACTGAAATATGAACATTGAAACTCTATTGTGGCTCAATATGAAGTAAAATAATGAAAAGTAACCTTGTTCGCATTTGCCTCTTTTTCCTCACGGTTTTTCATTTTGTTGAAAAGTAGTACTGGGTTATTTGGTGATGCTTATAAATTTATTATATTTCCAAAAGGAACAAGAAAAGGATCATTCTCTGTTACATTAACTTGCCATGGTATGAATCAAGGCCCCGGGGCATCGATAAGTGGTAGATCTAGCAATGCTTGTAAATAGTGGTTTCATAAATGTACGAGAAAAGATGGCAGCAGGGGCCTGCCAAATAAACATGTGCACATTTTTTACCAATCGCAAATTACTTTCTATTCATTCTTTGTCTGTAGATCTACCAAGAACAGGGATCTTACATACAGAGTATATACGATCCCTGCCAAGAAGAAGGTCAAAAGCCAGTGCACTCAGCTACACCGAAAAAATCAATATAACATTGGAATTTAAGTATTTTATGAGCTTAGCGAAACATCACAAAAAATAAGAAGATTATTTATTTACTGAACGTCGGGAGGGCAAAATATTCCTTGTTTACAAGAAAAACACTTGAAATCTTTCGACCAAACCAGGGATCTTATATACATAAATCCCTGACCAAACTGATGTAGAGCTATGATTTTTTGAATTCATGTCAGTTAAGTTTATAAGTGACATTTATCATTACATCAGATTTCAAGTTCTTTATTCTACACATGAATGATTGTACAATTTCTTTGTTCAGAAACATCCGCATGTTCGGCAATATTCTACCCGACCCCGCTCATAGATCTAGATCTAGTATCCTTCCAACCGTATGGAAAACGTGTGGGAAAAATTAATCTAACACCTGATTTCTAAGATTTATTTAACTCTTCCAATAAAAAAAAAAAAATTCCCCCAGAGGTTTCGTTAATGTATTTCCTTCTACGTCGAACTGCATACCCATTTTGTGCAAATCTTATAAGAAAAGGTAATGGCCTCCACTCTAGCCTCTTACAATCCATTTGCCATTGGTGCTTACTTTCTTGGATGCCCGCTTTCAATCTCTAGTGTTCAGGGTCAAACCTGACGGGGTTATTTTCTACAACTGATTAGTGAACTTCAAAATCGATAAAGGAATGTGTGAAGGAATATTTATGAAATATTTTAGGTACAACACCATCAACAAGTGCTGATGCAGACGGCTGGTGTGAAGAGCAAGAGCCACGTACTACATTGTTACGTATAAATTTACGAAGCTCGATTTTTTTGCCATTTACCTATTTAAATAAAACTCGCAATATTTTCTTCATGGCAAGTAAAACAAAAAAGGAAATCATTTTATAATAACTATGAACATAATTTTTGTCGAAGATAATTACACGGTTAACAGGCTCGAAAATTAATTTCGAAACTAACACTTTACACGTAATTTCATTTACAAGATGGCGCCCTTCTGTGGTCGATTACGTGACCGGTACGGAAATTTTTGCTATTTTTCGTGAATTGATGGGTGTCATTCCTAATTTTATATGAAATCCGTCAGCTAAAAACACGTCTTGTTTATATGTTATTCTAGTCAGAGTAATTGGAGTACTGAGAATGAATAGTCTAAAAAATAATCAACTCGTGCTTTGTTCAAATAAATCTAACCACGATGGAAATGTTTTATTTATGGATTTCTCAAAGCCATCATGGTCGACTAAGGCTCAGGAATTTAAAATTTACAATGATTCTCACGAAAGGTGGATTTTCTAATGGAACACCAAGATTTTGCACTAAAACCAACTAAAATTGAGAGAGGCTAAGTCCCACTTGTGTTCAATACAAAAGGACAATTTTCTAATTCAATGGAAAACAATCTTTGAGTTTGAATCCCTGCCATCGCAAAACTCTGCAAGTCTTGCATTCAGTAAATAAACCAAGACTTTGAAGTGAATATTTGGATCCCTTATATCTTACAGTGATTCATTTAACTGCGCACCCTGCGGGAATGGCGCATAAAAATCGCCAAGGATGCAGAATTTTAAAAGATGTGCATCTCTTGGGCATATACGTTTGCTGATCGGTGCGACTGCACTTCGGGTTTATGTTTCAGAATATTCTATTCTATTATTTACCTATCTATGATCCGACTAAAATACGGCCGTTATCTAACTCGCCAATACAACTTGACAGAAAAATTTTCCGTATCAGTCTAGTACCGTGTGTAGAGCATAATCATGTACACACTACTTCTGAGTTCTATTGACATTCGGGTCTTATCGCCAAATTCCTAACACGTTCGGCCTGCATGACGAAGCAGAAAAACCCCATTTATAGTGTATATTCATAGCAATTTCATCTGTTACTTCTCGTCTACTTTTTTCAAAAAATGTTTCAATGCAGAACTTAATTTTGTCCGATATCAATGCTCATTATATAAACATGTGTTGCTTCGAAAGGGTATTTCCATATGCTACTGTAGTCTGTACGATACACTCGTGAACTTAAGAATCGTGATTCATAATCACAAGCTTGACTTGCCTCCTGTGTAAAAAGAAATGTACTGTTTTTGACAGTGACAGTGATATAACAACCACTGAGTACCTTTTCTGTGTTTAAGAAATATTGTTTTAGCCACAGTTGTTGTCTTTTTTTTTGTAGCGGCTTGGGGTAGCAACCGCCATTTTTAAATGCATAGTGATCTATGCAGACTTACCGTTATTTATCTGTATTCATCCGACATTCATAAATATTGTACATATATGTACAAGTAAATGTAGTTCTCAGAACTTTTGGTTATTTGTATTGATTTTGTGATGTTTCTTTTCAGTTATTGTGGTGAGGTATATAATAAAAGGAATATTACATCAGTCTGTATTTCTGTGTGGACGGATTATGTCTCGTTGCGTGTGTAAAGAGCTGAATGTCGGATGAGACAGAAGGTCTCATCCGATATGCATCTCTTAGTGTTCCCACTCGCGCAAGTTATTGCGTAAATCATGTTATAGAATTGAAATTCACGTAACAAATTTTGGTTACATGCGAGACCTCACTTAAGAAAAAAACGTAAAAAAAACTCATCCAATTAACTTGTGTAAAATGACAGGATTTGAAGTTACATGCTACCCTTATTGATAAATTATTGTCAAATCATGCGGGAATAGCTATCCATAAATTAACACACATGAAAAAATGCTCGATGCAAAAAACACGGAAACCCATGACACAATAAAGTGTTCCTTTTGACATTGTCCGATCAGAGTCACTTCAGACCGTCCTTTCAGCTTTTTAATGACTTTAAGCAGTAAATTTCCACAGATATCTTAATATAACTGACTTTTGTGCTGCAGATCATCAATATTGATTGCTTTACCTTTAGTTAAGAACCATTATTGTCATACCTTCTAATATGAAATCTTACCCCCAGATTTACAGGTCAGGGGTAAGTGTACCCTTGAAATAAAAAGCTAGTGGGAACACTGCTGAATCATCTTTACACAGGCAACTCGACATGATCCGACCACGCAGAAATGCAGACTGTTGTAATATTCCATATGTAACACTGGCTACAGTTTGTGAGGGTAAGGCTGATTTTGATTGGTTGCTTAAAATCAGCGGTGTTCTTACAATACAATCCGACAAGTATGGCTTCCCATGGAAAACGAAAGTACCAGGTAATATTTGTTTCAGTCTAGGATTTGTGGGTTTTCTCGGCTTCATGTCATCGAAGGAATACATAAAGCTGAACACGAAATTAAAAGGTATTGAGGTTGTTGTTTATTGATTAATTTTGTAACGAGCACCTGACTTGGGAGGTGCAATGATTTTAACAAATTTGGATACGACCAAAAGGGGCGCATAAATTTCACAGATGTCCCATACTCTTCAAGGGTAGTGGGCCCTGTGTCCCACTGTTTCAAATTTGTAAAAATATCACTGATCTTATGTATGTATCTTTTATATCTAGTATAGATTCAAGATCAGACTGCATATTCTTAGCAGTCTGGTCTGAATCTTTATTATTGGGAAGGATACTTGTTCAAAGTTTGTTTTATAACCTTTTGTTTTGTAAATATCGTTTCAGGTATTCCTCTAGGAAGATCATGCAAATCTCTGCTATTCTGTTTATATTGCTGCCTCAGATACTTTTCTGTGTCAGCAGAGACAACTTCAAAACTTGTGAACAGAGTGGTTTTTGCAAGTAAGTCAACATTTTGTCAAATATGGCAGGGGGGTTGGGATCATTTGCTGGAATCTGACAATTTTTAGTTCACCTGAGCACGAAGTGTTCAAGGTGAGCTTTTGTGATCGTGCTCACTGCTGTGTCCAGTGTCCGTTGTGCATCATCCGTCGTCCGTCGTCAACTTTTACCTTGTGAGGCCACATTTTCAGTCCGATACTCGTGAAACTTGGTCAGAATATTTGTCTCGATGATATCTCAGACGGGTTCGATAATGGGTCATGTCGGGTCAAAAACTAGGTCACTAGGTCAAATCTTAGAAAACCCTTGTGTACGCTCTAGAGGCCACATTTTTAGTCCAAAACTTCTGAAAGTTGGTCAGAATGTTTGTCTTGATGATATCTCAAATGAGTTCGAAAATGGGTCATGTCCAGTGAAAAACTAGGTTACTAGTTCATATCTTAGCAAAACCTTGTGTTTGCTCTAGAAGCCACATTTTCTGTCCAAAACTCTTAAAATATGGTCAGAATGTTTGTATTGATGATACCTCAGACAAGGATGAAAATGGTTCACGTTGGGTCAAACACTAGGTCACTAGGTCAAATCTTCGAAAAACCTCATGTACGCTGTAGAGGCCACATTTTCAGTCCAATAATCTTGAAAAATGGTCAGAATGTTTGTCTTGATGATACCTTACATGAGTTTGAAAATGGGTCATGTTCGGTCAATATCTAGGTCACTACGTCAAATCTTAGAAAAACCTTGTGAACGCTCTAGAAGCCACATTTTCTGTCCAAAACTCTTGAAAGTTAGTCAGAATGTTTGCCTTGATGATATTTTAGACAAGTTCAAAAATGGGTCATATTGGGTCAAAAACTAGGTCACTAGGTCATTTCTTAGAAAAACCTTATGTACGCTCTAGAGGCCACATTTTCGGTCCAAAACTCTTGAAAGTTGGTCAAAGGAGTTTAAAAATGGGTCATGTAGGGTTAAAAACTAGGTCACTAGGTCAAATCTTCGAAAAACCTTGTGTACTTTCTAGAGGCTACATTTTTAGTGCAGTACTCATGAAACTTGGTCAGAATGTTTGTCTTGATGATGTCTTGGACCAGTTTGCAAATGGGTCATGTTGGGTCAATAACTAGGTCACTGAGTCAAATCTTTAAAAAACTTTGTGTAAGCTCCAGAGGCCACATTTTCAGTCAAATACTCATGAAAATCTTGGTAGAATATTTGTCATTATATCTCAAAAGAGATTGAAAATGGGTCATGTTTGGTCAAAAGACTCAGTGAGCGACTTCAGGGCCATCATGGCCTTCTTGTTATTAATAACGTAACTCTTTCTCAGACAATAATAATTTTGAGTAATATACACTGAAAGCATTAAATTTTGTAGATGATAACTGTTTACCACACAATCCTGAGTTTTTTAATACCCAGTAATAGAAGGCCTTTTTAATCATTGTGGAAAAGGGAGAAAATGCTGTTTATCCCCCCTACGTTTATTCATTTAAATATGGAACAGACTCGGTTCTTAAAATCATTTATCTGTATACATTATTACCATCTTGTATGACAAATTGCTAAATCAAGTGCATAGTTTTTTCTGTGCATATCTTTTCTTAGCTGGACACTTAAAATTTCTATACTACTTTTCTTGAAGCGCTGGTCAAATAGTAATTTATTCAAAACTTATTTGACATGGAGAAAAAAAGGCGAAAACCCATGACAAAACAACTGCCAGTTTGACATCATCAAATCAGAGTCCTGTCAAACTGCATTTTAAGCCTTAGTAAATGACTTTAAACAGCCGAAATGCATACATAATGTATTAGAAATGCAACGGAAGCTAAAATCTTTGTTTAATTGGTGTCCCATGACAATACAAGTGTATGGACACCTTAAATTCTTTCACTACCACAATGTAATGTTTATTTTCATTCCTAGAGTGTTGGTAAAAACAACCAGAAATATTTTTTTAAAGAGTAAATTGACATGAAGAAAAACAGGAAAACCAATGCCAAAGCAATTATTACTTCGACATCATCCGATCAGAGTCCCATCAAACTGCATTTTCAGCCTTAGTAATGACTTTAAGCAGCTGAAACACATACATGATGCATCAGAAATGAAGCAGGAGAGAAAATGTCTATTAAACTAGTGACTCATGACAACACAAGTTTCAGTTGGACATCGTCTGGTCAGAGTCCCTTCAAACTGCCTGTTGAGCCCTTTTTGCCTCTCACCCCTGATGCACATAACAAAGTTGTGTCATTGCTGGTGAGAAAGCCAGGAAACACATGTGTAGGTGCACTGGCAGCTGTGATCTGACCTTAGCTGTTAAAATGGTGTTAAACTCCAATATAAACAAACAAAAGTAAGACAAAATGGATTCTATGGATCCATAAGCCTGGTATAGTACATCATGGAGATGCAAGTATCCTCTTTTTGCCAGAGCATAGTTCATTTAAACATACAAAATAAACAGACATATTCAGGAAAGGAAAATACTGTTTGTAATCATATGCAAAACATTGTTTAATCTGTTTACCAGAAGACAAAAAGTTAGACTTTCCCTTTTTTATGACATTTGGAGATGACACATTAGTTATTGTCCTAATGTTGTTTTTTTTTGTGAAGTGTAGTAAACATTTTCTCTTCTCTGAATGGCAGTGGAGAACATTGTAGAAAAAGGAGCAATGGCATGCTGCCAGCAGTTGCTCCTTTGTCCTCCATGTTTTCAAAATTCTGTCCACTGTGGCATAGAAGAAATTGATGTTGCTGAGAAATAATCATATGAACAACTTTGATACTTCTCAGACGACAAAGAGCAGTGACAGCTGGAGAGAGTCCTTACATAGTGCTAATGGATTCTGTTAAAGTACAAGCCTCCAGTGTTGAAATGCAGGTAGTGAATACTAAAAGCCAGGTCAGATTGCAGCTACAGATATTTTCTCTCAAAGACAACACAGCTAGAATGAAAATTAAAGAACTTGTCCCTATCAAAGAACGTTATGAGATACCTGTAGGAGATGTCCTTGTTGGAGAGCCTAAGCTGCAAGAGTAAGTTGAATCACATTTTACTTTGCTTCCTGAGGTTCTTTTGTATATGCCAAAGAAGTCATGAGTATTCTTTCTTACCAATAGTTGGGTAATTGCAGACCTTGTCATTTCTATAGAGTAATTTTTGGGTCTAGACACAAGTTTGTTTACGCAAGTTTCCTCTCAAAGCCAGATGAACATTGAACTACAGGTTTCAGTGCAGGAGAAGATGAATATTGTGGAATTGTAAATATTTATTTCTCTTGAAAATGCAAATCTTACTTGTGAATAGCACCCTTTTTATGTAATCTGTATTTTGTTTAAGTTTTGTTCTGGGTTTTGTATGTATCCTAAACAGTGCTAAATATCATTTTAACTCTAAATTCTAAATCAAGCTTTCTCATGGGCTGAGATTTTGGTTTCAATTTGAATAATTGAATCGTTTATGAAGACTACCCATTAACCCGCTACCAATCAATCCTGAGTTTAATGACGGTTAGTAAGGAGGCCTTTGAAAACCTTTTGCAAAAAAAGAGAAAATGCTGGTAACCTGCATTTTCTCTTATTTCCACTTTGTTTTTAACCTTTCAAAAACTAGTCAAATCATTTTAATTTTAAATATGTTGTCTGCAAGTGTTTTCAGTATGTTCTAATAAAAAACTTGTGATCTGATGGGTTAAGGTAACTCTTAGTGCAAAGATCTTCTTGCTTTTTTTTTTTTTAGCATGAAGGTTATAGATAGAACAGACAATAGCATCACTTTGGGGTTTGAGAAGAATAAAATAGTGATAAGCAGTCAGCCTTTCAGAATTGATATCATCAATGAAGATGAGCCCGTGATCAGTGTAAATGCTCAGGGACTGCTGAAATTTGAACATTACAGGAAAAAAACAGCAGACTCACCAGCAGACAATGAAAAGTAAGTAAACGAAAAATGGATAATATTATTTTGTGAAATTATTTTATACCCATTTCCAAACAATCATATTTTAACTGTTCCAAATCGAAAGTGTCGGCAGGCAGCAAAATTGAAAGAAGTACAAATGAACTGTGGTTCTTTGACTGGGCAGAAAACACAGTGGGAAAAGGTAGGAAAAGTACTGGTTACCAGCATTTTCTTGTTTTCCCACAATATTTTCAAATAGCTTTTTCCTCAGGGTCATAAAAGGAGGGGATTATTTTGGAAGGGGTTAAGTCCTATACCTTCCTAAGAAAACTTTTCCTTTTGGCGATGATTTTTTTTTCTTATGCAGCAGACTTCATTGGAAAATCCTGTTGCTGAAGTATTTCATTTATCTAAGCTTAACCCTGTACCACACAATCCCTAGTTTTAATGACCTAAGGAAAGATGGCTTTTGAAGACATTGTGGGAAAAGGAGAAAATGCTGGTAACTAGCATTTTCTCCATTTCCCATAATGTTTTCTACCCTTCCTAAATCAAATTTCCATGTTTGAATCACATGTATTTTGTCATCTGCAAATGCTTTCAATTTTGACTGGTCTAAAATTTTGTCATTTGGTAAAGAGTTAATTCATGCTGATTTATCCCAACTTTTTAGTTGAAAATTTGTTTCAAGAGGTAACGAGTACAAGGGAAAAAGAAAGGGGATAAAAATAATGTGACAGGTGGTGGGTTGCATATCAGTTGCATGCTTATTTATTGTCTTGCATTGCATATAATTTATGTATTTTTGAGTTGATGTTTGTAGCTTTAGTCCTGTTCATTAGTTTAAACATATTTATTTAACATCAATTGAGAAACAATTTCGTACAACTTAGACTAAACTCTCCCAATTCTGCTTCCTGGAAACTGCACCAGTAATCGCGCCGAATGTGTGGGCCAGTGAAAAGACCCTAAGTTGACACCCGCTCCAGGGAATCAAACTTGTAACCTTACGGTTACGAGGCCGATGCTCTATTCACAACCACGGACACCACATCATTGTTAGTTGTTTGGCCACTCATGCAGAAATTTGTTCTGTCTAAGCCTTGAAGAGCTGAATTAATCAGTTGGATCTTTCAGTCAGGAAATACAGCCTGAATATTGCTTTTTAAGGTGTCATCCACAACAATAAGGGTGTCAACTTTGGGATAGTACATTGGCCCACACATTCAGTGTGAGTACTGGTGAAGTTCCCAGGAAGACAGAATCGAGAGAGATTAGTATTAGTTGTAAGAACTTGTTTCTCAATTGATGTAAAAATAAATATATTTAAACTAAACAATAAGTAGTGGACAATGTAGATCTAAGATTAGACTGCATGTTCTATGCAGTCTGATCATAATCAACACCATCTTCAAAAGCAACAAAAGTCTGTTCCAGCACTTTTGAGGGCTATGTAGCACAATTACATGTATTTGTACTTGGACTTTTTCATCTGACCTAAGGCTAAACAGCTTTAAAGTTGTTATACCCAAGTCCTTTTTTACTTTTCTTGTATTTTACTTTGGTGCTCAAAAACGGGTTACATGTAGCTATGAGCTCCTAACCCTTTACTGGACAACAAAAGTTTTAGACTTGTTCATTTTGAAAGCATCTCATAGATCTGCAGACAACAAATAAGGATTAATGTATTGGAACTGTCTGTGATAAAACTTTTTTGAAAAAGAAGAAATTGTTAGTTAGCAGCATTTTCTCCTTTTGCATCTGTGTTTCTATAGCATGCTTTGTAAGGGTTGTGAAAACAGTACTGTATGGTACAGGAGTCAAGTGTTTGTGGTACAAGGTAAACTTGGCCCAGGATAACCTTGACATGCATACAACTTCATTTTGTCTTCTTCTGTCTCGCAAACCTCCCAAAGACATAATTTCACATACAAAAGACTGACTCATTACCTCCTAGAACATTTGCAGCAGATGGCCTTGAAGGCTTCACTGTTAAATATAGGGTAATCAGCATAAATTAACTCTTTACCAACCAACAATATTTTGGACTCAGCAAAATTAATACCATTTGCGGATGACAAACATAGCTTGAACAACGATTTCTGTCTGTTACAGGGTAAAAAACACTGTGATAAAAGGAGAAAATGCTGGTTACCATCATTTTCTCCTTTTCCCACAATGTTTGCAAAAGCTTAACCCTTTTTTTGAAATAAGGACATGAAAACTTTTGACTACGTGGTAAAGAGTTTAGGTTTTGACTCATTACCAACACATACTATTGTGGTGAAAAGATGAATTCCTCATTACAAATAATTCTTCCTTAAGCCACAATGTTTTCAAGATTTCTGCTGCAAGAAGAAGAAAGTCATAATTATTCTTCCCCCCACCCCCTACCACACACAGTAAAAGTAGGGGGCTATACTGGAACCAGGTTGTCTGACCTTCATCAGATGCAGTTTCGCATATTCCTCTCCTACAGTTTTGTACCAATTTTTGCTGAAAGTGTGATGGAAGCCTTTCTATATAATGTAAACTAGGGCAGCTGCATTTTTCATCAGGATTAGTCAACTATTAGAGAAGAAATTTGGCCCTTTGTATTTTTAGCTTGGCTGTTTTCAAAGGAAATGTCGAGGTATTGTCATAACCCTGGCATCAACGTCATCTGCATTTTGTTGTCGTGCAAAAATTTTGACATTTTATATCTCTTTCTTTACTGAAGACATTCCCTTCAAACTTGGATTAGTTGTTAACTTCCAAAATGGAAACCTGTACAATAGGGGCAGATAACCATCAAAACATTTTTGATACAGTTAAATGTGCCTTTTTAGACATAAAATTTTCATTTATAGCATCTGCAGCCAAGTGTTTGCATCTGCATGTGGTGCTTTTGTTTCTTGAGCAGTGACAAGGCAACTGGCGGTGTGGGGGGGTGTTATTTATTATAGGCCTATGATGGTTGTGGTTTATTTAGGTGGTAATGTGTTCATGCATTTTTGTCATGTACTATGTATTGTATTTAAACAGAACATCTTTGAACCATCCCTTTCCTGTTTGATGAACAAGTGCTCAAATTATATATTCCTGCAAATACAACTCCTATAATTATGTGTTAACTTTCCTAATTTCCCTTACATAATATTGAAAACTTTTTTATCAGTTTTCTTTTATAAGTACTCCTTATGATTATAGTATATTATTTTTCTGTTTCAACAAGAAATATACACAATTAATTTTCCCACTGAATTTATGTTTTCTGTTTATTTTTTGCAGTACTAAGTAAAACTAATCTGAATTAGCAGAAAGTTTAGATCAATTTTCTGGCCTAAAAGTAATCATCGACTCACTGGTAACCAGCTTTTTCTCCTTTTCCCACAAGGTTTTCAAAAGTACTTTTCATTTGGGTCTTATGGTAAAGGGTTGACCGTAAGGCTTTCTCTGCAATGTGAATGAAACAATTCTACCGATCAGAAAAAAAAATGTGTTCTGAGAATGAGATTTATTTAAAAGTATATAGTAGATATGCCATTTCATGTAATACAAATACTGTAGTCAATGAGAGGTTAAGACAGATAATGACAAATAATAAAGAACATGATACATACACAGTACAGATTAAAGATCAGTTAAAAACCTTAGAAAGGGATTATTCTTTATCAGATATTACAGAACAGTTGATACATTGAGTTTTGTAAGTGTGCATGATCCAGAATATGATTGACCTTTTTAACTCTTTACAAAACAACAAGCTTTTAGACTTGTCCAAATATGAATCAAACGATGGAATTTGTCTGTGAAAGGGTAGAAAACGTTGTGGAAAAAGGAGAAAATGCTGGTTACTAACATTTTCTGCTTTCCTCACAATATTTTCAGAAGGTTTCTTCTCCAGGGTTGTTAATACTCCAGATTGTGTGGTAAAGGGTTAAGTATTTTATAGTTTTGTCAGAAGTCTTGTTGTTATCAATGCATGACTTTAATGTCTAGCCTTTTGCAATTCAAGCCTATAATTACTGAACCCTTTACTAGTTGACAACATTTTAGGTTTGTTCCTATTGGCTGCATTTGCAGACGGCAAATTAGATTGATTGATTCGTCATATGGTGTTTTATGCCACTTTCAACATTATTTCAGTTATTTCGTGGCAGCCAGTGGACCTATCCATGTTTTTCTGGAGTTTCTGTCATCAGTACTTTGCACAACTTTGTTCCCCAGCCACTGTCTGCTTTCTCACATAATCATGGTAGTAACAGTGATCAGTGGCAAGAGAGGAATGGCTCGTGTCACAATAACTATCATCAATCCTTGGAAAGAAATTAGCTGAGCTGGGGCTTCAGATTTACTAAACCCTGTTCTCATGTCCTGTATGCTACTGACTGCACTACCTTGGCCCAGTTACAAATAAGTTGTTGCTTAAACTATGGGGTTTGTCATTGAAAGGTTAAAAAATGAAAAAATAATGCTGAAGATATTGTTGGAGACACCAAGTGCCAAGAGGGGGGAGATGGATTTTCAAGGAGGGTCTGGAGGGCTCCCTCCGGGAAAATTTTGAATTGTAGAAGCTATTTGATGGCCTCTGGTGATATTTTTGGCAAATGTGTCCTTCATTTCCTTTTTTTGCAAAGTGTACGCAACTGCATTTTTTGCGAACAGGGAGCCACAATCCTGACTTGCTCATTAACCTTTTACCATACCACAAAAATGTAGACTTGTCCAAATTGAAAGCTTTTGCAGACAACAATTTCAGTGTGGTGCAAATGATGCAATTTTTCTTCAATAAGGTAGAAAACATTGCAGGAAAAGGAGAAAATGCTGGTTACCAGCATTTTCTCCTTTTCCTAAAATGTTTTCAAAAGGCTTCTTCCTCAGGGTCATTAAAAGTTGGCTTTGTGCGGTAAATGGTTAATCTGTTTATGCTAATTCTTGCTTTTATGGACAGTGTAGAAAATTTAGATAAAGACAAAAGTCTATGAAATGTTTAGTTCAGTCTACATAACATACTTTGTTGGGATATTCTTGCATAACTAAAAGTCTTGAATGTTGATGAATGTTGATCCACTGTCTGTTGTGAACTGTTTGCCTTGTTAAGGTAATCTATGAGGAGTAGAGGATACGGATCATATACATGCCAAGAAAGATAAGTGACAAAAGAAGAAAAATAGTATCTTTGATAACTTGACATAACTATAAACTGTGGACAATATTCCGATTTTAGTTCTTTATCACAAACAAATTCTTAGCATTGTCCAAATTGAAAGTATTTGCAGATGACACATTAGATTTTACTCGAAACTTGAAATTTGTCTTTCAAATGGTAGAAAAACATCATGGAAAAGGGAAAATGCTGATTACCAGCATTTTACCCTTTTCCTGCAATGTTTTCAGAAGCTTTCCTTCCCAGGGTCAGTAATTCAGTAAAGCCCTGATAGATGCCAAAACTAAACAAAGTGGGTATTGAAATAAATTTAAATTTAAATAGTACCTTTCAAAAGTATGGAAATTATTGTGAAGGTGACAGTCTGTTATTGTACAGTCAGTTCAACAGGAAAACAAATTTTAAAAGTAGGTCAAAAGTTGCCAGGTTGATCTATCTTTTGTTTAATTTTTCCCTGATTTTAAAATTTATTTTTCTGCCTGTGACTATTACTTCAATCGACTTTACGACATAAAATTGTCATCTACACAGAAATTTCCACCCTTATAAAAGGTATGATTTAAATCCAAATCCATTGTAACACCAGCTTTGTTTACTTTCGGTAGCTATTGGAGCTTTAACAGCTGCACAATTAGAACGATGATAATGTGATGTAACCATTGTTCACATAAAATTCACCCATTACCATACTGGCATAAGGTACACTTACTATAAACTTGAAAGAAAAGAAAGTGATGTTTTTTTTATGACATGTATCAGTACATGGACAAAAGGGAAGGAAAAGAACCCATTGCTTGCCATGGCATATCGTCATCAGCAAAATGATTTTTGATAATGACATGGAAAAAGTTTTGATGTCGTGTAAAGAACTAAACTGAAGTGATGTGATTGGTTATGTTGTTGATCGTAAAATGGTTATGTTGTTGATCGTAAATAAAATCTGTATACTATTCTGACAATCTCTGATATACTTTGTTTGTTTATTTAAATGCTGCATGCAAAGGCTTACTCTAACAAAAAGAGCTACTGTTGTCTACTTGTCTCGGCTTAATTTGCTTTCTAATTTTATGCATAGATGAACAATAGCATATTACGGTGTGAAGATGTGAGAAAGCTGATCAAGGTATTGTGATAGTCCTGTCGTTTTCTGCTTTGTTGTCATCTTACAAAAACTTAAACATTACACACAACAGAGTTTCAGAATGGCCCAAAAGCATTTGCAGGCAAATTTGATATTGCTCAAAACTTGGGATTGTCTTAAGTAGGGTAGAAAATATTGTGGGAAAAGGAGAAAATGCTGCTTACCAGCATTTTCTCCTTTTTTCCCACAAAGTTTTGAAAGGCTTTCTTCCCTAGAGCCTTTAAAACTCAGAATTGTTTGGTTAAGGGTTAAACATTTTTTTATATGTCAGTCATTACTTAACATATTAACTTAAAACTCACGCTAGTTGTTAATACATGTGTCAACAGGGGTACCAGTAGGGTAGGGAACACTCAAAAGTATTTTTCATACAGTTGTGCTTTTTTTTAGAAGGGTACTTCTATTATTGCTATAAAGTAGAACTTTAGCGTGGGTCCAAACATACCTATGATATGTGAGCTGCGCTCTGGCCAGGGGGTTTAATGCACCTCCATACATCATACCAAGAAAGGCATCACATAATTTAAATTATGGATATGTAAAATCCATTTTGTCTAACAAGTACCGGTAACTAAATGTGGAAGAATGCTCCTTGGACATGCAGAAAATTGACCAACAGCAAAACGTATCAATCCAGGTCAGCCTGCATGGATTACTTTTTTCAAGTACATTAAATCCTCATTTCAAAGAGCATGGCTCATTTCTGAAAGCAAATGTACCTGCGCATTAGCACTTTCACGTTGAGTACTTTTTGTTAATTGCTGTATACTACTTTTGAAAACCTTGTGGCAAAAAGAAAAATTCTCAGACTGGCTTCTACTTTGAATTCCAAAATCTAACATGAATTTGTGTATCAACCTTGATTCTTGTATGTTATCTCTGTTTTACAATAATGCATTTGAAATTGTCTGCTACAAATGTGTTCAAACATTTTTAGGAAAAGTAGTAAATATTGTGAACATTTTCTGCTAACTCAAATATTAAGCTATCATTTAAGCCTGTAGTATAATTTTACATCATCAAATGCAAGAAAATTCAATTTAGAAAAGTCTAGATATTTTGTGGTGTTACAAACAATTAAAGAGGTAAAAAGTTAAAAATGAGGTTGAAGAAATTAAGATATGTGCAATTCAACTTATTTTTAAGTGGGTTTCTAAGTATACTCAAAATCTGCTTGTTTAACCCTTTACCACACAATCCCGACTTTTAACGACCCTGAGAAAGAAGCCTTTTGAAAACATTGTGGGAAAAGGAAAAAATGCTGGTAACCAGCATTTTCTCCTTTTCCCACAATGCTTTCTACCCTACCAACAACAAATTTCAATTTTTCAGTTACATTTATTTTGTCATCTGCAAATGCTTTCAATTTGGACTGGTCTAAAATTTTGTCGTTTGGTAAAGAGTTAACCCCTTGCCAAAGAGTTCTATGTCTTCACAATCCCCAGTGAAGACTTTAAAAAGAAATAGTCTAAAAATGAGAAAATACTTTTTTCTCCGTCTTCAGATGCCCTTTTAACTCTTTACCAAACGACAAAATTTTAGACGGGACCAAATTCAAAACATTCGCATGTGATAAATTAAACTTGACTTAAAAATTCAAATTTGTTTTAGGAAGGGTATAAAACATTGTGGGAAAAGGAGAAAATGCTGGTTACTAGCATTTTTTCCTTTTCTTACAATGTTTTCAAAAGGCTTTTTCGTGGGGGGGGGGGTCGTTAAAAGTTGTAATTGTGTGGTAAAGGGTTAAAGGCAAATTCTACTGTTTGCGCTACACTGTGCATTGAAGTTGTTGTCTACAAATACTTTGCCATGGAAAAGTCTAAAATTTTGACAATTATTAAAGGGTTGAGACCTGGTCTAGTTCTTGCTAGAAATGGATAAATTTCAACATAATTATTTGCTTTTGCTGGGGACTCATCCCATGCTTGCTTAATACAACTTGCTTGCTTAAAAGAGGTGGCCTTTAAAACAGTTTTTACTGTAATTTTCACATGGAGACTCATGAAATATTAGAATATGAGCCATGCTCTGTGAAAAGGGGGCTTAATCCACTACGAAAAGTTGATCCATGTCAGCCTGTGAAGTCTGAACAGGCTGACATGGGCCAAAACTTTTCGCTACCTTGAAATTTTCAGCACGTCAAAGGGTCATTCTACCTAATGATTTAGTGGTTTGTTTGAAAAAATGGATTTTTATGGATCCATAATTATGTGATAACTTGCTTGGTGTGATGCATCAAGGAGATAGCCCCATATATATTATGCGCTACCTTAGAAAAAATATTAATTAGCTTGGTTAGAAAATATCTTGAGACAAAACAGTGCTCTTTACATTATATGAAATCACCATAAACTTACTAAAATACTTTTGTATTGTTAGCTAGGGTATATTTTGTTCTGCCGTTTAGGGTTCAACAGTAATGAAGTCCGTACAACCCAGGGATTTTGACCTTGATTGTGCCAGTTAATGTCTTTTGGAAAACTGATGATACTCACTGCAGGACTTATCTCTCTAGCACTGCTGAACATTGTTTTAACTGTATTTATGCTGAAAAGCAGCAGGTTACTGAAGTAGCTTTCAAAGAATGTTGTGGGAATTACTGGTGAAGAAACTCCAGGAATGCATTGAAATGCTGACTCTAATACTGCTTGACATACTTTAAAGGTACATCCTTACAGCTGGTGAAAAACAAACACTGTTAAAACTTGAAAGTGTGTAGAATGGCTCAGTTGTGTAAACATAGATATATATATTTTGTAAGGGATAGAAAAATACAAGGGATTTGTCTTCATTTAAAACCAGAAACGACAACAGCAATTGATTTGAAGGTCTCCAAAACATGAAATGTATTTTCTATCCATCGTAATCTGTGCAATCTTGCTGCTATCATGGGCAACATTTGGCATGAAGATACAAGAATGATTATACTTTCATGAAATAAGAAAGAAATGGGTTAAAAACTGACTGAAGACTGTTTGAAAACAAGTATAGATGTATCATTAAAACACTAGGTAAACAAACAAAACTTCAACCATTTGATTGATAGCAGATCTATTTTGTCGTGTTTAATTCACCATAGTAGCTATGTAGGGTCCTGTGTGAACCAGTGGTGAATGTTTAAAACTAGTAATCTGGAGGTCTGGGCTCAGGCCAGGCATTTGGTTTTGCTTAAATGTTTTTGGGCAAGACACATCAGAGTCCCAGCCAGTACCTGTGAAATGAAGGATTCACGTTATCAGTGAGCTGTCACAGGGACATGCCTGAAATAGTTTGAAAGCTGTGTAAAATACCATTCAATCAATCAGCTGAGGTGCACATGATCTTCAAATTTGGAAAATAAGTCAGTGTGATGATGCCTGGGTTACTGATAAGGAAATAGCAGGTGGATAGTTGTGCTGGCCATAGGGGGAAAATAAAGAGCATTACTTCTTACAAAAAACCTGGATTCGTCAATTCCCCTTTCACTATGGATACCCTAGTCTGTAAAGACAGCATAGTTGTTGACAGTTCAAATTTTTTAAAGTTTAACCATCACAACAGTACTGGACCATGTAGAGCCAGGATGGAGGTCAACTGAGGATGTTGTCAAATCTTGGTGAACATTGTCTGCAGGAGTTTTTTTTTGTTATACCAGATAAAATTTTAGACTTGTCCAAATTGAAAATGTCTGCAGACAACACAATAATGTGGCTCAAAGGTGGAAAATATTGTGGAAAAAAGGAGAAAAGACTGTTCCAGCAATTTCTTCTTTTCTTATAATGTTTTCAAAAGCCTTAATTTTTTCTTCAGGGTTGATATACCTTGGAATGGTTTGGTAAAGGGTTAAGTTTTCATCAATTGTCCTGAAAATTTATCTTGTTCCCTCCCTTTACTTTTTCTGGCAGCAGACCACTTCTGCAAAGACTAGGGTAAAAGAAGAAATTGCTGTTTATACGATATATTACCTTTTGCCACAATGCTGTCATATGTACGTGAATTGTATTCATGCATTAAACCTTTATTTATGTTGATCATCCTTTTGTCATTGAACAACTCTATGAAATACAAATTAGAGTAGCATGTAATTTATTGTCTGCAAATTAATGCTTTTAATTTGAACAAGTTTAATTTTTTTTTTGGTTGACAATGAGGTAAATTTATTCAAAGTTATGGACTGCAACATTGTTAGGGCAATCCTGGTAGTATCGGTTATGTATAGGGCTTGAAACATGGGGTTTTCACAAATGTTTGTGGGAAAGCAGACATTGGCAGGAAAGAAATGTGTGAAAGAAACTACAGGAATGCATAGATAGGTAGATTGACACCAATGAAGGGATAAAATATAAATGTTTAAAGGCCAAGTAAAGGCCAAAATATCAAAGCAGGTGTCATAATACATTTAATTTTAAATCATACCATTTAAAAGTATGGAAAATATTGTGGAGATGACATTCTATTATTGTGTGGTGGGGCCATACGTAAGTCGCTGGCAGAAAAAAAAGAATTTTAAAATCAAGCAAAAAGTAAAAAAAAGACACAGCTACCTGGCAGGTTTTAACCTAGATGTGAAATTAATTTCTCTGTCAGCGACTAACACTTGGACCGACCGTACAATGACAAATTGTCATCTTCACAATAATTTCCATACTTTTAAATGGTATGATATAAATTCAAATGCATTTAAACACTCGCTTTTTTTATATTTTGCCTTTATTGTTACTTTAATGCATTAACCTTTTACCAAATGACAAAATTTTAGACTGGTCCAGATCCAAAGCATCTGCAGACGACAAATAAAATGTGACTATAGAAACTGAAAGTCCTCCTTTGAAGGCTAGAAAACATTGTGGGAAAAGGAGAAAATGCTGGTTCTTTTCCACATTGTTTTCAAAAGCCTTCTCTGTCAGGGTCGTTAAAACTCAGGATTGTTTGGTAAAGGGTTAAACACAAAACAAACAAATATGTTTCAGGAGATAAGTGAGGCAAACTTCTGTCATAGTATAATTTTTTGAAGTGACATTGTAGAACATGGACATTTTTAGCTTAACTGAGCACAACGTGCTCAAGGGGAGCTTTTAGGATCACCCTGTGTCCATCGTGCGTTGTCCGTCGTCAACAATTTCTTTAAACATCTCCTCCTAAACCGCTGGGCCGATTTGGACCAAACTTGGCTGGAATGTTCCTTGGGAGGTCCTCTTTAAAAATTGTTGACAGAATTTGATTCCATCAAAAAGTCTGGTTGCCATGGCAACCAAATGGAATTTTCTAAGAAATTCTTTAAAAATCTTCTCCTCTGAAACCGCTTGTCAGATTTTGAAATAATTTCACAGAAATGTTCCTTGGGTGACCCTTTTCAAAAGTTGTTTGCGAAATTTTGATCCATCGAAAAACATGGCCATGGCAGGGGGTTTGGGGGGAGGGGGCCTCCTTGCGTCAAGTGGTGTCAACAATTCTTTAAACATCTTCTCCTCCTAAACCGCAGGGCCAATTTGGACCAAACTTGGCTGGAATGTTCCTTGGGAGGTCCTCTTTGAAAACTGTTGACAGAATTTGATTCCATCAAAAAGTCTGGTTGCCATGGCAACCAAATGGAGTTTTTTAAGAAATTCTTTAAAATTCTTCTCCTCTGAAACCGCTTGTCAGATTTTGAAATAATTTCACAGAAATGTTCCTTGGGTGACCCTTTTCAAAGATTGTTTGTGAAATTTTGATCCATCGAAAAACATGGCGGCTGGGGGTGGGTGGGGGGGGGGCTGTACGCATTCTTTAAAAAATCTTTTCCTCTGAAATGGCTTGTCAGATTTTGAAATAATTTTACAGTAATGTTCCTTGGATGACCCTTTTCAAAAACTGTTCATGAAATTTTGATCGTTCGAAAAACATGGCTGTGGTGGAGGGGGGGGGGCTCTTTGCATCGTGCGGTGTCAACAATTCTTTAAACAATTTCTACTCCTAAACCGCTGGGCCAATTAGAACCAAACTTTGCTGGAATGTTCCTTGGGAGGTCCTCTTTAAAAATTGTTGACAGAATTTGATTCTGTCAAAATCTCTGGTTGCCATGGCAACCAAATGGAATTTTCTAAGAAATTTTTTAAAAATCTTCTCCTCTGAAACCACTGGTCAGATTTTGAAATAATTTCACAGAAATGTTCCTTGGGTGACCCTTTTCAAAAAGTGTTTGTGAAATTTTGACCCGTTGAAAAACATGGCTGTGGTGGGGGTGGGGGTGGGGGGGGGCTCTTTGCATTCTTTAAGAATCTTCTCCTCTGAAACAGCTGGTCAAATTTTGAAATCGTTTCACAGAAATGTTCCATGGGTGACCCTTTTCAAAAATTGTTCGCAAAATTTTGATCCGTTGAAAAACGTGGCCGTGGTGGGGGGGGGGGGGCCTCCTTGCACTGTATTGACTTAAAGAAATTTCTTGAAATTCTTTTTCTCTTAAACCATTCGTCAGATTTTGAAATAATTTCACAGAAATGTCCCTTAGATGCCCCTTGTGAAAAAATGTTAACAAAATTTTGATCCGTCAAGAAACAAGGCTGTGGTGGTGGGGGGCTATTTGCACTATATGGACATGAAGAAATTCTTAAAAATTCTTCTTTTATGAAACCACTGGTCAGATTTTGAAATAATTTCACAGAAATGATCCTTTGGTGCCAAATTATGCCCCTTTTTTTAATTACAATTTTAACTTACTATCCAGCACCCAACAGCCAATTGTTGGCACCCACATGTGGTGCTCTTGTTCTTTTTATTGAAGTTGTTGCAGAAAAGTTTTGGAATAACAAAAAAAAAACTGGCTATGGTCTACTCAAATACTCAGGTGAGCGATCCAGGGCCATCTTGGCCCTCTTGTTTTGCTTTAGCCGGCTACTGATTTTTCTGTTCATTAAAAGTCAAGTGTACTTTTGCTGACTTAAAATTGTTACTTGGGTACTAGCATGCTTTAACTCTTTACCAGACAACAAAATTTTAGACTGATTCAAATTGAGAGCATTTGCAGACGACAAAATTACAGTGACTAAAAAATTGAGATTTGTTTTAGGAAGGGAAGAAAACATTGTGGGTAAAGGAGAAAATGCTGGTTACAAGCATTTTCTCCTTTTCCCACAATGTTTTCAAAAGGCTTCTTTCACAGGGTTGTTAAAAGGTTGGATTGTGTGATAAAGGGTTAAGCTCTTTAGCATAAATGACAAAATTAAAAGCATTTGTGGATGCAAAAATAAATATGGCTCAAAAGATGGAACTTGTCTAAATAGGATAGAAAGCATTGTGGCAAAAGGAGAAAGTGCTAGTAACAAGCATTTTCTCTTTTTCCCACAGTATTTTCCAAAGCCTTCTTTCTCAGGTCATTGAAATTGGGGATTGTGTGGAAAAGGCTTAAATAAGTTGTCAGCAGTACGAGGGTTGTTCGATATGTAATGTGTATTGTACAATATCTCAAAAGCATTCGACTCAAATAGTGAAATGAACATTACATCCCTTCAAAGTATTTTCTGCGGTTTGAAATACATAATTTCAATCTCTGAATCCATGTCTGAAATGCGTCGCCGTACGCTGATTTAGGTAGACCTCTGTGGCACTGACTGATGGCTGAGCCAAGGGCTTGTCGGGACTTGTAACGACGACCAGATAAGAACTTTTTAAGTTTTGGAAAAAGGAAAAAGTCACATGGGGCTAGATCTGGAGAGTATGGTGGGTGTGGCAAGACGGTAACCTTCTCCGACTTCAAAAATTGCTTGACAAGCTCAGGAGTATGTAATGGAGCATTATCATGAAGTAGACGAACACGCCTAAATCCTGACACAGGGCGTCGTTTAAGATAATATTTCTTGACCTTTTTTAGTATAATATCTCAGTAATACCGACCTGTAACACTTTTGCCCTTCGGCACCGGAATTTGTACGGCTATACCATCACATGAGAAGAATATGCAATAAAGAACTTATGCTTCTTTTGGCAACTACAGGCTTTCTACCGTGTTTAATTAGCCATATTTTGTTTCCAATTTTTCTTACTGGTTCAAAATAGTGAACCCATGTTTCGTCACCGGTAACAATGTTTGCAAATTGTCTTTGATTGAATTTGGGAAACATTTTGAGCAATTGCTTAGCGGTTTGTACTCGTACCCGTTTTTGGTCATCTGTCAATATATGCGGTATCCATCTGGCAGAAATCTTTCGTACTTTCAAAATACGCTTCAAAATGAAATGCACCCGCGATAGCGATATGCCAACAGCGTTGGCAATATCACGAATCGTGTATCTGCCATCACTTTCAATTATTTCCCTGACTTTTGAGACATATGCCTTGCCTGTTACAGTCACAGGTTGGCCAGATTTTGCTGCATCTTTGACGGACTCTGTGCCAGTCAGAAATTTCTTTCTCCACCTACGAACTGTCTCATAAGATACCTTATCAGACCCATAAACTTCCCCCAATTCAGTGAAAATCTGCATTACCGAATGACCGAGTTTTGTGCGAACTTTTATATAAGCTCTAATTTCTTTAATATTCTTAATCCGTTTCCCAACCATTTTTACAACAGTGGTCAACGACTAGCTCTACTGAAATGACTATAAGTTGAAAACTATGTGGAGCTGAAGGCTCGTGTTTATACCGTTGGAAAGGTATTGAATAGAGCTATTCAAGTGTATCATCATCCACGAAATCGTGCAAAGCGTTATCGCGCTGTGGTACAATACACATTACATATCAAACAGCCCTCGTATATATGTATCTGTAATGACGCCATCAGTTAATTCTTCACCAGACAACAAAATTTTAGACTTGACCATATTGAATGCATTTGCAGACGACAGAGTAAATGCTGCCAGAAACATGATAGAATGTATCTTTAGAAGAGAAGAAAACATTAACCCTTTACCACATGACAAAAATGTAGACTGGTCAGCATTGAAAGCATTTGCAGACCACAATTTAACATTTTGGGAAAAGGAGAAAATGACTCCTTTCCCCTTAATGTTTTCAAAAGCCTTGTTTGCCTAGGGTCCTTTAAACTTGGGATTGTTTGTTAATGGGTTAAGGGGAAATAAGAAAATGCTGGATACTATCATTTTCTTTTTTCCCCTGTTTTTTAGACTGCCTTCCAAAGGGTCAATAAAACATGGTATTATCTATTAAAGGAATATTTGATACACATTTAGTGCACATTACACTGATTTATGCAAATGCTAACACTGGCAGAATTATGGTTGTTGATTGATATCAGTGACTGTAAATTATTAACATATGAATCATACTCAGAATGTACAAAAATGATAAAAACAGTAGCAATTTATTTTGACTTTTGTTTGGTATTTCAATAATACTTACAAAATAAAAACAGTTTAGAATGACTCTGTCCTAAAATAGAAGATGCTTCCCTGAAACATTAATCATTACAGCCAGGAGAGTAGCTGCCTGTATGCAAAAAAACGCAGTTGGGTACACTTTGCCAAAAAAAAAAGAAAAGAAAAACAATTTTGCAAATAAAGGAAGTCATAAGAGACCAACAAAATTTAATAGCTTCTAGATTTCAAAAAATTTCTGAGGGTGGCTCCCAAAACCCTCTTGTAAAGCTCTACTCTCCCATCTTAGTGGGTTGCGCCTCAGGTTATACCTGCAGTATTACTTTAGCTTATACTTTATTTTTGGGCTTGCTGTGCCCCTGACAGTGGCATCAAAAAAGGAAGCACAAAGCTTTGGAGATGAATATGAAATATCTTCTTAGAATTTTTGGCATATTCAAAGCATGTATTTACTTAATACATAGAACTTCAGTTCTGTAACCCTTCACAAAGGGATTCAGTGTTTTATGACCCTGATGGAGAAGGTTTCTGAAACAATGTTGGAAAAGGATTAAACTGGTTACCAGCTTTTTCTCCCATTCTTATATTGTTCTCTGCCGTTGGGGATGCAAATCCAGTCATTTGAAATTTATTGAATTTTTGTCTGAAAACATTATCCATACAAACAAGTATAAATTGTTTGTCTTATTGTAAACAGTTAAACACTAAATGCACAAATAATTATTGTCACTTGACATTTATCAGGACACTTATAAACGCAAAATAATAATGATGATTTACTTCACGGCCTTATAAAATATTTCCATGAATATATCACAAACACAGCACAAACAGGAAGGGTGTGGTCTCCCTGTATCATACCTGACTAGCCCAGGTTATGGTACATTTTTTAGGGGATGGTTCGAAGGTGTAACATCATGGATTTCCAAACCTTTCAGTGATGGCGACCAGGCACAGACAGAGGAAGGTGAAGAAAATCAAGAAGAACCAAAGGTACTAGTCATTTCCTGTTCTTTTGGTGCATAGCTTAAGTTTATTGGAGTATTAAAGGACTTTGAATTTTTTTAAATCTTCCCGCTAAGCCTGGTAGCTCAGTTGGTGGCGTACAGGACTTGAGAACAGGAGGTTGCTGGCTAGATCCCTGGCTTGGCCAGTTTCTTCTGAGGTTTGGTGAAAGTCATTATGACAGGATTAATTCCTCTCTCTGCTGACCATTGTACGACGATGGTTATGTGGGAAAGCAGCCAGTGGCTTGGAAAGAATATTGTGTCGAATACTCTTAAAAGAAACTCAAGGAAAGCTTGGATAGGCATTGGCAGCCACAATATAACTGAAATACTGTAATGTTGAAAACTGTGTTAAACACCATACAATCAATAAATCAATCTGAAATCATCTGAAAAAAAAATGTAGTGTCAAAAAAACCTAAACTACTGTTGATAAAGCTATATTTTTTCAAAGATATTTTATATAAATGGTCTGTTGTAAATGTGTTCATGAAGTTTAGAGTAAAGCCTCACTGAAACAAAATTATGGAGTTTGTCTGTGAAAGATTAGAAAACATTGTGGGTAATGGAGAAAATGCTGGTACTAAAATCACCCTTTCCCATAATTTTTTCAAAACCTTTCTTCCTCCTTAAAGGGTTAACCCTTTACCACACAATCCTGAATTTTAACGACACTGAGAAAGAAAGCTTTTGAAAACAAAGTTAAAAAAGGAGAAAATGCTGGTAACTAGCATTTACTCCTTTTCCCACATTGTTTTCTTCCCTTCCAAAAATAAAGTTCAATTTTGAGTCCAATTCATTTTATTTTGTCATCTGTAAGTGCTTTAAGTTGGACCTGTCTTACCGGTAAATGTTGTTTGATAAAGGTATGAACAGTCCTAAAGTTTAACATTTTATTACAGGAGCAAGAAGAACCTAAGAAGGAAGAAGAGAAAGCTGAAGAACCAAAAGAAGAAGAAGAGCCTAGCCAATGGGAGGAAAGTTTTAAAAACTTTCATGATTCCAAACCACATGGTATGCCAGAAACCTACTTCCTTTTCTTTATAAAGTCATCTGTCGTCTTTGCACTGGACAACAAAATTTTATGCTTGTCCTTATTTATTAAAAGCATTAGTTTGCAGACAACAAATTCAGTATCAGGAAATGTCTCAGAAAAAGTAGAAAAGTTGTAAGAAAAGGAGGAAATATTGGTACATGTACTGTAATGTTTTCTGAAGTCCACAGGATTAAAGAAAAACCAAGGGATTACTCTGTATAGATTGAAATGGTGCACCCTTATTTTCTTTTAATAAAAAAAAAAGGACCATGCTCTGGCAAATGGGGGCATTATGCATCTCTGTGAAGTACATGTATGATTTTCATCACAGTTGAACAGATCCATAAACCCATTTTGTATAACAACTGCCTGAATCATGAGGTTGACTTGTCCTTTGACATGCAGAAAATTTACCTATAGCAAACAGTTTGACCCAGGTCAGCCCGTGCAAACTGTGCAGACTGACCTGGGGACGATACTTTGTAAAGATGTATTAAACTCCTTTTTCACAGAGCACGGCTCATTTAATGAAAGAAACATTATCAGGCAGAAGAAGGAAATTATAGGTAGTTAATTCAAAGCTGTTTAACTCTTTACGTTTTAACTACCCCATACTGTAATGACCTGAAGGAAAGTGGGTTTTGATAACATGGTGGGAAAAGGAGAAAATACCTACAACCAGCATTTTCTTCATTTCTAACAGTGTTTTCTATCTTTGAAAAACCAAATCCTGTTGTTTAAGTCATATTTATGGTAATTGTCTGCTAATGATTTCAGTATTTGACAAGTGTGAAATTTTATCATCTGGTAGAGTCGGCTTCTTATATTCTGACCTCCTGATTTAGATTTACAGCAGACAGTTTAGCAAAATATGAATGTTTAAAATGCATGAAGGTAGTACACATAATGAATATGAGTACATTGTGCATATTTAGGAGAAGTTACTGGCCAGTATTTTTCTCATTTTGTTTGAAGTTTGATAAATAGGTGTGGTGCAAGAGGGGAAGAGAAGTCTTATGGTGTTTATTTATCAAGCCAGAGTATCACATAGAATAATTGGTATTGTAGATAAGGGGTAACACTTGATTTTCAGTACATGTACCTGCAGAAGCACTCTCTAAGTTGCATGTTGCCCATAAGTATTTTGCTGCCTACTTTGTAAATCAGAATTTTTTAAGGTCTAAAAGTACAGTGATTTCCACTGCAATGAAGGAGGATTTTGGTCATAATTAAGTACATTTATAAATATCAGGTGGCAGACAATATAGATTCAGGATCAGTCTGCAGGTTCTGTGCAGTCTGTTCTTGATCTATGCTGTTTTCAAAAGCTAGTTTTATAACTTGCTGTTAGCTGTGAAAGAGTTAAGGCTCCATTGATTCATGCACATAGCTATATTAAGCTGCCCTAGAGTATCCCACAGGTTAGTTAACCCATTCCCACACAACAAGTTTTAGACTCTTTTACATTGAGAGCATCTGCAGGCAACAAACCTGAAAGTGATACAAATGAAGTGTAGTTATTTGACAGAGTAGAAAATGTGGGAAAAGGAGAAAATGCTGGTAACCAGCATTTTCTCCTTTTCCCACAATGTTTTCAAAATGCCTCTTCTCCAGGGTCGTGAAATCAAGGGATTGTTTGGTAAAAGGTTAAGCAAGGAAGAAGAGCTTCAGCATGGTACTGATAGAACCTGGAAGCCCATGAAATTGCCAGGTTAAATCTGAAAGACTGTTAAAAGCTGTATAAAGTGATTGTCTATCCTTTAAAAAATTCAAAATTATGAGTGCATGGTTTCTTTCTATTGACAGGACCTTCCTCTGTTGGTGTAGATATATCTTTTCCTGGATTTGAATATGTTTATGGCATACCAGAGCATGCTGATGATATGGCATTGAAAACTACAAAGTAAGTGAGATTAACCGTAGCTTTGTAACCCATTGAACATTCTGTTTTATATCTTCATGTGCCAAAAATTGTTTCAAGCTGTACAAAGGACAGTAATTTGATGGAGAGGACATGTTACAATATTTTCCCAAGCTTTCATATGCATAGGAATGAAAAGTCATATACATGTATTGTTAAGTGATAGCTCAAATTCATGGATTATCACATTGTTTGATGCCATTCACATTTATCAGCCAACTGCAAAATTAAGAAAGATCTGGGGTGAAGAATGTAATTTGTGGAACAAATGTAATAATGTACAGAGAAAGACAAAAAAACATTTCTGTCTGTGTTGCAATGTTTTCTTGGGGTATTTGTTTCAGATTTGTCATACGAAAACTATACATAGACGGAGGTAAAATACATCTGCCTTAATTTTGTAGCTGATTATTCCAGCTGTTGAAGAGTGTTTAATCTACTGATCTATGAAAAATAAATCTTGTAGCAGCTGTGCTGTAATTGTGGTTTCACATTTTAGGCCAAACTGTATGCATATTCTGTAAGATGTAAATCAGCTTTAAGGAAGGATATTGATCCACTATGCAAATCTTAAGCTTTACAAGTTAAAAACTTCAGTAAAAGTAACAGATGTGTTTGAGTTAAGGTTGAAATAGGAATAGTTAACCGGTTGGTAACATACCATGTGCAACATATGATAGAAAAAATGATATTCCAGTTTAGCTAAAAAATGGCTAAAAAAATTTTGATGAACCAATTCAATTTGACTGCAAAAGAGATAATCCATGAGTGTTTAAAACAGGAGGATCTTTTCGAAAAGATATACAGCATATGAGAAACTGGAATTTGAATATTGAAACTCTTTTGAAGTTAATGATAATATGAATAATAAAAAGTAACCATGGTGGCAATAATTGCCTCTTTTTTTTCATTGTTTTGCATATTTTTGACAGATGAACTTTTCAAGATTAGATATTATTTCAGAACACTGTTGACAAAGGAGCAGATACTGCTAAAAATGCTGTGTTTGAAAATACATAATGACTGTGCAATATAGGTTGTACGATGATGTAAGAAAAATTATTGAATTACCAATTAGTACGAGAAAAGGATTAACCCTCATCGTATCCATTCAGATGTGAATAAGAGCTTTGGGATATCAATTAACCCTTTACTACACAATCCCGAGTTTTAACAATCCTGAGAAATAAAGCTTTTAAAAACATAATGGGAAAAGGAGAAAATGCTGGTAACCAGCATGTTCTCCTTTTTCCACAATTTTTCGTACCCTTCCCAAATCAGTTTTTGAGTCACATTTATTTTGTCATTTGGTAGTGAGTTATTTGTAGCAACGCTTCTATATTGGTGTCATAACTGGGCCTGCAAATTGGTCTACAGAGGCCCGCAGAGTGAACATATCCATATATTATACCCATTGTAAATTACTTTTTATTCATTGAAGAATAATACTATGAAGTAGGTTAAAAGAAAGCTTGTATGACAGTGCCAGAAAAACATGATAAAGCATTGCAGTTTGGCAGGGAAAATGATAAGATGTTTTGTTCCTTTACCAAATGATCCTGAAATTTAGTGGCACTGAGAAAAATGGATTATGAAAACCTTTTTTCCACGCTGTTTTCTACCCTTTCAAAGACAAATCTCTTCATTAGAGCCACATTTAATATGTTGACTTAAAACCCTATGGCCATGCATGAGTCTATTATTTATGTCTCCCCCCGTCAGGGTCGGGAGACATATTGTTTTTCCCCGTGCGTCTGTCTGTCCGTCCATCTGTCCGTCCGTCCGTCTGGATGTCCGTCACAAATCGTGTCCGCTCTATAACTCGAAAACCTTTTAAGATATTTTGATAAAACTTAACACATTTGTAAAGCACCACGAGACGAAGTGTCATCCATGAGAACCATAACTGTGGCTTGTATATTTTTCGGGTTATTTCCCTTTGATTATTTTCCGTCACAGATCGTGTCCGCTCTATAACTCGAAAACCTTTTAAGATATTTTGATAAAACTTTACACATTTGTAAAGCACCATAAGACGAAGTGTCATGCACAAGAATCATAACTCTGGCTTGTATATTTTTCGAGTTATTTCCCTTCCATTATTTTCCTTCACAAATCATGTCCGCTCTATAACTCGAAAACCTTTTAAGATATTTTGATAAAACTTAACACATTTGTAAAGCACCATGAAAGGAAGTGTCATGCGCAAGAACCATAACTCTTAACTTGTATACTTTTCGACTTATTTCCCTTTCATTATTTTCCTTCACAAATCGTGTCCACTCTTTAACTTGAAGACCTTTTAAGATATTTTGATAAAACTTCACATATTTGTAAAGCACCATGAGATAAAGTGTCATGCACAAGAACCATAACTCTAACTTGTATGTTTTTCGAGTTATTTCCCTTTCATTATTTTCCTTCACAAATCGTGTCCACTCTATAACTCGAAAACCTTTTAAGATATTTTGATAAAACTTAACACATTTGTAAAGCACCATGAGACGAAGTGTCATGCACAAAAACCATAACTCTGGCTTGTATGTTTTTCGAGTTATTTCCCTTTCATTATTTTCCTTCACAAATCGTGTCTGCTCTATAACTTGAAAACCTTTTAAGATATTTTGATAAAACTTCACACATTTGTAAAGTACCATGAGACGAAGTGTCATGCACAAAAACCGTAACTCTGGCTTGTATATTTTTCGAGTTATTTCCCTTTCATTATTTTTTGTCCTCTGTTTACGTACAATTTCATGTCCACTCTGTAACTTGAAAACCGATAGAGAAAAATGACCATTATTTCAGTTATAAATTGCCTTGGTGACATATCAATCCTTCTGACACCAAAAAGGGGAGAGACATCTGTTTTTTTGTAGAAAAACAAGTTCTAGTCTTTTAAAGGTTTTACATGCAGCTCTGACACCTGTTTTTTGCCTTGTTTTTTAGAAATGGAGATCCATATAGATTGTTTAACCTGGATGTTTTTGAATACGAGACCTATAGTCCAATGGCACTGTACGGATCTGTCCCAGTTATGCTTGCTCATAAGTAAGTAATTATTGTTTCCACCTCTAAATAAGGCTTGTTTTATTTCTTTGAACATGTTGGCCAGTTGGACAGCCTGTTGGTTAGTCTATAAAGCTGCTGGTCAGTTACTCAGTTTATCAAGCCTTGTCCAGACAATAAATAGACACTGATTGGATAAAGATTTTTTTAACTCGGTACAGATATTTACCGTGAAGTCTAGATGATTCTTAATAATTTTCAGATAATGGGTCAAATGTTGAGATCATAATGCCTTTATTCTTTTTTTGACCAGGTACTGAGAAAGGGGGGGGGGGGGCATGTATTATTGAAAGAAATATTATTTTGCCTTTGATACTGGTGAAAGTACATGTGTAGATGTTAGATACATATTATTTAAAGCATGCTAAGCATGTGTGCTGGCTACTTCCCCAAGTGTCATAAATCTTAAGCAGACAAACTGTCTTGCAGCAGACTACTTTTGGAAACAACACATGGAAAAGAAGAAAAATGACTGTAGCTGGTAATTTCTTAATACCACAGTGTTTTCATATGCGTCAAACTTTAATCTTGTTGATTGTCTAAATTTTACAAACATGGTCAAAATCTTTCTGCTGCCAATTTGTGTCAGTGGTTTGGCTGTAGACGATAATGGGTTAAATAATTTTTTTTTTGTTAATACAGTGAAAAGAAGACAGTGGGAATATTTTGGCACAATGCAGCAGAGACTTGGATAGATATCAGTTCAAACACAGCAGATAAGGTAATAACAGTCATCCTTGCAAACTGGCACATACCTGCTTGGTTTACTGCTAATAATCCAGGGCTCATGAGCCATTTGAGGTTGAATTTAGCAATGCCAAACTTTTTTAATTCTTTACCAAATGACCAAATCTTAGACCAGTCCAAAGTGAAAGCATTTGCAGATGAAAACTTAGATATAGCACAAAAGATAGGATCTACCCTTGACAGTGTTTGAAACATTGTGGGAAAAGGAGAAAATGCTGAAAGCATTTTCTCTTTTTCCCACAATGTTTTCAAAAACCTTCTTCCAGCGTTTATTTAGTGAAGGGTGAAAGGATTGATTATAATCACTGTAAGATTATTGAATTCCTTCTTAGACTGGTTAGACTTCGTTATTCTACACTAGGACTACTATGAGAACAAATTTTGGGTTGCTCAGTGGTTGAGAGATTGGGTTTGTAAGCAAGAAATCAGATAACCAGGTGATTTGATCCCACCTTGTGGTGCTGGTCACATTGAATAATTCTGGGCCAAGACACTGCAAAGCCCAAGCTAATACTAGAGAAACCAAAGAAAGAAGGTACATGATACTTGAAAGAACTGTTAAATGGTATAAGTAGTATACAGTCATAAGTGGCGTTTACTCTTAACCAAACCAAGTTTCAGCGACACCAAAGAAGCAGCCATTTGAAAACATTGTGGGAAAAGGAGAAAATGCTGGTAACCAGTATTTTATCCTTTTCCCACAATGTTTTCTACCCATTCAAAGACAAATTCCATCATTTGAGCTACATTTAAATTGTTGTCAGCAAATACTTTCAGTTTAGACAAAAAGTCTAAAACTTTATCGTGTGGTTGTGACTGTAAGCCATATTTAAAGAAACAATGAAATGAATGAACCACATCCAAATCATCTTATTTTTATATTCTATAAAAAGCTTTTAGAAAACAATCAATTTTCAAGCCTAAAAGTAACCATACACATGTAATTATTTTTTATACACCATCAAAATTCAAAGTACATGTATAAGACAAAAGTAGAAATTTCTTACAATGAGTGTTTTTTAATTGCCACTTTGTTTTTATAAGCAGTAAGCTACAAGACAACAGGGTTTTCTGCAAGAGGTATATTTTTAGAAAAAAAAATGTTTGAATGCTGTTTTGCTCTTTTCAGACTTTCTTTTCCAAGATGGCAGATTTGGTGAAAGGAGGTAGCAATGAAATGCCCCAGACTGATACTCACTGGTTTTCTGAAAGTGGCGTCATTGATGTGTTTTTTATGATGGGCCCAGCACCAAAAGATGTGTTTAGTCAATATGCACAGCTAACAGGAACCACAAATTTACCACCAGTAAGGAGGGGTATTTTTCATCAAGCCATATTGTAGATGAAAAATTGTACTATGTAGTAAAAGATATGAATGGAAAGCGCTTTTGTCAGATCACTAGATTGTATCCATTGAATCAGTGTTATGGAGATGACACTCTCAAAGTTTTTCTGACCTCATTTATCCTCCTTATGGATAGAATTGTAACTCTATGGGCACCATGTTAATAAAATAGATTATTATAGATTTTTTCAGTTATGAAAAGAAAAAATTTTGCAGTTTCAAGACAATGAAGACCTTACTAAACCGCAGACAGTATAGATCTAAAATCAAACTCAGTGTTCTATCCAGCTAGATTTTGATATACAGTCATAGAATCCAACCAAAGTTGTGCCTAAAGGTTGATAAGACGAAAATATCTGGAGAAGGAATATCTAAATTTCTTTGGAAATACATGTATAATTGATATGAAACATATCATGGTCTTGGTAAATGAAGTCTGTGATTCTTTACTAGATGTCAAAATATTTTACTCTTTTTGTTTCCAAAGCATTCTTGGTGACAAATGGAACTATAATATTGGATTAGTCTTTTAACTCTTTACCACACAATCCCAACTTTTAATGACCCTGAGAAAGAAGCCCATAGAAAACATTGTGGGAAAAGAAGAAAATGCTCCTTTTCCCACAATATTTTCTACCCTATCAAAGTCAGAAATCATCATATTAAACAAAATTTAATTTGTTGTCTGCAGATGCTTTGAATTTGGTCCAGTTCAAAAATTTGTCATTTGGTAAAGAGTTAAAAAAAAGATAGCAAACATCATGGAAAAAAGAGAAAAGGCTGATTACCAATATTTACTGGTTTACTAAAGCCTCCTTGCTCAGGGCTGTAAACCAGGATCATTTGATAAATTTTGATACAGCATTCCATCATATCTATTTCTGTTTGCAGCTGTTTGCCATTTCCTACCACCAGTGTAGATGGAACTATAATGATGAAGAGGATGTGAAAAAGTAAGCATGATTTCAAAATCTGTCTAACCATTAGGATACTTAGTATATTCGTCAAATCTAGACTCCACTATAACATTGCAGCAAACATTGTGAAGGCAAAAAACATTGTACCTAGTAGGTGACAAGTCACAAGTCTGGTCTAAGTCTGTAAAGCTTGTATTATTTTTTGAAATGTGGCAAGTAAGCAATATTACATTGCCAAAGGTTTTTCACAAATCTACAACACATTTTTTATTTTTCAATTTCAAATTGGATTTAGCATAATGGCTAAAATTGACAATGACATTTTTGTCAGTCTCATTTTATGATACAGATATCATGGGACAAAGGTTGTGATCTACTTGTCAGTTGTGTATATAAAATTGCTCTCGATCGACCTGAGCTAGACCCATCAAAGAGTTATTATTTACAGCCCAAACTGAAGTAATAAATGGTATGTACTAGAAGACAAGCTTAAATAAGCAAGGATTGTTCGACTAAGGGTGAGTTATGGGATCAGAATAATAAAAAGGTCACCACAGGTACCCCAGTAAATGGTGATCTATCTGTAAACTCATTAGCAATTAGGAAATTTATCTTTACCATTTCTGTAAGATTCTACTCATGCATAACTCAAATGACAATGTCCAAAACAAAATTTATTGCTTTAACATATGCATGTATTTCAGGCCTTAAGAAGAAGACCCTCATATGAAAATAAGATATCAAATATTATGTTTGGGGATCTTTGTTATTTTCAGTGTTGATAGAAATTTTGATGATTTTGATATACCATATGATGTGATCTGGCTGGATATTGAGCATACTGATGGAAAGAGGTACTCACATTATTAAGACTATGTTAATATTAAAAAACTTATGGACATTATTTATATATGTGAAAGATGGGCATAGATAACATTAACTTGGTGTCTAGACAGTCAGTAATAAATTGTTATAAATAAAATATTTGTCAATTGTGCTGTAGTAAATACATGTAGTGCCTGTGGGCCAAAGGAGAAATTATTAATAGAGAGAGATTTTTCCCATTGCAATATCATTTTCCCCTGCTTGTCTCCAGGCAGCTTTCATATAATTTTTTTTTTCATGTCTACTTTTAGTCATTTCTTCGTTTCTTGGGCAAAAGATACATGTAAATTTTTCACATTTCTGTTTTTTTTATAAATTATGTTTTCTGTAGCTATTTTTGTTGACAAAAACTAAATTTCCAACCCAGAATTTTATATCATAATTATTTCCTCGTATTTTAGGTATTTTACTTGGGCAAATGATAAATTTCCCAACCCTGAGGAGATGGTTAACCATATTGCTGTTAAAGGACGCAAAATGGTCAACATTGTTGACCCTCATTTGAAGAGAGATGACAATTACAAGATCTATAAAGAAGCTAAGGACAAAGACTACATGGTGAAGAAAGATGGGGGAGAGTATGATGGGTGGTGTTGGCCAGGTAGGGTACATGTAATTTAGATAAACCAAGTAGTACATCCCATTAGCACACAATCCATTTTGATAACCTTGATGAAGAAGGCATTTGAAAATTTTTGTAGGAAAAGAAAATTCTGGTCCCCTGTCAAAGACAAGGCCCATCTTTTGTGCCAAAATCTATTTGTTGTCATCAAACACTTGCAATTTGGACTGGTTTAAAGTCTTGTCCTTTGGTAAAGAGTCAACTCATTGTTTCTTAAAGTCAAAGTTTTTCACTCTCTTAGCAAACGTTAGTTTTTTTGTCCTTACAGTGAACAGCTTTGGACAATATAGACTGCAACACGCGAAAAGAGGCATTCGGACATTTGCGTAAAGTGTCGTCTCGGATCAGCCTGCGCAGTCCGCGCAGGCTAATCCGAGACGGCACTATCCGTTTTTATGTACTTTTCTGTTTTGCGCAAGTCTACTGTAGCACAAGATCTAATGTAGTCGTAAAGTGCCGTCTCTGATTAGTCTGCGCGGAGTGCGCAGGCTGATCCGAGACGACACTTTACGCAAATGTCCGAATGTCCCTTTTCGCGTGTTGCAATCCATATCATGGGGAAAAAGAGATTTCTTACAGGGAGCCTTTGCTTCCCTTTCCCAAACCTCGTCCATACTTTTGAAAACTAGCTTATACAGTGATGGTTTCGTTCTTGCTATATCTTGACCTGCTTTCAGTCTTTTTCCCCAAAACAAAATGGGGAAAATGGAAGAGTGTTTCTTATATTGAAAACTATTTGAAATATATTGTAGTTAAAAGTGTGCTCCTTACACAGGGAAGTTTTACCTTTTCCTAAAAGTTACATCGTTATGAGATTTTGTTTTTGTAATATCTTGCAGTTTTGGTTATCTGCAATATGACTTGTTCTTAAGGTTCCTCCAGTTGGCCTGACTTTACAAACCCAGAGATCAGGGCTTGGTGGGCTAGTAAATTTCATTATGATGACTATAAAGGGAGCACACCATCATTATTTATATGGAATGATATGAATGAACCCTCAGTGTTTAATGGACCAGAGATAACCTTTCATAAAGATGTGACACACATGAATGGCTGGGAAAACAGAGATGTGCATAATATTTATGGAATGTATGTGGTAAGTAAATATCAGTATAATCATGTTTTCTTTACATTAGCATTGAAGTTTTTGAACTTCAAACCCCTTCAGATGACAGGGATAACATTGTTAAGGACAAAGGCATTGAAAACATTGCAGAAAAAGCTGAAAATTGTAGGGTGATCTTCATTATAGAAGCTTGTCACAAGGTAGTGTTCTTTATCCATGCTCACCACAGTTAAGTCGTGCTAAAAGTAAGAATTAACCTGTACATACAAGAAGTATGTGAAAAATTATAATAACTTGGGTTCTGTTGATTTACCTAGTAATGACATTAAAATGATTGTTGTGCTTATACATGTACTGCAGAACATGATTTTTTGTTAATTTTTTTTTTTTTTTGAAATTGCTCCATCTGCTACAGTATTTCAAAATCCTGCAGCAAATACCAAACATGTACAGTCATCTGCAGATGGTGTTATAAGGGTCCTCTAAACCTCACTGACAGAAAAAAGGTGAAACGTTAATTTGTTTTTATATTTCTTTCAGCATCAAGCCACTGCAGAAGGACAGCTGTTGAGAAGTGACAACAAGGAAAGATTTTTTGTATTGACCAGGGCGTTTTTTGCTGGCTCTCAAAGATATGGTAAAGTTTTATTTGTGATTATCTATAGACATTAGACAAGTTTCTCTTTTTTCACCAAATAAACAGAATTGAAAGTTTTCGTTTGAATTTCAAAAAAAAAAAATCTCAATTAAAAGAAACAAAAACGCCTAAATAACAGCAGTTTCAAGGCTGGTTTTAGCCAGAATTTCGTAGAAAATGCAGACAGTATAGATTGAAGATCAGACTGCACATTTTGTGCAGTTTGATCTTGATCTGCACTGGCTGCAAAATCATCTATAGTTGTGAAAGGCACTTAAAAGGTTAAAATCAATTTGGCCAGTTTTTGTAAACTGTATTGTTTCAAAATTGAAAAAGAATTGTGTATTAGTTCAGAGGAGGTCTGGTTGTGTTGTAGTTACATTCTTGATATTGTTAATCTTGATCTGTAAAATGTACTTATTTCCATACAGTCCTGTGTTTTAATGACTGTGAAGAAGAAAGCTTTTGAAAACATTGCTGGTTAACAAGCATTTTCTCCTGTATCAACAATGTTTTCCACCCATTTAAAGACAAACCCCATCATGTGAGGAACTTTAATTTCTTGTGTGCAAATGCATTCAAATTGAAAAAGTACACACTTGTGATGTTTTGTCAAGAGTTAAAGCACAAAGATATGTCATACAGTATGTTATCTTGTTTTAGGTGCAGTATGGACAGGTGATAACATGGGAGAATGGAGCCATTTGAAGATCAGTGTACCAATGTTGTTAAGTTTGAATTTAGTAGGCATTACCCACTCTGGGGCAGACATAGGCGGGTTTTTTAAAAATCCTGACACAGAGTTACTGACAAGATGGTATCAAGTATGTCTGATTATGTTTTATTTTAACCTTTTCAGCTCCATAAGCTAAAAGAAGGGCTATTGCGGATAGGCATAGAGTCAGATCAGACAGCACAGAACAATAAGCCTGATCTTGGATCTACGCCTTTTTCTAATTTAATCAAGCCTGTAAGATAAAAAAAATCTTCCTGAGTTTTAGTGGACAGAATTTTTTCCTTTTGAAAGTGGTAGAGTTTATATATCTGGACCTGAAAGAGTTAAGCTTTACAGACCATATGCCAGTAAGCATTTGTCATGGCCTTTTGTACAGTAGATTTTGAGGAAAAGTTGCTGTCCACAACAAATAATCAGGAAAGTTGAGCAAATTGATCAAATCAATCAGATACCAGACCATAGGGTCATTTTTCAAAATTGGATTTTTGGGTAAAGGGGTCATATTCAAATTTTTCAGCTGCATTTTAAACTTCATACCTGTATCGGGAGCTTTCTCAGTATGAATATATCTACCATTATAGGCAGGTGCTTATCAGCCATTTTTCCGAGCCCATGCCCATCTGGATACAAAGCGACGTGAACCCTACCTCCAACCTGAAGAGAATATGAAAATTATCAGAGATTCTATCAGGGCTCGTTACTCCTTCCTGCCCCTTTGGTATACCCTGTTTTATGATGGAGAAGTAAAGGGTGTCCCAGCCATGAGGCCTTTGTGGGTGGAGTATCCTGCTGACAAAGACACTTTTAAAATGGATGACGAATATTTGATTGGTGAGCTCAAAATTAGTTGGTTTTCTTTGAAAGTTAGAGCAAAAAGTTGTGGCAACATTTTGAATGCAGGGACGTGTAGTATGCAGACACCGTTTTTAGTTCTGCAATAGACCACTTTCTGGAAACAGTTTGGCAAAAGAAGATATTTTTCATCTGGCCTCAATTTTTTCACCTGTTTTCAAACATTAGTTGATGCTTGTTATCCATATTTACTAGAATGTGTTCAAAGTCATCAGCTGTTTATTTACTTTCATTTATAAAAGAGTATTCTGCATAAAAGAAAATGAAAATTTACCATCTATCAGATAATCCAATAATAGTTTTGTGTTTACTTTGCAGGTGATTCTTTGCTTGTCAAACCAGTAACAGAAGCAGGACAAACAAGTACTCAAGTCTACTTTCCTGGATCAGGGGAGGTAACCTGAACCTTTCTTTGTCTACCTATTTTTTCTGTGGATCCCAAGGCAATCGAGGGAGTAGTGATTCCTATTTTGGGTGGATATAAGAATTATAATTATGAAATACAGTACACCTTTTTAAATTAACAGGCCTGTCCTAAGTGGCCAATGTTTTAGTTCTGAAGAAAATCTTGTCAAATGAGGAGTGAGGAAAGAACTATGTCATGTAGACTTTCATCAGTTCTTTTGAAAATTTTGTTGAGCCATTTGTATCTACTGATTTGTAAGTCCTGTATAGTCTCTCAAAGCATTTCCACAGAATATCATGTCATTGTACAAGGGTTGTTCATTTAATTGTGTCACTGGGTGTCTATTGGACGCATTGTATTAAATGCTTATGTTTCGTTCATTTCATCCCTTCAAAATATTCTCCCTTGATAGAAATACATTTTTCAAGTCTGGAAATCCAGTCTGTGAAGGCTACAAAATAGGCTTTTCTGGGAATACCCAGCAGACACTGAAAAATAGCACTTCCCAAGGCACTTTTAGAGCCGTATCGACGTCCAGAGAGAGTTTTCTTCAATAAAGGAAAGAGAAAAAAGTCACATGGGCTTAGGTCGGGAGAATAGGGATGATGAGGAAGCTGTACCACCTTTTCCGTTTCAAGGAAATTCTGAACAATTGCAGACTTGTGAGCAGCTGCATTTTTATGAATAAGGCACAAGCCCCTTTTTCCTGTTCTAGGTCTCCGTTTTTCGTAGTCTTTCTTCACTTTTGAAAGAAAATTATTCTTATAAAACTTGCCTGTAACCGTTCGGCCGTTCGGTACAGGAATTTGAGCAATTGGACCGTCTGAATTAAAAAATATGGCATATAAAACTTAACCCATGCTTCTTATTCTTTTTTCTATGATCCGCCTAGCTTGGTCTTTGCGCAGCCACTGTTTATTATTGGAGCGTCTCTGGGGCTAAAAATAATAAATCCAGGTTTCATCACCTGTGAACAGTTGTGATATTCTCTGTTTGTCACAATTTTTGTACTTTTTAAGAAGAATTTTGGCCATTGTTACTCAAGTAGCCTTTTGTTCATCTGTCAAGTACATTCAGTAATTATATAGCCAGTGTATATGACTGCACCTACTTTAACTTTCAGACACTTTTGAAAGAGTGAACCTATCAAAGCAAAATTTGGTGCCAGTATTCAAAACGACTTGCTTGTGAAAATACCGTTATTTCTGTGTGATACATATAGTCATGTGGTATGGAGGCCTATTAGTGACACAATTAAATGAACGACCCTCGTAGTAGTTTACTTATTGTGGAGTAATGGACAAAATGTTTCTTACTTTAAGAGCATATTACTGAATCTGTTGTATCATCTACTTTCTACCATATTTGTTGTAAACCACTCGGGTGATATAGTTATGAGGCACAATAAATAATCGATGAGGGTGATAGCCCAAGTGGTTTATTTGTTGCGCCTCATAACTCACAACCATGGTTTATTTAAGAAATAATCTTCTTTCTATCGTGGTTTATCGTTCAATAAACCACAGTTGTGAGCTATGAGACACAATAAATAATCCATGAGGGCGATAGCCCCACTGCCCAGTCGGTAAATATAAGAATCAAAATTTCAATAAAGACTAAGGCATCAAACACAACTTGAAAGAATGCACTGTTTAACCATTTTATTTTCTCCCTTTCAAATGACAAAGAAGAATGAATTTATCGTCAAGCATTAGAGTCGCAGTCGCTTTGAATGCTCTGAATATTACCCACTCCCAATCCCATTTCCAATGCAACACCGGCCAATTTTGAAGTGACCTTCAACATGAAAAGACATCTGATTTATATATGTTTACTGGTAACATTTCAAAATAGTTCCATCATCGTCATTTTTTTTAATCAAAAACAGTGAATATCGGTAAATCCTTGAGTTTTCCTTCCTCCATGGTTGAGTTGCGGAAAATGACGATTTGTTTACGTCAAGTGACTTTCGTTGATAAAATATTGGAGGGCAGAGACATGGAACAGCCACGGGCGACTTACTTTACATATAATGACGTCGATTTTACCACACTTTCGTTTCACTGTGTTTATAGAGCCGAATTCACATGTCATGTTAGAATAGGGCTTACTCTTTCTCTCTTTAAACTAATTTGTAACTCTGAGAAGACAATTTCCAAATGTGGATAGTCATCATAAGTAATGGCTTTTAACATGAATACAAATAAACTTCAAGGTAAAAGAGAGGTTATGTTATGAATGATTTGTTATTTTGCCTCCACATTTGAGCCATGCTCTGGCAAAAGGGGGTTTTATGCATGTGCTAAAAGGATCAACTTACGTCCGCCTGCACTGTCAAAATAGGATGCCCTGGGTCGGAACTTTTTGATACTGGTCAATTTTCTGCATGTCAAAGGACGAGTTGACCCCCAGGATTCAGCTGGTTCTTAGACAAAATGGATTTTATGGTTCCATTGTTATGTGATGACTTGCTTGGTATAATGCATCACAGAAATGCATTTTGCCAGACCTTTTGCCAGAGCATGACTTATTTTCAAAAGTGTTTTACTGTGAGATACAAAAAGTGTTCTGTTTGAAGAAATCCTGCTTGAAATGGTTTAGTTTTTAAAGAAAATAAAAAGAATGTTGTTGTTATCCAAATATTACTGTTATATCTGTTTTCCAGATTTGGTATGATATTGACACTTACACACCATATACTGGAAAGTCAACATCTACTATTGATGCACCTTTGTCAAAGGTAAGTATAGGAAAATTTTGTTGAAAAAGGAGCAGTAACCAGCATTTTCTCCATGTTTTACAATGTTTTTTAGCTAGTGTTTAAAGATATCTCATCATATAGCAGTCTCATTTAATTTGTTGTCTATAAATACTTTCAGTTTGTATAAGACTAAAACTTTGTCATTAGGTAAAGAGTTACAGCAAATTTTCAGCATAACTGAAACATGATTTTAAAATAAGGATACTCAACATGACTGATGTTTGTTTTATTAATACATTTCAACATATGTAATACTTCAGGAGTCTTTTCTTTTTTTTAACCACATTGTTTTCCACAGTGCTCTTCTCAAAGACTAAATAAACTGTGTGTGGGAGTTATTGACTTACCTCAAAAATGTCCACCATGTGGTATAGAACTAACATTTGCCTTGGTAATTATACCCCCGCAAAACGAATGTTTTCCGGGGTATACTGGAATCAGCCTGTCTGTCCGTGTGTCCGTCCGTTTGTAGGTCTGTTTGTCCATCCGTGTGTCTGTGCGTGTGTCCGTACGTGTATCCGTCTGTGTACAAATAATTGCCTGTTTCTGTCAAAGCGCTGGCGGGGGTATTAACTCACATTCAGTGACAGCTCTAGTTCTTATTGTTTTACTTAGATACCTGTTTTCCAAAGAGGTGGTAGCATTATACCTAGGAAAATGAGAATAAGAAGATCATCTTCTTTGATGGTTCATGATCCATTTACGCTTATAGTATGCTTGAATAAAAATGTAAGTATTAAATATAACCTTTTTTGTATATTCTTGTAGCATAGTACTCAAACAATAAGCAGTTGCGGTATTTTCAGAATAGCAACTTAAAACTTACTACCATAAAGGTTTATTTTAGAGTAACTGCAAATCGGTTAGAAAGAGAGGAGTTCAGTATCATAAAATGATATCAGATTCATCAGTTTAGCACTTACTGAGAATTATGTAAGCCTCACGGCTTCCTAAAGTGTGATTTGGATTATTTGTCATCTCTGAAAGTAAAATATTTTTTAAATGAATTGTATACCTGCAATTCTTAGTTGCCACATACTGGGATTTTACGTATTTCATATGGGGTAATGCATGGCTCAGTGGTAAACTGTAGGACTCGTGACCTGGAGACCCTGGGTTTGAGCCGCACTGAATCCACTGGATTGTTTGTGGGAGTGTCCTTGGGCAAGACATTTCAGAGCCCTAGCCTAGTGCTAGTGGAATCCAGGAAAAACATGAATATGTGAGCTGTCGCTGTGATAGGACTAAAAAAATGTTGAAAGCAGCGTAAAATCAATCAATCAATCAATCAATCAATTTTATATAAATAAATCTATCATCAAATTTATTGGTATTCTGATATTGTGTTTTTTCTTGGGTTCTTTGAATATTACTACAAACCAGAGCTTAGTGTATGTATTGGATGTAATGTTGCTAAAATAAGCATTTTATATCACTGATGACAAATTTTGTTTGGCAGTCGGTTGTGAATCAGGGCCAATTTTGCCTTTTCCCTGATCAGGTTTGAATGACATTTAATCCACTTTGTAAATTAAACCTTTACTGCACAATCTGATGTTTTAATGACCTGGATGAAAAGGGCTTTTGAAAACATAGTGGGAAAAGAAGAAAATGCTGGTAACCATCATTTTTATACGCCCGTCGAAGACGGAACGTATTATGGGATCACTCATGGTGTCCGGGCGGGCGGGCATCCGGGCGGTGTCCAGTTCTTTGTCCGGAGCATAACTTTGTCATCTCCAGTCTGATTGACTTGAAACTTGGCATTTGTGTTTGTTGCAATAATACAGAGTGCAGTGCGAAAGAACCATTACTCTACCTCGTGCTGTCTTTGAGTTATTTCCCTTTGATCATCATTTTTACAGCATTTTCTGCTTGTCTGGAGCATAACTTTGTCATCTCCAGTCCGATTGACTTGAAACTTGGCATTTGTGTTTGTTGCAATAATACGGAGTGCAGTGCGAAGAACCATAACTCTACCTCGTGCAGTCTTTGAGTTATTTCCCTTTGATTGTCATTTTTACAGCATTTTCTGCTTGTCTGGAGCATAACTTTGTCATCTCTAGTCTGAACATCTTCAAATTTGGTATGCATGATTGTTGAAAAATTACGGAGTGCAGTGCACAAGAACCATAACTCTTCCTAGCAAGAATTTTGAGTTATTCCCCCTTAGATCTTCATTTTTATAGCATTTTTTGCTTGTCCGGAGCAGAACTTTGTCATCTTAAGTAGGAATGACTTGAAATATGGTATGCTTATTTGTTGCAATATTTGGAAGTGCAGTGTGCAAGAGTTGTAACTCTACCTCGTGCTATCTTTGAGTTATTTCCCTTTGATAGTCATTTTTACAGCATTTAGTGCTTGTCTGGAATATAACTTCGTCATCTCAAGTCAGAACGACTTCAAACTTGGTATGCATGTTTGTTGCAATATTACGGAGTACAGTGTGCAAGAACAATAACTCTACCTAGCGCGGATTTTGAGTAATTCCACTTTGTTCTTCATTTTTACAGTATTTCGTGCTTGTCCGGAACGAAACTTTGTCACCTCAAGTCAAATTGACTTGAGACTTGGTAAACATGTTTGTTGCAGTTATGAAAAGTGCAATGCACTGGAGCCGTAACCTTACCTAATGCCCTTTTGGAATTATTTCCTATTCATTATTTTTTTTTTTACAGCTTTTCATGCTTCTCTACAATATAACTTTGTCTTTTCATGTTGGAATGACCTTAAACTTTACATGCATGTTTCCTTAACATTAGAGGAGACATTCATGCCTATTTCAATCACTTACATGATTTCTGCTGCACTACTATTTTTCTCTACCTGCCCTTTACGATTATTATCCCCCCTCGACAACTGGCGGTGGGACGGGCGTATCTTGCAACAATTTGCCGCTCTTGTTCTACAATGTTTTCAACCCTTTGAAGGACAATTCACATAATAAGAGCAACATTTGAGTTTTGGTCTGTGGATGTTTTAGATTTGGATGGGTCTAAAACTTTATTATCTCATACATAGTTAAGCATATGAGATTCATTCAGATACCATATTAAATCTTCTATCTATTGACACAAAGTAATTTGCCATTATTATAAATGTTGTTCTATGATTTTATATTTGCAGGGGGCTGCTAAAGGAAGTTTATATATAGATGATTATCATTCATTCAATTATAGAAAGGGAGAATATATTCTTAGAGAGTTTACATTTGACCAAAACGAGTTTTATAGTCAGTAAGTATCCTCCACAAATTACTGAACTCTTTTACTACTAGAAAAATAACCTTTGCTTTTTTAATGACTGTAAATACAGTTCTGCTGCAAGATAAAGACGCAGTTCAGCTATGATGTAGAGTAAAAGAGTGGATAGTGTAGATCAAAGATCAGAATGCATGTTCTATGCAGTCTGATCTTGATTTACACTGTCCACAAAAGCTTCTTGTTTCGTCAACAGTAAGGAAAGAGTTAAGTGATTTGTTATTCAACTTGTTAATTCCTGAAAAGAATTGGTACTTGAACTGGTTTATTCCAGAAACAAATTTGTAGTAGATGACTCTAAAAGCAACCTTATAGAAATATGAATTATAAACAGGAATTAACCCATTACCATAATGATAATCCTGAGTTTTCGGGACCTTGGGGAAGATGCCTGTTGAAAACATTTTGGGAAAAGGAGAAAATGCTGGTAACCAGCATTTTCTCCATTTCCCTCAATGTTTTCTCATCTTTCAAAGGCATACCCTGTTGTCTGTGCCACATTTGATTTTTTGGCTGCAAATGCTTTCAAAAAAATTGTGGCAAAAGGAGCAAACATTTTCTCCTTTCCCCACAATGTTTTATACCTTACCATAAACAAAGTTCAATGTTTGAGTCATATTTATTTTGTTGTCTGCAAGTGCCATCAATTTGGACAAGTCTAAATTTTTGTTGCCTGGTAAAGAGTAGGTTGTCTTTTAAGATTAAACATGCACATTGTGATGAGTTAAGCCATAACTGAACAAGTAGGATGTAAGACTCTTAATGCTTTCCCCCCCCCCCCCCCCCACACACACACACACATACAAATATACATCTTATGAAGGCATAGGAGCAATTATTTGAAATGTAGGAAGTGTTTACTCTCCCCACAATGTTATCCAAACTTTGAAAAAAGAGTAGATTCCTTTCCAGCAAATGTTTGTAATTGTCCTGTATGTAATATTTAGAAGTTTATGATTGGTATGGAATTGGCCTGTACAGCAAACCGGTTAAGTGGGTATCAATTTTACTTGATGTAATTATTGGAGAGGAAAGAAAGGCCACTTTTTACCTTGTTTTTATGTTGTTTTTTTTTTCACCAACTAGGTCTGGAGATCAGCATGGTAGTTATACAAGCAAAGAATGGATAGAAAAGATAGTTTTAGTTGGCCTTCAGAAGGCCCCATCTTCTGCAGTATTGAAATCCGGAGGTAAGTTATCTCTCATTGAAATACAAATAACTACTTTCTAGGGATATGTTTGTAGTAACTGTTATGGTCAGTCAGTCAGTCAGTCTTTCTATATGTATTTATGATAAACCTGCACGTAGTGACCCAATTCGTTGAGAGCTGATGACACTCACTGTTTCATGACTTCTTTTGCAGATTGCGGGTATTTTTATATTAAAAGTAGTGAATGGAATAAAGTAAAAAAAAAAACAAATTTTTCCTGCGGTGTGTAATAAAATCCTTACAGAAGATTTTTTCTCATGTCTTTGCTAGTGTTACATTAAGTATTGCACTTGATGAATTCAAAAACATTTTAGGACCATGAAGTCAATGGGCAATAACAGTGTTGTGTGATTATTGAAAACATTATTTGATACTTCAAGTGGATTTAAAAGGATGAATGTATATCTTTGTATGATTGGTTGTTGCTACACACTTATGCATATTTTTTGCATTGGTGAATAGTTCAGAATTAGGTCTGACTCTAGGCTTGAGCTTTAACAATTGGGGCTGCTGCAACATTTTTTTAAAGGTGTATTACTTTAGTCAGTGTTTCAAATTAAACTGATTTATTCAAGTTTTCACCTTTTTATAAAATCAAGGTATGACTAAATTTACATTTCAGGGACCACTAAGAAACTCCAGTTCCTATTTAATAGTGCAAATAAAGAGCTCACTATAAGAAAGCCAGGGATAAATATTTCTACAGATTTTAGTATAAAATTATCCTAGCTTAACACAGTGTAATTAAAGATATACCTATCATCTACTAGTAGCTTCATCTGAATTCTTTTTCGTTTGATTTACTTGTATGACATATAATGGAAATACCAATATGGTAAAAAAAATTCAGGTCAGATTAAAATCTTCTAGCGCTTAACTTAAACATGATTTTTTGGTACTCATAAGAATTTTTTTGATGAAACAATTCATATGAGTACCACAACATATGAGTCATGCTCTGGCAAAAGGGGGCTTAATACATATCTCAGGATTCCAAGCAAGTTATCACATGATCATGGATTCATAAAATTCATTTTGTCTGAGAACTTACTAAAGTTTGAGGTAACTGGTCCTTCGACAAGCAGGAAATTGACCAATAGCAAAAAGTTTCGGCCCAGACGGACTCCCCAGGCTGACCGGGGTCAGTACTTTTTGCAGATGCATTAAGCCCTATTTTCACAGAGCAGAGCTCATGTTTTTTGTGAAGGAATGTTTTCTAGAACATGATTATTACATAAACACTTATCCAGGCCTCTGATCTGCAAACACCTAGGAAAGTAATGTAAGTTTCTGGAGACCTGGGTCTGTTTTCACCAACCATTCTTAAGAATATTCTTAATCTTACTCTTTAGGATTTTCTAAATTTGAAAGTAACACAACTTCTGATAGGCTAAACCAAATGGTTTAGCCAATCAGAAGTTGTGTTGCTTTCAGATTTAGAAAATTCTGGAGAATAAGACCAAGAACGTTCTGAAGAATGATTGTCGAATACAGACCCTGAATGATTGTTCTGTGACATATTGAGAAATTGCTTGTCTTGAGCAATGTCTCCATAAAATGACTCTTCACCTTTGCAATTTTTCATTTGTCACAATGTTGTCAAAAGCACTTTTATAAAAATTTCTCTGTATGAAGACAAGATTTTGTTGTAATGTAAGAAGAGATTAACCCTTTACCATACAAAGCCGACTTTTAACGACCCTGTGAAAGAAGCCTGTTGAAAACATTGTGGGAAAAGGAGAAAATGCTGGTAAGGACAGATTTTGTCAACTGGGCCACTTTCAAGTTGTCGTCTGCAAATGCTTTCAATTTGGACCAGTCAGAAATTTTGTCCTTTGGTAAAGAGTTAACAATATACATGGATGTTTGGTGATGAACTTTTGTTGTGCTACATTAACTGATTACCTCTTGTTACAAATTTATGTCCTCCAGCAAACCCTATCTCAAAAACATCATGGTACATGGAGAAATTTCTCCCATTGAGGTATTTTGCCTTTTTTCGTAATGCTTCACATGTATTCATGTTTAACCCTTTATCAGACGACAAAACTTTAGCCATGTCTTAATTGAAAGTATTCGTGGACGACCATTTCAATATGGCTCAAACGGTGCAATTTTTCTTCGACAGGGTAGAAAGCATTGTGAGAAAAGGAGAAAATACTGCTTAGCTTACCAGCATTTCTCCTTTACTTCATTGTTTTCAAAAGGTTTCCTTCCCAGAGTTGTTAAAAGTCGGCATTGTGCGGTAAAGGGTTAAACCTCAATTGTTAGTTGTTTATAGATTTAAAAGTCATCTATTGCAAAATTGTTTCAGTGGGCAATCAGTTAACCCTTTACCAAACAATCCTATGTTTTAATGACCATGGAGGAAGATGCCCTTGAAATATTCTGGGAAAATAAAATGCTGATTACCTATGTTTTTTCCATTTCCCATATTTTATTCTACCCTTTCAATATACAATTTTTGTCATTTGAGCCTTGTTTAACCCTTTACCAAACAATCCCTGGTTTTCACGACTCTGGAAAGGAGGGCTTTTGAAATCATTGTGGGAAAAGGAGAAAATGCTGGTAACCAGCATTTTCTCCTTTTCCCACAATGTTTTCTACCCTATCAAGGTCAGAATTCATCATTTGAGCTACATTTAAATTGTTGACTATAAATGCTTTCAGTTTGGTCAGGTCCAAAATTTCGTCGTGTGGTAAAGGGTTAATATGTCATCTTTAAATGCTTTCAATATGGACAAGTCTGAAATGTTGTTACATGGTAAAGAGATAAGATGAACAATGTTTATGTTTATGCTATGCAGTCGCGCGTCACTGTTCAGTACAAATTTAGTCACGCGTCACTTTTTTTACAAATTTAGTCACGCGTCACTTTTCAGTACAAATTTAGTCAGGTTCATTGCCCAGAGATCATTTTTTCTTCTTTTCCCTTTCCTTTTCATTGATCTGCCTCTTTTTTGGAGAAGAGAGAGGCTTATGTTAAATCATGTACAAACAAAGAGGTTTCCTTATACCACTGTAGATACGTTTTTGTTATTTCTTCATTCATCTAAAATTACTGTTATCCTTTCAGGTGTAAGTCTGGATGTATTTTGTAGAGAGTGCAGGCCAATAAGAGACTGCACAAATTTGTAACCAGATCTTGGTCTGTGGTCTCTGCTTCTTTATTAATGGTTACATTCATATACCAGTAACCATAATTAAATATATCAAGACACATAACAAATTTGATTTTTTGGGTACTCAATTGTATAAATTAGGCATGATGCTCATTTTGTCATTACTTACTAATACAATGTAATACATACATTAATAATATTAACCGTAAGTGCTACCCCCTCTGAGGACTACGTCATGTACATTTGTTAACAAAGTTTTAGACTGTTTCTTTGTTCCTTTGTAGAAATGTTAGTGTTATGTTTGACTCTAGGTGGACATTATGTAAATACTTGGTGTTATCAACATAATAAATTATTATACAATATTATAGAGCGATTAAGTGCTACAGTATGGAGTAATTTTCAACTCTGAATTGTGAAGAAGGTAGCTATAAGAAACTTCTATTTGTGTACAATCTGAATTTCTTTGAATAATTAAATAGTCAATTCTTTGTGGTTCAAAAGATGGTATTGAGTTTGAAAGGGTAGAAAACATTGTTGGGAAAAAGAAAAATGCTGGTTACCTGCATTTTTTCCTTTTAAGACAATGTTTTTAAAAGCCTACTTTCTAAGGGTGGACCGTTGACTTTTTACCAGATGAGAAAATCTTAGTGTCCACCATACTCAAAGCATTTTAGGATGATGAAGTAAATGTGGCTTAAAATGGTTGGATTTGCCTGTGAAAGGGTAGAAACCATTCATGAGGGAAAGTAGAAAATGCTGGCTTTGATGTTTTTCCTGATGTGGTCACAAGGCAACCCATTAGACGTATTCTAGGGTCAAGAATAGTTTAGTCTTGAAACAAATTTGCTTCAGATGACTTTGAGAGCATTCTTGTGAAATATTTTCTCCTTTTCCCACAATGTTTTCTACCCTATCTAAGACAGAAATCTTCATTTTAGCAACATATAATTTGTTGTCTGCAAATGCTTTGAATTTGGTCCGGTCCAAAATTTTGTTGTTTGGTAAAGAGTTAATACATAAGTGTACAAGAAAACTTTGTGACAAAAGAAGGTGCTTGCTATAGGCAATTTCTAGTTTTGCACATGATTTTTTTAGAATTGGTATTTTACAAGGTAAATAAAACATTGTGGGAAAAAGGAGATGTCACTAGCTACCAGTATTTTTTCGTTTTCCCCCAAACTTTTTTGCCCTTTTTCACAAATCCCATCATTTGAGTCACTCTCAGTATGTCATTGGCAAATGCTTTCAATTTGGAAAAGTCCAAAATTTTCTAGTCTGATGAAGCCTGATGACATTCCATTTTTACCAATAGTATAAAATAAATAGAGTTTATTTCATCAGCTTGTGGTTAATATGGGGAAATATTTGCCGAAAAAGGGAAAGGTATGCAAAAATAACGAGTGACGTAAGGCACGAGTTATTTTCGCGGACCTTTCCCTTTTGAGGTAAATATTTCCCCATATTAACCACAAGCTGATGAAATAAATTATATATTATATTTCCTCTGATTATTTTGTCAACGAATGCCACTTTTAAAACTTGAAAACTTAAAAAACTTAAAAAAGTAGTTCCAGATTTTCGGCAGGAGGAAAATATTCACTGTGACGGGGAAATAATTCCCCCCAGCTTAAATGACGACATTTCTTTACCCATAGCATTTCTAAAAATAGACACATGAAATATCATATTTATAGTTTTTTCCCCCAATTGATTGCATTACATAAGTCTGAGTCTGTTTTCAAAAAGTATGATAGAGATATAAAAAAAACAAAAACCCACTTTTTTGTGTCTTATAGTCCATAAATTTTATTTCTGTGTAGCTTCAATAAAAAAGGAATAGTTTGCAAAATAGAGAAGTCAGTGCTGTATTTTCTAAAGCATTTACTGGGCATTATTATCTAGTTGTACCATATTTAGATACGTCATGAAATTATTTGTTACAATATGAGTGAGGGTTTTGAATGGAAAGGGTTAAAAAGTGTAAATCTGTATATCTTGATATATTTCCTAAGATTGATGGAAGAGAGTGTGTTTTGGATAAACATTCATAAAGGAGTAATTGTTACATTGCATCATTTGTTTATACCAGACATGTATTTAGATCATGAAAGTACTTGCTACCACTCCTGAACATACTTAAACATCATCTGTCAAAGTAGTAAACCTGTAATGCTGTGCACTGGGTTAAATGCAGTTGTTTGATGGGAGAAAATGGGTTTAAATAAATGTTTAAGCCTTTACCACACAATCCAGTGTTTTAAGACACTGTATAATAAAACTGAAGAAAACATTGTGGGAAAAGGAGCAAATGCTGGTAACCTTCTACAGACAAATTTTATCATTCGCGAGCCATATTTGGGTTATTGTCTGAAAATGCTTTCAGTTTGGGCAAGTCTAAAATTTTGTTGTCTGGTAAAGAATTAATAACCCATAGAGTGCTATGCACAACTCTAGTTGTATTTGCAGACATTGTAGAAAAGTATAGATTGCCTTTTGGAGACACTATAGATCAAGATTAGATTGCAGAGAATATGCAGTCTGATCTTGTATGTACACTACTATTGTTCAAAATATTCTGGCAAAATATCTTTATAATTACACTTTATTGGTCATTTTTCTTGAACTTGAGAAATTTTATTAGCATTACCTAGCTCTCTAAGGGTTAAAAAGAGTTTTTCTTTGCATCATTCAGCTTTTTTATAGATAAGTTATGAAACTTGTAACAGTACCTGAAGATACATTATCCTCGTCTCGCAAACTCATTTCTTTTATGTATTGATACACCACTTAAGTTTTTGATAACAAAATGTTGGATTAGTATAAGAATTCATAAAGCGTGTCATTGTTACATGTATTTTGAACAACATTTTGTTCAAGCTGTTTTATAGATGTTTGTGTAGCTATTTCCATCTCGGTGAAGTTTTTTGAAAGTTTGAAAATAGAAACTTAATCAACCCATCAACTCTTGATTAAAAGCAGATATGTTGGAGAGCGCCACTTTAAGAATAGAATAATACAAGTGAAAGCATCCTAGCTAAACAAAAAATAGCTCTTACATCTTGATTTATTTGATCATAAAATCTTCATTTGTCCACATTTGGGCTGCAAGAATATCACAAGTAAAATGAAAGTACTCCTCTAAATCCAGTATGTTGTTACTGGTCATATTTTTCCCCCCTGTAAGTAATTTGTCAGATTCTCTATTGATGAGACAAAACTTGGTGTTGGAATAAATGAGGTGTTATGCAAAATGTGGTATGTGGGAACTTTGGAGTGGGATTTAGTAGAAAGAAAATTCAAAGCATAAGTGATATTTTATAGATTAGTGTTGTAGATCAGTAGTTTGTAGTGTAGTTTTCTAAGTTGGGATGATTTGATTTTCCAAATATTGCTGACATGTTTAAAATTGCTATTTACTTTCTTTACTGGATGAGAAAATTTTAGACTTGTCTAAATTGAAAGCATTTGCAGACAACAAATTAAACATAGTATGTATATGAGATTTTTCTCAAGAGAGGTAGTAAACATTGTTTGGAAAGGAGAAAGTGCTGGTTACTAGCATTGTTGGCTTGGCTGTTTCAAGGTAATTGTAGGGTCATTTTCATAGCCGTCATTGTCTAGGTCGTCATGCAAAAACTTTGACGTTTTATAATATGTCAGTTATGACTGAAGATATTTACTTCAAACTTGTACAAGTTGTTAACTATCAAAAGCCAAACCTATACAACAGAGGCAGGTACATTTAACCATCAGTGTTTTTAACACAGTTATGCCACTAGGATGAAAATGAAACAACTGCAGCGGAGGGTGGGCACCTAGATACGGTGCTCTTGTTTCCTTTTCCCACAATATTTCAAAAGCCATTTTCATTACTGTTTTTTAAACTAGGGATTTTGTGATAAATGAAACTGAAAAGAACAATGAAACTTCCTCTCAGAAAGCTAGAGCTATTACTTGACATGCCCTGAGATTGTATATGGAGGGTCCTTGGTTCAAGTTCTGTGATAGGAAAGGATTTGCTGTAATGCAAGTATAACTGATGTAATAATTTGGTTTTTTTTTTTTTTTGGGGGGGGGGGGGTGGGGGAGATATTTTTCACGAAAGGTTATCAAACCTGTAGGATAGTGCTATTATTTATGCTCACTTGAACAAAACATACTGAGGTGAGCTTTTGCTGTCATCCAATGTCTGTCATTGTCATATGTCTCTCATGATTTGATCTCAGAGGTTGTTTAACGAAGCCTGTTATTATCAGCAAATGTCTACATATTGATTAAAGAACTTTCTTCATGCGGTCCACATTATTTTCAAGTGAGCAAACCTCTTGTTTTGCATGTCAGAAACCACGAGTCTAGTTTATTAAGAGAATTGTACTTCAAACAGAACATCATTCTGAGACTAAGTTATCAAAAGGTTTTTATGATAAAATTATATGAAAAGAACAGAGCTAAAGGAGCCAGCAGCAAGATCTAGATTAGCATTCTTATATTCCATCTTATTCATGTATTTATTGAGTAATAAAGGGCCACTGTTGCCCTCTTGTTATTATATAGGATAAAGAATCACAGTCATATTAATCCTTTACCAAACAAACCCTAGTTTTAACAACCCTGGAAAAAGTGCCTTTTAAAAACACTGAGGGAAAAGGAGAAAATGCTGGTTACACTGAGGGAAAAGGAGAAAATGCTGGTAACCAGCATTTTCTCCTTTTCCCACAATGTTTTCAACCTAATGAAAGACAAATTTTATCATTTGAGCTAATTTAAATTGTCATCTGCAAATGCTTTCAGTTTGGGCAAGTCTTCATTTGTGTTATGAGGTAAAGAGTTATAACTTGGTGAATACAATTGGATGTTGATGCTTAAGTCAAGGTTTGAACTTTTTTCTTTATAAGATCCAAAGGCTATATTCACATATCTTTGAATTAAATCCTTCAGGGTCGTTCTGGCTTTTTGGTTGGCTGGTGCAAATCAAGCTGTTGATGGTAAGAATAATGAGAATTCTATGTAGTTTTTTTTTTTTTTTTCAGACAGGAATGTGTATTTATGATCCAAATTATCAATTCATTGTGTTCACCTGTATATGTCGGTATTCATTTAAATTCACTAAAATGAAGTTATGACAGGCATAAGAATTACTTAAGACTAACTGTGTAATGTATGAAGCTCTAGAGAGTCACTTTATCAACGGAGGCCTATTGTCTACTTATTCGTTGCCTGCATATGGTATCCAAAAAACATATTTTTCTTTGATAGATATAAGGCATCCTGTCCAGTTTATCTGTAACTCATTTTTAACCAAGCAACTCTGACTTACAACGACCCTGAGGAAGACAGCTTTTGAAAACAGTGAAGGAAAAGGAGAAAATGCTTGTAAACAGCATTTTCTTCTTTTCTTATAACCTTTTCTATCCTTTCTGAAAGAGATTTCATGTTTTAAGTAACATTCAATTTGTTGTCTGCAAATGCTTTCAGTTTGGACAAGGCTAAAATTTTGTTGTCTGGTAAAGAGTTAAATGCACTCTCCAGGATACACTCTATGTACAAGCACAGTAACAAAAGAAATAAGGGACAGGATAAAAGTACTTATTACTAATGATAAATTGTATCGAACGATCATACCATCAACAATTTGCATGAAATCGCTTATTGTCCATAGCATCTACTAGAGGCCTTAGGAGTAAAAATAATTAGCCACACTCAGGCAAAAGCAGGTTTAACTCTTTACCACACAATCCCGACTTTTAACAACCCTGAGAAAGAAAGCTTTTGAAAACATTGTAGGAAAAGGAGAAAATGCTGGTAACCAGCATTTTCTCCTTTTCCCACAATGTTTTCTATCCTATCAAACACAAATTCCATCATTTGATCCGCATTAAAAGTTTCGACTGCAGATGCTTTCTTTGTGAACAAGTCTACATTTTTGTCGTGTGGTAAAGAGTTAATGCATCTGTATGATGCATTAAACCAAGCAGGTCATCACATATTATGGATCCATAAAATCCATTTTCTCTAACAACTGGCTGAATCCAGAGGTAGAATGGTACTTTGTACATGTGAAATTTTACCAAAAGCAAATATTTTCGACCCATTTTAATCTCAGCAGACTGCACAGGCTAATATTGGTCAATACTATTTTTGCAGGTGTATTAAGCCCCCTTTTCACAGAGCATGACTCAGTATATTGGTACTACCATACAAATCAGTCAGTTCTCCTACAAATCAGTCAGTGTTACTGTAAAAGCTTTTCCTTCAGATTTATCCAATATATCAAGCTATTTGTTTCCACCCAGAGGAATCAGTTGGTCATGAATTATCTAGACATAGGATGAAGAGTGTTTGATGGATAGTTCTTGGTTTTGTGATCCATTTGGAGGCAAAACTGTGATGGAGATCTAGGTGATATGTTTTAGGAGGTACCCTGGACAAATGAGGAATTGACTTACAATTTTTTTTTTATGAAAGATTCATTGTCATAGCAACATGTTATTTAAGACTAAACCATTTCCAAAATTTCTTGCAAGAAGAGGAATAAATGGCTTAGGCTTAATAGTCAATGGTTGGGCCACAGAATAGTGATATGTAAAGAAATAAGCAGTATTTATCTTGAACTCTTACCAGACAACAAAATTTTAGACTCGTCCATTTGGAAAGAATGTGCAGATAACATGAAATGTTGCTGTTAAAAATTGGATTTTCTCACAGATTGTAGAAAACATTATTTGAAATTGAGAAACTGCTGGTTACCAGCATTTTCTCCTTTTCTCACATTTTTTTTCAAAAACCAGTCTTCCTCAGGGTCGTTAAACTCGGACTTGTTTGGTAGAGGGTTGAGAAAGTTTCCCCATAACGACAAGAAAGCACCACCATTTTTTATGCTATTTCTTTTCAATTAAGTCTTTGCCAAACAAAAAAATTGTACACTTTTCAAAATGTAAAGTATTTGCAAACGATAATTTAAATGTGGCCGGAATTATGAGTTTTGGCTTTCAAAGAGTAGAAAACATTGTGGGAAAAGGAGAGCATTTACTCCTTTACGATGTTTATAAAAACTTTCCTTCTCAGGGTCGTTAAAACTCAGGATCGTATCGTAAAGGGTTAATCTTTACCTTCCTAAAAGAATTCACGACAAACGTACTTATAGAATGTGGAAAACGAGAATGAATTAAGGTTTGTTACATGAATACAAGTGAAAACATTTCAGCAAAAAGGAAAGAAAAAAAATTTCTTTATGAACAATTTCTCCTTCAAACTCAATGTTTTCTGCTTGCAGTGTACTGCTACAGAACAAAATTAGCTGTAGGGTTGATTGAGGTAATCTTGACGGTTTTCAGTATTAGATCGAGGCTAATCTTATAGCGCTTTATTTTTGGAATTTGCATTTTGACATTGTTATTTTTTAAACTGAGCATTTTAGCTCTGTATCATAACAGGTCCCAACGATGTATAGATAATTTCTGTTTATATTAGTAATTAATTCGATGGATTGAAAATTTGCATTTAGCTATTAATGAGTATACATACAACTCTAACAACACATTGTAAATTATTTCTAACACACTTAAAGATAAAGTTCTGTTGGCATGTTAGGGTTGTCATCCATATGTGTTATTTAGCAAATTTGATAAAACATACCAAACAGGTCTTTGAACATGCAACTTCTCTGATGAATGAATAACATCTGCGTTTCAGGACATGTTTGAAGTTAAAAAATACGTACTCAACATACAGGTGTGTTAGATTAAAAAGAAAAGAAAATCTATTCGAGATATTGATAAACTATTGGAAATCGTATACATGTATTGGCAAAGGTACAATGTCACAGTATACTTATATGGTCAGAGAGTTTGATTTCATTCAGCTTGAGTGTCTGCATTTGAATTTCGATATATTACAAAAGTTTGTCATGTTTATACCTAGACCTGTTTATAGAGTTAAAAGTTGAATGAAGAGAGGGCTAGGAGGAATCAACAACAATAGCGGAAGACTGTACCATTGTTTACCTGTTCAGTATAAAATCTGAAAAATATTAAATGAAAACACGTTTAAATTAGTACCAAATACGAACCAAAAATGTTTGAAAGTGTAAACCAACTTTTTTGAACAATTTGACCAAGCAATTTCTGACATTACTTGGAATGTAAGTACATGATTAGACAAACGTGTCAGCGAATCATTAGTCCTGTCATTGAAATATAAAATCAGAGAACTGTTAAGCACGATTAACTTTTTCCCCTCGAACAAATTTGCTTCGTTAATTAATACCTTTGTAAGATATAGATAAAAGACACTAATCAAGTTGTAATAGCAAATCTACAAAGCTGTATTTCTACACATTTGAAAGCATCATGGGAAAAGGAGAAAGTGCTCATTACATGTGATTTCTTCTTTTGTCGCAGTGTTTTAATGTGGGCTGCTGCAAGACGGAAACAGTCATCAATGATAGCCGCACTGTTTTCAGATCTTGACTGCTCCAAAACGCAAAATATCGTACACAGGAGGGAATGAGCTGACCCATCACCAAACATTCCTGTGTTACAACGACCCTAGGGAAGAAGGCTTTTAAAAACATTGTGGGAAAAGGAGAAAATGCTGGACACCAGCATTTTCTCCTTTTCCCACAATGTTTTCTATCTTAGCAAATACAGATCTTACCATTTGATAATTATTTAATTTGTTGTCTGCAAACTTACGTTAGTAAGAGAAAGTCTCAGTTTTTACTGTTTGGTTGAGTTAATACAAGGTGCGATAATGGGAGGAGGAGATATGCTTGGGTCATGGTAGAAGTAGTAGTAGTTACATTTAGATATTTCATGCGTGTTGATACGACAGTTTCATTGTATATTTGGGAATTCACAATAAAAGTTTATTTACATATCGTTACTTATTGATTTATTCGATTTTCTGTACCCATTTTCATCTGTATTACCCGGGAACGAATGTGTAGGGACACACACACAGGCCCAGATCGAGGACGAGTTGGAGAGGTTGGAGGGGGGCATTTTGCGGGTTATCAAGTTATCAAATTGAAATCTTTTGTATATTACTAAGCTGTGCTCTGAAGAAACATGACGGTACTTATTAATGTATTTCTTAGGGTTTCTATAGTACAAGGCTGGGATTAGCCGTGCCTTACCAAAGGACACACCCACGTGACCAGCGCTTGTGGGGGGGGGGGGTGATCGAACCAAGATTTCCCGATCTACAAACCCATCGCCTGGGCCACATTAGATGATACTGGCCTCATTCTATATTTACACTAAACTTACCTGATTCTGTATCTGCACGTGTACTATTGGCTGGTTCGTAGCCAAGGCTGTTTTCAACAGAATTTTGGTTATATCACGGCTGCTTATGCACATATCCATGCGTTACTGGAATTAAGCCTTGGGCTGCTAAGCGCGACTAACTGAAATTTTGCGGACAGAGTACATCAAGATCAGACTGCACAGAACGTGCAGTCTGATCTTTGATCTACACTGTCCGATAAGGAGATACTATTCCCAAAAACAATACTTTGAAATAGCAATATTTAAGTTTTTTTTTTTCTATTGAACTGAAAATTTCAATTTAGTTATTTAGCAGGATAATGGTTAATTTATCAGTACTACGCACAGCACCTTTCCAAAACCACTGGCTGCTTCCTTATAATTGCACAAGTGTCCAATGGTGATAGAGGAATTAATCATGTCGCAAAGACTTTCATCAAACCTCGAAAACTCTGTCCACGTGGAGATTCGAACTGATAACCGCTTGATATCCGTATAGATTTGTGTACGAAAGATGATGCATGTATGGCCTGCAACACGCGAAAAGGGACATTTGCGTAAAGTGTCGTCGTGGATCAGCCTGCGCAGTACTACATTCGATTTTGTCCTACAGTAGACTTGCACAAAACAGAAAATTACATAAGAACGGAAAGTGTCGTCTCGGATTAGCATGCGCGGACTGCGCAGGCTGATCCGGATGAATACTTTACGCATATGACCGAATACCCTTATTCGCGTGTTGCAGGCCTTATATGATTGATCTACCATTGCGATGAAAGTCTTTGACCCTAGGACTTACGATTAAATGATATGAAGATTTTCAACCATTGAAAATTACCCAAATATCGATTCTAATGCTGTTTAACCCACTACACACTTCAACAAAATCCCAAGTTGTAACGACCCTGAAGATGAAGTATTCTGAAAACATTGTTGGAAAAGGAGAAAATGCTGAACCAGCATTTTCTCCTTTTCCCACAATGTTTTCTACCCTTTCACAGATAAATTCCATTATTCGAGCCACATTTGATTTGTCGTCTGCAAATGCTTCCAAATTGGACATATTCAAAATTTTATCGTCTGGTAAAGAGTTAACGGTTGACTGTCTTGGATTTTTTTCAAAGATTTTTTTCCCCTTGGGAATATTTTAGACGTCATTCTATTGTACACAAGCTACTCTAACAGTACTTTATTAAATCCCCAACTGGGAAGAAGTTGTCAAATATATCTGTATTAAGCAGTTTATTGAAAGAGGCCAAACATAAATCATATAAACTAAACTGCCTTTTCACACAATCTCCAGTTTTAACGACCCTGAAGAGGCACTCTTTTGATAACATTGTGGGAAAAGGAGAAAATGCTGGTACCAGCATTTTCTCCTTTTCCCACAATGTTTTCTACTCTATCAAAGCCAAATCCTTTCATTTGAGCCACATTTAATATGTAATGTGTAAATGGTTTGATTTTGGACGAGTCTAAACATTTCTCGTCTAGTAAAGGGTTAGATTACTTTTTAAAGGGAGATAATTTTCGCATGTTTCTTTTGCTTATTTTTTATCAATAATGATTTCCTTATCCTTTCTCGCGGTGCTAGTTAGCTCTCTGAAGTGAGTAAAACCATAGTGACAGTGCTAAACAGCACTAAAAGTAACAATAGCTGCCAGAAGTAAACAAAGCGGATGTTTTAAAATGCATTGCAATTTAAATCATACCATTTAAAAGTATGGAAATTATTATGAAGACGACAATCTGTTATTCGACTATGGGTCCCAGTTTTTAAGTAGGCTAAAACCTGCCAGATCACTCCATCACTTATTTACTTTTTGCCTGGCCTTTAAACCTAGTATGTTACACACATTTTAATCCATTGACTTTCATAGGAAAACAGTAAACGACTTATAGTTGTTTATATTCCATAACACTCCACATATATGTACATCTAAAAAAAAACTTTATCCAGAGAAGTTAGCTGATGATGTCGTATACTGTGCGAACTTCATACTCGTAAATAATAATAATCTAAATTTAAAAAAACAGAAAAAACTAGAAACAAATTATAATACTGCAACTGCAAGTTAATGCCAAAATTCCACCCATGTTATGTACCTTTAAGGTTATTTTTGATCTCTTGTAACTGGGTGCCAAAGCACTGGGGCTTGAAATTCCGATTTCTGGCTTGCCTATAATTCTATTTGCGATCTTAGGATACAATCCTCCTTTATGCTTAGTGTTATGACATGGGTTGCAACACGCAAAAAGGGGCATTCGGACATTTGCGTAAACTGTCGTCTCGGATCAGCCTGCGCAGTCCGCGTGGGCTAATCCGAGACGGCACTTTCCGACTATATTAGATTTTGTCCAACTGTAGACTTGCGCGAAACAGAAAATTACAAAAGAAACGACAAAGTATAGTAGAAAATTGCTATCTGTTGTTTTCTTTGTCTAATTCTCAAGAATTTTAAATTATGAAGTAACGCAATTTCTGAAAGGGAAACCTATTTGGTTAGGACAATCGTAAATTGTGTTTATTAAAAAAAGTATTAGACTTCGAATGCAACTAGGAACGGTTGGTAAATAATTATGTGCCCAGGTGAATAAACGCTAAAAATTCCTATAAAGCTTTACTGACTGTATGTGACATTACCGAGGCAAAACTGGTGAAAGTAAGGTAAAACACTAAAAAAAAAAACAACCAAACAAACAAACAACATTAAAACCCGGCCTTATTATCCCATATGAAATGATACCGTGTTTTCATGACGCTGAAGTAGAATATATCTGAAAACATCGTGGGAGGAGAAATGCCGGTAACCACCCAGTTTTATCCTTTCCCACAATACTTTCTACCTGTTTAGATACAAATCTCAATTATTCTATCCACCTTTCATTTATCGCCTGCAAGTACTTTCAATATAAATGAATTTAAATTGAGTTGACACTGAGACGCCCCACAATTGTATTTATGAACGTGAAAATTTCAGATATAGGAAAATAGGCCTACATATATTCTACAATCCATGATCAATATTCTTTACTGAAACCTATGTTGTTGAAACTTAGAGATTCTCTCAATGAGACTTGCTCAGTTACTCTCTGTAGAAATGCTGCCAGGTATATGAGGGTTATGAATGAAAAATATTTATCGTTTTTACTGTTTGACAGATAACTGTTTGTTAAATCACATTGTGACGACACGTCTGGGAAATCACGATAAAAGTTAACTCGCATTTCGTCGTTACAAATTGCCCAGGTTTAGCCACTTGAAGGTTAGAGGTTCTTTCGTCGTGCCTACTAAGTCCCTGACTATCCGTCCATTTCGCTGACATCAGACTACACGTCCTTGGTCATCATCACCTGGTCTTCGTATTCATTAAGTTCGAATATTAATGAGCATCGCTTTGGAAAAAAAGGTGACTTAATGCATAAGCACATTGCATTATACAAAGCAAAACATCACATAATTATGGATCCATATAATCCATTTTGCCCAACAATCGACAAAATCATGTAATAGGATGGTCCGTTGACATTCAGAAAATAGGTCCATATTAAAAGGTTTCTACCTAGGTCAGCCTGCACGGAATGCGCATGCTGACCTGGGCGATACATTTTGCAGATGTGTTAAACCCCCATTTCACAGGGCATGTCCTTCTGAATCCCAATGCTCTCCTGTGTCCAACTGATATATCTGGGGACAATGCGTCTGTATGGTGGCATATTTCTGCCACGAGATACGAGATAGCTATCTAATTATAGATACCGTGAATTTCAGTTATTGGCACGAAAGCAAAAAAAAAAATCACGATTACAGAACTATCGCGATATTTTTATCGTGAAAATTTTTATCATCTAGATAATATTTCCAGGAAACTTTGTTTTATCACGATAGTTCTCTTAAATTATTGCAATAGCTATCTCGTATCTTGTGGCAAAAAAAGTGCCACCATACGTCTGTTACCTCATGTCATTGAGGCAGGGTTCACAAGTAGCCTACCAACAGTTTTAAATATGGTTCTGATTTTAAATACCGAGACCGTTCGTGAATTTGGTTGACATGCTATGGGACAATTCGCCTCTGGCCAACAATAGCTTGTTTACGTAATGGCTAACCGTTTCTGGAAGTTAAATGTCTTCATAATCATGGGTCTATTCTAACCTTTGTAAGGGCTGAAGCTTCTTTGAGCTCTTTATCAGCCTGACCGGGAAGCTCAGCAGTCTGACTCGTGACCTGGTGGTTGGGGCGAATTTTCTTTCCGGCGATTTTTCGCCTCTCACCTACCTCACTCACGATGCATGAGAGAAAGTAGTCAGTGACTTGGAAAGAAAGTTTTCTCAGTACGGTGTGAGAAAGCCAGGAAACACATACGTAGGTGCATTGACTCCTTGACACGACTTAAGCTGTTAAAACGGGATTAATCTCCAATACAAACTTAGCTCTTTACCAAACATCAAACTGGTCTTCATTGCCATTGCAGACGACAAAATAAACATGGCGTATGTGATAGAATTTGTCACTGGAAGGGCAGAAAATGCTGGATACCAGCATATTTTCCTTTTACAGCAATGTTTTCAAATGCTTTCTACCTCAGGGTCGCTAAAACATTGAATTGGTGGTACAGCGTTAAGCGTTTTTAACAAATATATTTGAGCCATGCTCTGGCAAAGGGGGGCTTAATGCATCTCCGTTATACATGATACCAGATTACCAGCCCAAGTCATCACATAATTATGGATCCATATGAGCAACTTTTTGAACAATCGACTAAATCAGGTAGACTTGTCCCTTGACTTACAAAAAATTGACCAACATCGAAAAGTTTCGGCCTAGGTCAGCCTACGCGGACTGCGCAGGCTGACCTGGGTCGATACTTTTCGCAGATGCATTCAGCCCCCTTTTCACAGAGCACAGCTCATTTTGGACTAATTCATCATCCATGTTCTTATTGTCATGGTTACGCTGTTTGTTTCGTAACATTAAGCAGACACTTTAAATCTTTATTCTACAGGGAAATATTGACAATTTGACAAAATAGCAGATTTCATTTTGAATTACCTCGTAAGTCTTTTCAAAAGAAGATGTTAGTTACCGAATGTTTTCGTTTTTTATTTCAATACCGTGTTTGATTTCGATTTGAAGCCGCCTATAGACCCCTCCCCCCACCCCCCACCCCCCCACACACACACACAACACAAGAGACGTTTCATACTTCTTTTCAGTATATTTCCCTCCACTAAAATGCAGTGCTGATATTCAGTTTTATATACACGCGTTTTAGTACTTTCATCATTCCAACCTGAACCGGTTGTACCGGCTTCCTAGGTTGAACTACGTGTAATTACGGTTAAATACAGTTAACTGCGTGCAAAGTGGCTAGGGTAAACTAGGGTATTACTACGTCTAACTACGATTTACTACGTTAAACTACGTATGAACTACGTCCTAAGTACGCACAACTACGGTAATTTACGGTAAACTGCGTTAATCTACGGTAAAACGTTGTGGTTGTGCCTGCGCAGTACTGGTAATCTGCAGTCATTGTTAACCGCTGTCACATCTTACGTAGTTGACCGTAGTGGGGAATTGCCGTAGTTGAACGTATCAAACACACTACGGTTTAGCAGGGTCAATGACGGTTAACTACGGTCAACTACGTTCAAACTACGGTCACAGTAGGGTCACAACATCGTATTTAACCGTAACAATTTTTTGGACATGTTCAAAAATTATGCACTTACTACGGGCAAATCATAAGTTCAAACTTATTTGATTACTACGTTGAACTACGGTTGTCTACGTGTAACTACGTTCAACTACGTTTAATACGTTCAACTACGTTTGATACGTTTAACTAAGGCCATTCCCCACTACGATCAACGACGTAAGGTGTGACCACGTTAGTTAGCTATGAAAAAATCTTTCACCTATCAAATTGGTGTGAATGGTTTGCCAGATTATTATTTATACACATCTGACAAGCGCAGATTGAGATAGAGAGAAAGAGTTGGATAAAGGGGAAAAACTGGTTGTCAATACCTAGCTTTTCTTCGATAGACTTCCTTGGTTCCTTTACATGTTCTGTGTAAAACTGTCGATAAATGCAAGGCTACCTACTTTTTTTTTTATTGGGTGGAAACACCCACACACATGCCTCCCCCCTCCCCCTCCCCCTCCCCCCACACACACAAAGGTGTTAACCAATGACCTGCCGAGCCCCGGTAGCTCAGTCGGTAGCCTGAAGGACTTGAGAACACGGGGTCCAGGGTTCGATCCCTGGCTATGACCCCTGGCTCGGCCAATTTCTTTCCGAGGATTGATGATAGTCACTGCGACAGGATTCATTCCTCTCCCACCGCTGACCATTGTTTCGACAATGATTATGTGGGAAAGCCAGTGGCTTGGAAAGAAAATTGTGCGGAGTACTGGTAAAAGAGACTCCAGGAAAGCATGGATAGGTGCACTGGCCGCCGCGATATAACTGAAATAATGTTGAAAACGGCGTTAAACACCATACAATCATGGAATCGAACGTGGTAGTCCAGCGTGTTCACTATTCTGCCACCTCTCCATGATGGACCCTGTACATGTACGACGTATAATGGTGCTGATTGACTGATGCTAAGGCATAACACCCCCTTTTTCTTTTGAAGATTTATTCTAATTTAGCCGAATGGAAGCCATCTTGAATTAACATTTTATGCCTTTTCAATTTTTGGTGGTGCTTCTGGGCAAATTAATGAAAATTGGATTACATTATTTTGTGATCTTGAGAGTGCACAATAAATTTTCCCTTAATTTACCTATTAATGTTTTTTTTTTTGACCTGAAGATATCCATCTTCAAACGGATCTAACATATCAACCAGTCAAACATTTCGACCAAACTTTTATAAGTAACGGACAAAAGTTGCGCCTCTGAAATACACACAGGATTTTTCTTGGATTGAAGCTTATGATCTACTTATGACCAAAAGTGACCCAGTTACAAAAATGTGCAAGAAATTATCAATATAATTTTTTTCTTCAACTTTTATGAACATGTAAATTTGACACTCACAAAATCTAAAACGATTTTAGCAGTTGACCTATATGTACTTTATGACCTCAGGCTTGTCTGAAATAATATCAAGAAAAAACATTGAAAACCCTTCAAATTTGACCAAATGCTTCCTTTTAGTCCCAAATTTAGTTCAGTTTTAGCGCTTCTTGCTTAACTCTTTCCCTATCGACTAAGTCTAAATTAAAAGATGACAAAATAAATGTGACTCAAAAATTGAAATTCATATTTGAAAGTTTAGAAAATACTGTGGGAAAAGGAGAAAATGCTGGTTACCAGCATTTTCTCCTTTTCCCACAGTGTTTTCAGAAGGCTTCTTCCTTGGGGTCGTTAAAAGTCAGAATTGTTTGGTAAAGGATTAAGTAAGCTAAATAATAAGAACTTGTAAAGTTATGGTAATACATGTAGAATATTGTAATACGCTAAAACATCAATTGACAAATTGACAATTGTTTGCTTGAATAAGTCTAAACCATTTTTCTTGAAGACATAAACACATGATAGTCCGAATCGAAAATGAGCCATGCTCTGTGAAAAGGGGGCTTAATGCATATGCATAGAGTACCGACCATATCAGTATGCGCAGTTGGCACAGTCTGACATCGGTCGTAACCTTTTGCTATTTGAAAAGTTTCTACATGGCAAAGGACAATTTACCTCTAGATTCAGCCAGTCGATTGTCGGACAAGATGGATTTTATGTATTCATGTTTATGTTTAAATCTCCTTTAGCCTGAGTATGGTTCAAATGTTTTTCATGCAAAAAGTTTCCGTTTTATCATTTTGAACAATGTCAGCTGAAGGAACAGGAAACACAATCACAATATCGGGCATAACCTACAAAACTGTCGATTCTGCATCACTGAGAGACCTCTCTCTTTCACAGGCTCTGTTATCGTGTTCTACCGCAGAAACTACTTCCGGTTCACGTTCCTCGTTGTTAAAGACCTCGATCTTTTTGGACTCATACCACCTGGCTATCACAATGAACACAATCAGGCTTAAAATTGTCAAAGCCGCCAAGAGAAACAGAAAGTATTCCATGTGACCATTGTTTGGCTCTTTCGGGAACCAGTCAGAGGAATCTGTCAAGGAAGAAGAGACCTATGTTCAAATCAGATGCGAGCCTCTTTACATACGCAAAGATACCTGATCCGAGCACATAGAAGTATAGACTGTTGTAATGCTCCTTTTAAAATATACCATCCCTGTATAGATTCAAAATTCAAAATTTTATTCAATGCTTATGCATACACACGCATTTCGTACCATACAAATACATATTTCAAATCTAATAGGTCATTTCAGAAAATGAGTATAAATAACAAAAATTCCATAACAAGACATGAGAAAGAAAATAGGATAGAAAGCCAGAAAAGTGGAAAATGAGCACGGACAATTTAGGTATTTAGTTACTGTATCGTATACGTTTTCCTTGCAGATGGCAATTATTAGACTTGATCATATATAGTCAATTACAAAAGCAACTCCATCGACCAGCCATAATAGTCTAAGTGTGGAAATTCTTTGCTTAAACGCTTAACCCCTTCCAAACAAAACTAATCCAGTGTTCTAATGACGCCGAAGAAGCAGAGTTTTGAAACCATTGTTTGAAAAAAAAAAAACGGTGACAAGCATTCTCTCCCCCTCCCACAATGCTCTCTGCTCCTTCAGAGACCAGACTCATCGTTAGAACCAAAGTAAATTTGTCGTCATTAACTGATTTGTATTTGGACGAGAATTGAATTTTGTCGGATGGCTAAAGGTATAGAACCCAAAGAAAAACACAGGCCTAAGGAAGTGAAACGTTGAAGCTAAGTTAATACACAGATAATACAAACAGACTATATGAATGAACTAAGTCCTGACCAAGAAAGTTTAGATATATGGATAGCAACATATCTGTATTTCAAACTACTTAAAAAGCAGATAAAGAATATTTAGGGTGAAGAGAATCTACACATAAATAAATGTATGGTCACTTGTTGAGGCACAATTTGAGAGGAGACGACATTGATAATGGATAAACGACGCTTTACAGCTTCGTTTATAAAATAGCAAAGGTTTAAGATTGTTCGGTTGTTATAATTAGTCAACAGTTCTATAAATCTGCGTTTACAGAATCTTAAATGTATATGTTCTAACTCCTTAACATCCCCGGACTGGACAACTATAATTCAAAATTGAGCCGACAAAAGCATAAAAAAATTCCAGTGATACTACCGGGCTTAGATCAAATTTCGCTATATTTCTGAGCAACACATTTATCGCTTTTAAACATTTACCTACCAGGTATTGTGTATTCAAACTAAATGAGCTAGTAAAATGAAACACAGTTTCTAAATTATTAAAGTTATCAGCTACCTCTAGGGTATGACCATTATAAAACCACTTAAAAATTTAAGTATTTGAAATTTTAAGTACAACTTAAAAATTTCGAAGCGAGTACAGGCTCCTTCTTTCGAAAAACTAAAATTGTTAAGGCCCCGTTTTAAACCTATCGCTATTTCAAAGAAGTCGGACTAAGATTTCAAATGTTTTACACATGATTTCACTATAGAAAACATTTCTCTAAATATTCTCAAAATCTTTCCGTCTAAACCCATATCAAAAAGTTTATACCACAAAGCGTTCCGATTAACAGAGCCAAACGCTTTTTTTTAGATCGATGAATGCACATGGCACACGCATGTTTTTTACTAAGAAAATTTTCAAGTAGAATGTCCAAAACAAATATTGCGTCTGTAGTACTGCGCACTTTATGGAAACCAAATTGAGTATCAGACATTAAGTTGAGTTTCTCAAACCATTTTTATACCCTTCTTGTCAAAATACTTGTGAATAACTTTCCTAAATTGCTCATTAACGTAATGCCCCTGTAATTATTTGGTGATGATTATCTCCCTTCCTATGAATAGGTATAATAAATCCTTCCGACCATTGATGCGGAAAATAACCAGCATTGAAAATAAGGTTAAAGAGATCTGTAAGATGACCGGTTAAAATACATGTATCACCAGTTTCCAGAAAATACTCATTTAACAAATTATTGCTAGGGCAAGACAACTTGTTTCGATTTAAATTATTGATTGCACGTTTAACCTCGTCGTAAGCAATATTATCATTTAGTTTAGGAAAAGAAGGGTGCGAAATAATGAGATCAGGAACGCTAGAAAAATTTCAACTTCTTCAATAAAAGATGACCGTATATCACTATTAATGTCTGAAAAATGGTGTTTAAAATTCTCAATGGAAATGTCAGAGGGTGGCAAGCCTCTACTTTTGATGAAATGTTTCCAAAAGTCTTTGGGCTTGCGGTTTTTCAAATCGATTAGCTCCGGTGACATTCGTTTCTTATGAAGGTTTTCTTCTTACTAAGATTTCTTTTATATATCTTTTTGTAGTAACACAAAGCAATTCTATTTGCATAGGACCTATTTGAATTAAAATCACACATAGATGTACAAAAGACACACATACAAAGAGAGAGAGAGAGAGAGAGAGAGAGAGAGAGAGAGAGAGAGAGATACAAATATTAAGGATTTGAAGGAAAGCGCTGAACGTGAATCCATAGAAGTAGTCTGTGAACATGATGATGCTTTACATAGAGTACACGCGTGATTCGGAAAACGTATTCTGGTCTGTTTATATGTGTTAAAAACATAGTCCGATTTATTTTAGTCAGATGATAAATGATAAATAGGCATAACATGATCTTTTATCGTTGAATGGTGGTAAGCTAAGAAATACCACAAAGACTGAGACACAGATGTACTTTAAATGATAAAATCCTTAAAACAGTGAAGGGGCATAAAACATGATGCGCCAAACAATTTGTCTTTTTGGCTAGGGGCTAATGACGCCTAGCCTTAGTAACCACATTTCAGCCTTTTGCACGAAAACTGCAACCACTCTGAATATCATGTACAAATGCGCGCTATTCGCTGCCTACTGATTTGCTGGAACTGCAACTGCCGTTTCTGATTGGCTTGAAACGACACACCCTTCAAAACCGCCTTTCATCTTACGAGTTATTCATCCTTGATTAGCGTTGTATGGTGTACGAGGACTGTTCAAATATGAATGCATCTAAGCGCCTAAAATTTGATTCTTCATAGGTTTCGCAGAAATTTTTATTTTGTTCCCTAAAAGTATTCACCTCCGACAGATATACAAAGTTTCAGTCTCAGGATCCAATCTATAAAGAATCAAATTTTGGATGCTTAGATGCATTCATATTTGAACACTCCTCGTATAAAATGACAAAATCGTTTACCATGTCAGCCTTAATACATGTAAAAGCAGAGGAGTTGTTTAGAAGTTGGTGTTTTCCTGGTGCATGGACATACCTGAATGGACCGGAACGACCGGAACGGACTTGAAGATACGATGTAAACTCTTATAGAAAAACTTCATTTATTTGACAATGGATAGAGGAAAGCCTGAACATATTCATGTGAGTGAAAATAGGAACTTGCAAGACATAAGGCTACATGGAATGGACAACAAACTTGAAAGAAAAATACTTTTTCTAAATAGCAAAACTATATTCATTTCGTAGGAGTCAAAGGTATGATTTATCTTTTGGTCAAGTTTTATGTTTATCTAACTTTACTGTTGTACATTTCCGGTCCGTCTACTGATCAGTACGGTTGACACAATGTGACAGCGTCCCAGACCCTTGGCGAAAACAAGGAATTTTGCTCTATGATGGTATAAATCTCGCAGAATTTATTTTTGTAACTGTAGATAAAATTCCTCTGTATTCAAGCGTGTCTGCAATCTGCAGACATTTTTTTCCAGATCGACGACCACCGTTCTAGATATTGACCTAACTGTTGTATGCCGTTGACCTACTTTATCATGGGCAGAATTCAAGATGGCTTCCCCATTTGGGAGTGATTAGCGTGTTCCCGTTTGCCATCTAATGGCCTATCAATCGTTGAAGTCTGATCATGGATTACACTGTCTTACTTTAAAAAAAAAACTAACACTTGAATAGCAGCATTGGTTTTGGATCTTTTGTATCTGACAAATCCTGTGCCACACAACCTTAAGTTTTTACCACCGTTAGAAAGAAAGCTTTTGAAAACATTTGTAGAAATGGAAAAAATGCAGGTAACCATCATTTCTCCTTCTCTGACAGCGTTTTCTACCCTTCCAAAGACAAATAACATCATTTGAATAGGATTAAATTCTGCAAATGGTTTCATTTTAAACAAGTCTAAAATTTTGTTGGTTGATGAAGAGTTAAAAGAAGTACTTGGTATTCATTTTGAGATGTAGGAGTTGACAAAATTATACTGATACAATCTGTTTAGGTAGTGTATGAACAGACATTTTGATACATAACACCGACATGATCAATCAAATTCTTATTTATCAATTACTTGACCCATCATTATAATAGACTTTTGATGATTTTTCGATGAAAAGTCTTGCTTTTGTCCATACGAATTTTATGTTAAAAACACATGTAAAGAACCTTTTAGTTAAAAATGTATCTCAAAGTTACTATAAACCGTCCTCAGGTACAAGTTATAGTAAAAAAAAATTCGCAGAACACAGTGACAATTACTACCTTTGTATTCAATCACTAGAATTACTAATGCAACAGTGGTATATTGCATAGATAAAATTTCGAAAAAGTGAATATTTTCTTTATCAAAGGAAAATATTGCTTAGCCTGAGCAATTTTCTGTTCCCTATTGTGTTGCAAATTTCATCCATATTGCATATTGTTTGAAAAAGAAACCCATGACAGTCAAAGTCTATGGAATAACTTCGATTTTAAGTCTGGCTGTTTTAGAGAAAAACATTAAGACATTTACATAGCCCTGGCGTCGTCTGTGTTGTCTTTACTTTGTTTTTAGTTTCTCTCTGTCAATGTTGACATTTTATAATATCTTTGTCATTAAGAAAGATATTTACTTCAAATTCGGACTGCTGTTAACTATCAAAAGGGAAACCCATATAACAGAGGCATGTTCAATATTCAAATATTTTGACATTTTATAGTATCTCTGTTATTAATAAAGATATTAATTTCAAAATCGGACTGGTGTTAACTATCAAAAGGGAAACCCATACAACAAGGGCAGGTATCCATCAGAGTATTTTGAAACAGTTATAAATGCCCCTTTTTGACTTTTAATGTTCAAATATTTTAACATTTTTTATAATATCTCTGTCATTATTATTATTATTAAAGAGATTTACTTCAAACTGGGAGTAGTTGCTAACTACCATATTTACTTCAAACTTTGGCTTGTTGTTAACTATCACATGGGGAACCTATACAACAGGGGCAGGTAACCATCTAAATATTTTTGACACAGTAATGCCGGGCGTTCTATCTAACAATTTTTTTACTAAAAGCAACAGCAGCCTAGCGACTTTCAACAAGAAACTATTGCAGATATAGTCCTCATTCACCTCATGTTAGCAATCAAAGCTGTTGCTTCTTTTCCAAATGAGGACTATATCTGAAATAGTTTCTTACTGAAAATCCTCATTGACATTTGTTTGAAGATTCAATGGCTTTATGGATATATATTTCAGCGGCGCTCTGTGAAAAGGGGGTGTAGTGCATCTGACTTATATGCTCATACTAGAAAAAGTGACCTGCTTACCATCTTTCCTCCAAAGCTTGACAATGGCTACTATAAGTAGCGCCAGGTAATTTCCCAGACCTAACATCATCAAAAATAGACCCATACTGAGACCTTGCATGAACCAAGGAGCCTGTGTGTAAGCGAATTCCTGACCTGATATAAAGAAAATAAAAACTATGTCATTGAAAGATAAGGCGTAAAAATAGCTTCATTCTGCTTACGCTCTCAGCCTCACTTCTGAAATAAGAAATAAACCGGTGGGTAGGACTTTTGATACATTATAACTTTAGTTGCAAGACTCGTAATCAGTGTTATTGTGGAACTTTCATTTATAATTAGTACAAAATATACACAGACAGCAAATGTACAAATGTTAACGAAATACAGCACGAGAAATGACCTGTTACAACTTGATCAACAACTGGAACAGCTTCGTCTCCTGTCATTTGCTTTTATCATAGCTTTTCGTACACTCAGCTATTGTCGTTTGGAAAGCAAACACTAAACTGAATACAAGTTGGCTTCTTTACAAAAGAAGCCAGGAGAGGTCAGCATCATTGTTTTCCAATAGTTTATTGGCTTTTAATTTCAATATATTTTGGTACATGTAAACAAACAAGTAAAAAAGCCGCCGCGTAGAAACCTCATATGCTTTACATTACGATTATTTGACCTGCTTGTCGCGTTTTCAAGTCGCATGATCTTGTCCAGCGGTCTTCTTTCTCTTTTTTAAAGAAATTATTCTTTTTTTTTCTTCTGCTTAGATTTATTTGCTTAATGAAAAATTACAATTATCTGAGAGGTCATTTGCAGCCATGGCAAATTAATAAAATAAACCACATCTATTTCCTGTTTCGGTTTTTTGATTTCGCTTTATTTACAAAACCATGACGAAACAGACTGTGTATCAGTACAATTTCGTAAGAAAAATGGATTTAGACAGCAAATTCTGTGGCAGTCTGCCTTTTAAACTCACCACTGTTGGAGAGGTCTGATGACCTCTCCAATAACGCCTTATATAATCCAATGTCTTTGAAAGAGTATTCCACATTTGTAACTTACTTAATGGATCATATTAGCTGTGTTATGCTGAACGAAGAAAATAAACTATTACATGTACTTGATCGTCTAAGTAACTTTCTGACAGAGAAATGTTTCATTTGTGCAAACTATACAATATGGTTGTCCGAGTACATGTGATAGGTATGGTATTTTGGAAGTCTCAAAATCCTGATCGGCTTGAAGGTCTAATGATCTATTTATATATGTTTCTTGAGAATGTTTTGAAAGTTTGGGTTAGTTTGAAAATTATTTTCGTTCGCCAGATACGCATTGTCATTTTGTTAAGCTTGGGTTAACTGTGTGGCTAGTCATCGAACATACTGTGAACTGAACATGCTCATAACCAAACACTGGTTCTACTTTAGTATGGACATCCATGGGCTCATAATGCTTTATGCCAAGCAAGATATCGAATAATTATGGATCCATAAAATCCCCCTTGAGTAACAAACAGCTAAATCCTGACGTAGAAAAAAAAAATTGACCAAAAGTAAAAAGTTTCAACACCAGTAAGCCTGTGCGGACTGCGCCGGCTGACCTGAGTCGATACTTTTTGCAGGTGCATGAAACCACCTTTTACAGAGACTGTTTCATTTCTTGTATAGTAGCAGATGGATATCTCTAACATACTAAAAGAAATACACCCTTCAAAATATGACTCATATTATGAAAGCTGTCTTCCAGATGGTAAAAACACACTGTGTGGAAAGGAGAAATAGCTAGTCATCCGCATTTTTTTTTCTTTTTCAACAATGATTTTCATCCTTTTAAAGACACAACCTATATTTTGAGACATGTTTGAGACACCTTTTTTGTTGTGCACAAATGATTTCAATTTTGGAAAGTCTAAACTTCGTGGTATGGTAAAGAATTAAAATCACAAGAAGAATAAAAAAGAAAGTCTACAGTGGCAACCTCATCACCCTTTATCTGAAGTATGGGTCCTTTTACTAGCACATGTACTAAAAGTCTTTTTTCAAATAGTGTGCATATAAACTTGCATATAACACTCAAAAACCGAAAAGGGCTACTTGTTAATTCATGCTACTGGTTAACAAACCGAAAAAGTTTATGATATATTTAGTTGTGTTTTTATTATGTAATAAAATCTGTTGATCAGTCATCTAATTATTGAACTCGAAAACGTTTGCAGTTAAGGGCTAATTTGTAAAATTGTTTTTAATGGTGCTGCGTTAATTAAGATCCAATACCCTGTGTGGTGTCCACGGGCGTAAAATAGTCTAACAATGCCTTTGTATGCTGTGGAATAACCGGTCGATCACTGGTTGCGGAATTTTGTTTCACTTCTATTGTAAAGTAGCGTGAAGTTCTGCTGCGAGGGTGACCGATTGCACAGGACGACAAGATATGGCCTACTGAATCATGTGTAGACATGTTCCATTGAACTGAGCTCCAGGGTTCTTGCAGGCAAGATCTCGGCACTGTTTTACTTGTAAGGTACTGGCTTGTGAGACTATCAGAAGGTGGTTGAGCATTAACCAGTATAAGAATGGAATCTGGACCCACTGCACCCGAATACAGTCGTACATGGACGTCAATAACTTGCAACAATACCATTCTACTATCAGTACCAGTATCAACAATACTGAAATCAGTTTTGCCATTGACACTTGTACCTCCTCAATCAATGACAGACCCTCTAACATATCGGCCGTGTTCTGAGATACCAGCAGGCGCAAAACATTCATTTGGTCGTTTACAACTTTTAGTACGTCTGTTAAAATTTTGTGAAATCTTCACAAACTCTGGACTCATCAGTTATCAAATAATGGATCCATTTACAGGGTCTTCAATGCACACGTTCAAGGGCCCAATGGCAGCAATGCAAAAGAGTTGAGCGGCACTCAGTGGTGGGGCGGGGGGGGGGGGAAGAGGCAAAAAGTGCAAGGTGTACGAAGCTGCCTCTTAGCTGTTAGATTTTTCATCTTCACTGATACACGCATGAAGGTGCTAATTCTCATAGCGCTAGAATTGAGACCAACAGCTTCCGACAGACCTATTGTTGTTAAAAATGTGAGTGTTACAGACACCTTTTAAGAGATGCGCAAATCTAAAAGAAGTCACATACATGATCAATTCATTTCCTCATGATTTTTAGTTTGTATACAAACAGTGGTCTTTGACTGAGTGGTATATGGTCTTAAACGTTTCACATCTGCAGCAATACGCAGAGTTTCTGTTTCGCAGAATAACCACATTACTTGGTGTTCGCGTAATTTTGTTCTAAAGAAAGTAATCAACCTTTTAGTTGTTATTTCTAGTGACATATAGCGTGGCACCAATATCAAGTTCACTGAAAGAACTGTCTTGTTCTGTTCAAATTGATTGATTGATTGAAATGGCGTTTAACGCCGTTTTAACAGCTTAGGTCATGTCACGGCGATCAGTGCACCTACGCATTTTTCCTGGCTTTCTCACACCAGTACTGACTTTCTTTCCAAGTCACTGACTACTTTTGTCACATGCATCAGAGGTGAGAGGCGAAAAATCGCTGGAAAGAAAGTGCCTCAACCAGGTATCGAACTCACAACCACCAGGTCACGAGTCGGATACGTTGACCACTGAGCTACCCAAACGGGCTTTTATTCAAAGCTACTGAGATGCACTAGGAAAAGTACTGGTTCTAGCCGACGTCAGTAACTTTTGGGCGGTAAGTGAGGTTCGTCAGCCCACTGAATTTTGGCCCGAGACTGAAGACCAGCGATAACGTCATGTGGTGATGCGACTAGAACACGTCGTAGAAAATTGTATGTGCATTTGTACCACAGTACCACAGTACATGAACTGTTTTAAGATTGAGAAAGCTCCTTAACCCGTTGCGGACTTTATGAAACCTATATTTGTCTGTAGAGATAGACCAAAGCCAAGATTTCATATTTTTGTTTATTATATACCAGTAAATTTTCCTGGATCAAATACATGCGTTGAATCGGATGAAATAACACACACGACAGAAAAAAAATGCGTATCTATACGCAGTGAAATACGGTCCCAAATATGGTATGATGACGTATCTCAAGCACGGACTTAGCATGCATTGAGTCGCGATTTGATTGGTTAAAATGTTACGCTGTAATATTAATCCGCCATTCATAAAAACAGACTTATTACGATCCGCACTATTAATTGTCTCTTTTTGTTTGCCGTTTTTAAATAAAATGTCGATAATTGCAAAATGTTGTCGTTGAAATCGTAGGTATATAATACAAGAAATATCTTTAAAAAAAGACAGACGGCGTAAGAGGCACTTGGATATGTATACAGTTAAATTCGTTTGTAGCATAATATGAAGAGAAATGATGAAAACAGTTCTGAAGTAGCCTCTTTTAAATTGTTTTGCATATGGTTGAAAGCGGAATAATCAATAACATTTAAGAATGGGGAAGCATGTTTTTGTACTAAAATGAAGCACCTTTCAAACATCGACGATTTGTCGTTATCAGAAGGCGGGGTTTTATCACCACTCTCAGTGCTTAACCACACTCACCTACTCTTACTAGGAGTATTTTAGTAGGAACCCATTTTCTTCACTAACAACGCAATAAAACCGATTGTTCCCCTAGGTAGGCATAGTTATTCACGTTGCGAATTGAATCACCAGAGTCAAGATATAAGATCTGTTTTCATTGTAGCAAGAAACGAAATAAGTTGTTTTACAACCCGTTTTCGTGTAAGACAATAGAGCGGTAGCCTGCCATCGCAGTTCGTATTCGGTTTTACGCGGCGAAAAACGGGTACCAAGTCTTTTACACTAAACAAAATAGAAAACTCGCCAATACTCATTGCTATTAGTTTATCCATATGATTAAGATTATGGATGTTTTGCTAGAGTTTAACATCTGTATGGCCATAAAGTACAACTTTACATAGGTAAATATGATCATTACGTGATTTTTTAGTTATTAACACTTTTAGCTAATGTCGGTAAATTTCTACTGTGACCTTTATTTTTTGCGTAGTTTACATATATTTGGCCAATCACAAAATGAGTAACAATTCATTTCCTCCTAGTACTCAAAGTAGGTCAAAAGTGAGATCATACAGCTACGCCGAAAAAAGAATATTATGTTGTAGTAACTTTCCTGGTGCTTGTATTTACTTCTCGCTGCGTAAGAAAATTTTGACATCGCGCTCGACCTTCGGTCTCGCACGATATCAAATTTTCTCACGCTGCTCGAAGTAAACACAAGCACCAGGAAATTTACTACAACATAATATTCCGTATTTCTCACGCTGCTCGAATCAAATACAAGCCCCAGGAAAGTTACAACACAATATTCAGTATATATAGATGTAACGTTTCTTTAAATATCTTGTTGTCTTCGACAGAAATAATACTGTAAAAGGTCCAAATTTATTGTGTGGACTGTAAAAGACCGTTTAAAGGAACATTTTCATGTAATAATATCAAAATCCTCCAATTGGTTCAGAAAGAGAAATAATTATTTACTTTTTTTTGGCGACTGTATTATTCAGCGGAACGGTACTGTTTGCACAGTTTTATTGTTTACCAAAGGAACATTTGTGTGAAAATAATTTGAAATCGTTTCATATATAAGAGGTAAAATATCGCTATTCGGTGTACCCTCCATCGCACAGGATAACATCCTGAACTCACCCTCCTGTCGACTGTGCGAGAAGTTGCATTTCGTATTACGTCAATCTGATCCAAACCTTAAACGACTTCTCCTCCCACGTATACCTTTATTTTGGAGTTCGGTCAGTGAAATAAGTCCATCTTGATCCTGCACCATAACAAATATTTTGAGTGGCTCTTTTGGAAGTGGGAGTTGAACGCACCTTCGTAATGCATTATACCAAGCAAGTCATCGCACAATATGGATCCATTTTGTCAAAAGGCCGGCTGAACCATGGGGTAGGAAGGTCCTCTGACTTGCAGAAATTATTTACCAATAGCAAGAGGTTTTCTCCTAGTTAATCTGCGTGGAATTTGCAGGGTGACATTGACCTATTCGTTTTGACCTATCACGCCTTTCAAAGAACATGGCTCATATATTTTCAGCAACTGTCAAAGTTTTCAGTGACTCCTTTATCATAGGTATACCGGCACTCGTGTTCTAAGAATAGAACACTTTAATAAAACAGTTTACATTAAATTTTGCAAATTATCTCCTGGAGGAAAAATTGTAGCAGAAAATTTTGAAACCCTTCCTGTAAAATATGAATTACCTACATCATGCATTTGAAAATATTGTTGCAAAAAGGAAAAAAGAAAAAACATGTTCTCTTTTTACTACATTGTATTCAAAAGTGGTCCTCTTTTTAGACGAAAAAGTCTTCTTCATTTGGTAAGTTTAGTGCGTACAAAGATAAAGCTAGCCTATAGTGTATTGAGTACGACTTTGCTGACAACGACAGTTGCACAGAACGTGATATATACTCTACACTGCTCATCTTGTTACGTAATGTTTTGACACAAAGCAATTTTGGCGTTGTTATAATTGGTCTTTCCGACAAGTTGAACATGTATTTAACTAACGCATCGACAAAGAGAATCTCACACGATACAAAGCAGCTTCAGCACCAGTAAAGGTGGTCTTTCGTACATGTTGAAACTATTTCCTCTCTCTCTCTCTTGACTCGGGTGTTGGAGTCATGCTTTGTGAAAAGATGGATAGATGCATCTTCAAATAGAATCGCCCATATCAACCCACGTAATCCACGGAGGCTGACCTGGATCGAAACTTTCTGCTTGTGGCAAATTTTCTGCATGCCAAAGTCTTATCCTACCTCGTGATTTATCTAGTTTTTAGATAACATGGACATATACAATGAAACGATCTTCTCACGCAAATGAGTTTTGGAAAGCCTTTTTTCCCAGAGTGCCAACATGTAGGCTATAATGTAAGGGTTATTAAAACCAGTATTCTTTACCGGTTACGGAGACAAGGATCCCGCTGAATCCCATTAAGACAAATTCTGGGACCTGGGCAAAGAAGCTGATTTTAGAGGCGTTGAATTTGTTGTGAAACAGCGTTTGTTCAATGTATCCGTGTTTGGAAATGTCGTTTTTACGAATGATTTCTATCACTCCAGCATACAACATGGCACCGGTCGCCAAAAAGGTACCAGTTCCTGTAAAGAAACGAAAAACAGATCATAAGTTGAGAGAGATTCAGATTATCCAAAAAATCACATGAAACTTTATAGTGTGAGTATTAGTTGTGAATACATATATTTTGTTTTTTCTAATGTTATTTGGATTGTTGTGTTATCATATATCATAAGATGGTAGAAATTTAATGGAAAATTGCAGACGAATAAAAATAATTTTACACAAATGTTCTTCTTTACCAGAAAAAGTGCCATTGGAATCATTTGTTTAGGTAGGTCCAAGATTAAGGTCACACTGAAGGTCAAATGATAAAATTGTCTTAAATAGAGCATGTCCGAGCAACAACTTCTACACTTATTTATGGATTTAAAAATAATTTTACACAAGTGTTCTCCTTTACCAGCAGAAGTGCCATATGAATCATTTGTTCACTTGGTCCAGGCTCAAGGTCATACTGAAAGGTCAGTTGATAAAATTGTCATTAATAGAGCATGTTCGAGCCATAAATTCTACGTATTGGATAGATTAATGTAGTTTGGCACAATTGTTCTCCTTCATGACCAGATGTGCCATTTAAAATCCCCCATGGCGCGCACGACATGTTGCACCTGGGCAATCTTCAATTCTTTTTTTTTATTTACCAACTGGGCGATGGGTTTCGTTTTGGTTTGCAAGTGTAACAGCCATGGTGTATTCAAGGGAATTAATCTGCATCCGCTTTTGTATAATAAGTAAACATGAACTTATTTTCCTTTGAACAAGAACTGGTCATGTTAGAATCGAAAAAATCTTCTTTATATCGTGGTTTTGGTCTTTGGAATTGGTCATGGTAGAATCGAAATAATCTTCTTTCTATCGTGGCTATCGACCTCGTGGTTTATTTATTGTGCCTCATAACTCACTATCTTGGTTTTTCGAACGATAAACCACGGTAGAAAGAAGATTTTTTCCAAACGCGATATAGTTATTGTAACAATAATAGTAAATTATTGTTACCACTAAATCATTATACTATTCTAGTTCCAAGCAGACTGTCAATGTAGAAGCTTATCTATCTATTGTTGATATCGTTTAATGTAGAAGTTCAGTTCCTTTCAGATCTTCTGCACATAGTCTTATGATAGGGAACGAGACATCTTCTACATATTGAAAGAAATTTCAGGCATTACTAGTATTGTAACACAGCTGTCGAACGTGAATTCAATTTTATCGTATTTTATACTTTGTATCAAGAATCACGTAAACGTTCATTAACAAAAATTAGTGCATGCTTTTCGCTAATTTATCGGAAAATAATGGTAGATTATAAGGTTTGATTATTCATGGTTACGATCAGTGAAATTAACCGTAAATATTTCCGTAACTCTTCAGTTGAAGGCGAAAACAGTAGTTCCCGCACACTAGTTATCTAGGTAAACAGTGGGTGCTATTTAACCAGACGGAAATATGATGTCTTTACCCGCATTTACCCTACGTTTCTCACGCTTTAAGTAATATTGTAATGCGTTCTTATGTGGGGGGAGATATGCCATGGGGAATTACCGACAACAACTGTACTGGATTTTGATGAAAGTCAAAAAGGCGTTAGAAGTATGAAATAAATGATTTTTTTTTTTTTAGTGAAAGATCGTAATTCAATTCATCTCGTGATCATCATCGGTAAAATTCTCACTCGTGGCTCCGCCACTCATGAATATATTACCGATGATGTTCACTCGAAGAAATACATTTCGATCTTTCACCAAAAAAAACCCGCTGTATATTACACTAATCCAAGTCTGCATAAATTCTATATTTTAATGGTTAAATCTGATGCAATTTTAACGACGTATATCACAAATGTTCGCGCGCATCCTGCTGTGCATGTGTTTTTGTCATAAATAGTGGATCAAAAGAACACCTATGTTCTTTTCGCACATATGGTAATACTACTGGTGCACTGAAACAAGTAGCACTTTCTTTGGGTAGTATTAGTGAATTAAGAGAAAAAAAATGGATCTGTGAACTGTCACCGTGAAATAATTAAAATACTGTTGACACGGCGTTACGCACCAAACAAGCAAACAAAAGCAGAAAATTTAAAGCTGTGGAAGTATAGCTGTTTCCACTTTGAAAATTACTGTGGGAACAGGAGAAATCGGTTCAAATGAGCCATTTCTCCTTTTTCATCTATGTCTGCTGAGCTTTTATCCTATTTTTTTCCTTTAAAAAATTATCTTCCCCAGTGACCTTCATCCCTGTTTTCTGATGAAATAAACACGGATAGGTGCATTTTTTTTTTTATTTTTTCTTATGGTTTTTAGAATTATAAATACTATAGTTGTGGAAATTTTAAGAAAAATCTGTCCGTTGGAAAGTATGTATTTATTAAAGATTAATTCGGTCAAATTATCTCCCTTTTTAACTCAATAGTCTATCTATAACATGCATATTCGTAAATTTACCATGCTCAGAACCAGGCTTTTATATATTTTTTGTGTAAAACGAAATGAATTTTCATTAAAATGATGTATATTTGTATATTCTTCGTATAATTTTCCTGTTTAACTGACTATTAAAGAAAGGTGTGTTAATTCCAAATTAAGCTGAATTTTGGAACTGTATATACCCTTTTCAAAGGCAAATTTCTCAGAAACGAGCACGGAGACCCATAACTCTTTTTACTGTAATCTACTACTAGAGACATGATGAGCTTTGTATGTGCAAAGTTTTAAAAAAATCTGTCCGTTAGGAAAATTTGTGATATACGTCGTTAATTTCTTTTACTATACCGTGTTCTGTACCTTAAATTACCTTTTTGTATGAAAATCAAATGAGTTCTCTGTGGTTAGCATGAATACAAAAAATAAGAAAGGAACACAATAACACGAGGCACTTTTAAAAGAAGACTCAGCTGCCTCCAAAGATACCTATTCTCTGCAGGTGTGTCACAGATCTTCCAGTCTTAGCCAACAACGGGTCAACACCACGATCAACGATCGGTATCAGAATCAGACTTACAAGTCCAGGTAGTATAGCCATAATTGCAGCTGGTAATTTTGCATCTTTGATGACTATATCCATTCTCTCACTTTGTAAAAACAAAGAAGTGTTCATCTGTAAGAAAATAAAGTGAGAAGTGAATCAGGTGGTTATTAGTTGGCAAGACATTTGCGTATTCCGCGAACCCTAGTTATGTAATGCTCGTCTTCCAAAATGACTGGTTTTCTATTTGATCCATGCAAAAAAACCTACTGAATCATACGATAGACTGATCCATGGACATGAAGAATATTTATAGAAAGCGAAACCAGGGTCGGTTGCCTATAGTAATGGTGTGACACTAACATTTTCGTCTCTGTAATATACATGTAACTTTCTTATTTCTTAAACTGGACGGTTCTGCAATCCAGAGATGTCGAAGCGCAAACTAAGTGACTATTTCACTTCGTCTAGCGTATCATCGTCCCAGAAAGCTGATTTGGAAGCAGAAGAAGCCTCGATCATTATTGATCCTACTGAGACAGACGAGGGCCCCTCGTGAAACCGTACGCAACACAATGTGTAGCAATCGTCGCTTTGAAAAGGCTGATAGTGGAACTTTTGCATAACAGAGGGAATGGCTAAATAATCTTTAAAAAATGATGTTTTAGTTATATACGTTGCCTCGTGGGCCCCCACATTTTCAGAAAATTCTCATTATTTAAAAGCATGCAACCTGAATCTCCCACTCTTTTTTCAAATCCTGGATGAAACACTGGAACAGGAAAAAAGTCCTTTTATCACTCTATAGAAGAACTCCATCTTCATCATTAAGCCTAAAATTGCTAAAAAAATCCCGCCCCCCCCCCTCAAAAAAAAAAATTCAAACTGTTAGTAAACAACAAGAAAAAAATATTTCGGTTAGTGTAGAACAAGGTCTTGATTTACACCGTCCTCTAAAGCGCACTGCGTCGCGCTTTAGCAGCCTAAGGCGAAAGAGCGCGATTCGAAGTGCGTAATGATTCTGAAGCCCTGATTAAGCGCCTTTATTAAGTAATATGTCACTCGCTTACACACACTGTGTGTGTCTGTGTGTGTATGAGAAAGTAACGAGTGTGAATAGTCGGTTATAACACGCGGAAATAGCATCGGCTAAGCCTCCCTATCGGCCACTTATCATTCTGCACGAAGTTTGTATAAAGCTGCATCTACATGTATACAGTAATGAGTTGCTTTTATATATCGTTGCCCACAAACATTGACTGGCTTTCGAATCGTGCTATCCCCTTACCACACAATCCCCAGTTTTAACGAACCCGAGGACGAAGCCATTTGAAAACACTGAGAGAAAAAGGAGAAAATGCTGGTAATCAGCATTTTCTTCTTTTCCTACAATTTTTTCTACCCTGTTTTAAACAAATTCCATCATTTGGGCAACATTTAAAAGGTCGTCTGCAAATAATTTCAATTTGGACATGTCTACATTTTTGTGGTTTTGTAGAGCTTTACGATTTATGTAAGTCTTGTTCCATGCTTGTTGTACATGAAGTCAAAATGATTTACCTCTAATAGGATGACAAATTATCGTCGTTTAACTAAAGCATTAGATTGTAGGACAACAAAGATTTCGGTCTGGAGGATCTCTCGATAAATTCCAACGGCTTTTTTTTTATTACGTGACAAATATATGGGCACGCATGGAAAGCTCGCTTCATTTTTAATATACGCTCGTATAATTGTCGATCTACTTGTGAACTGGTTGAAAACTTTGTTTTTCTATATATGTATGTTAGGAAAACGTATTATACGCTCTATTTTCTATGATTTGAATTTAATATTCGAAATTATGTAAGATGATTTATTGGCTCACCTGTGAATAAACGGCCCCGTAAACGACAAGTAGACCGAAAACCGGAAGTACTCGGACAACTGCTTGGACCCGTACAATCGTTTGGTTGTCAAAGCCACTGGCATTATCTCTACGTGGGTGATTTAAAGTAGGACGTCGACATTCGGAACAACTCTGCATGCAAATACCCATTGATGACCTAAGAATATTTCCTGCAGGAAAAAAGGATATTTCTTCATAGATATTATTTGTTTTTCACGAATGTCTTGCGGCGTCACTCTATATAGATAGATAGATAGATAGATAGACAGACAGACAGACAAAAGAACACAGACATACTTACAGACACACAGACAGAAAAACAGATAGACACACAGACGGCAGAGAGACACCATGAAAGAGAGGCAGAGGACAGACAGAAAAATAGACAGACACACAGATGGCAGAGAGACACCATGAAAGAGAGGCAGAGGGAAACAGAAGCAAAAGGAAAGACAATGAGAAAGAACGAACAGAACGGCGAAAGACGGAAGGATACGGGGACAACGGTACAGTTGCGTTAATCCTAGGATTCTAAGAGGGCATCTTTACAGTTTTCACTCAAACCCACGTTGTGCGGACTCAATAGATTATAAGTTAACTGTGTCTCTTAAAGAAGGAGAGACAGAGATACAGAGTGACACACAAGACAGTCCTTCTAGACAGACAAAATGACAGAGATTAACCCTTAGGCTGCTAAACGCGACTCACTGACCTTTTGCGGACAGTGTAGATCTAGACCAGACTGCACAGAACGTACAGTCTGATGTTAGATCTACACTCTTCGATAAGAGATATCTTTGCCCAAAAATACCTTTGAAATAAAAAAAATTGGATTTTTACTCTAAGCTTCAAAGTGTCATTTGAATTTAGTCAGCAGGATAAGGGTTAATTAGATAATTGACTGACCTCTTTGTGCAATCTGTTTACGCACGTATTTAGACTTGGCTGCCACAAAGACGACCAGAGCAAGAATGATGCTTATGAAAGGAATTAAAAAACCATAACCAAAGCCCATCTCTTGTTGTACGTATGCCACACCGGAGAGGGCGATTACAGCACCAGCATTGGTGAACCAAAACAACCTGCGTTGGGAAATTATCATGTATGTCTGTTTGTACTATAAATTGTTTGTAAGCTTGTACATATGAACCATGCTCTGTGAAAAGGGGGATTAATGCGTCTGCTAAAAGTATCGACCCAGGTCACCCTACGCGGTCCGCGCAGGCTGACCTGGGTCGATACTTTTTGCTATTGGTCAATTTTCTGCATGTGTAAGGACCATTCTAACTCGTGATTCAGCCGGGTATCAGACAAATTGGTTGTTCTGGATCCATTGTTATGAGATGATTTGTTTTATATAATGCATCAGAAATGCATTAAGCCCCCTTTTGCCAGAGCATGGCTCATTTCTCCTGGGATGTAAAGGGGTATACAACCAGTTTTATGAACTTAGAATCAGTTCTTTACCCTACAACACAATTAATGAAATTTTAACAATGGCATAAATGTGCAAATACAACAATTTCAAATTTCAGTATATCAGAAAACACACACAAACGTTGAGAGAGTGTGGAAAAGTTTTGATATAATGTGAATAAAGAGAGATTAAAGGAAAACTGATAGCAATCTCAGATGGTTGCTTGGATGTCTGGAAAAATTAGCACTTAATGTTACAATAAAAAACTTATAATCTTTTACGTGTAATACGCCTTTTAATACGGGCGAAAGACCGCCCTAAGGTTACACGTAGGCCCTATATAGGACATTTCAACCAATTTTTCGGCCGTTTTGACTGTATCTATACTGTCAAAACTGTATCTATACTTCAAATTCCTTGACAACCAGAAGATTCTCTTTACACAAGAAAAATTCAACATGGTCTGAGTAAATCCACAAGATTTAATTCAAATTAATTTTTGTTAAAGTTTGTTTAAATCTATGACATCTCGCCTTTGTTCGCGAATCATAACAAGAAGAGTTGAAAAAAAAAAAAACATGTAGTTTCAATTACCTATGATTTACGCATTTACGACAGGCGCTTGCATTGACGTCATTTTCTAATGTTTGGCCTGGATTCTGTTCGTCCTTCTGCAGTTCGCCTTATTTGGTGTTTGTTCTGGTTTTTTCAACACCCTTATACATGCCCTATATTTTTTTACCCTTTGTTCACAAGGCTAATGAATACTAAATTAAATTTCGAGTGATGCTCTAATTAATAAAAAGAAGGTCGTAAATATTGTTGAGTTTGAGAAAGCTGACATGGCGACGAGGGATAAATAGTTGGTTACTACGTAGAGGATTGGATAAGAAATATTTTAGGCTAGTAAGAGAGAGAGAGAGATAGAGAGGGATGGAGGGAGGGAGAGAATGAGAGAGGTAGAGTGCTCGATGGATTGTTTTTGGGGTGGTTTGATCATTTTGGGAGATGATGGATGGATGCGGAATGGATCCTTTCATTGAATGGTGTTTAATGCCGCTTTCCACATTATTTTAGTCATATCACGGCGACAGTTCACATGCATTTCCTGGGTTTTACAAGTACTAGGCTAGGTCTTTGAGGTGTCTCGCCCAAGGACACTCCCATGCAAAAATCCTGTGGATCCAGTGAGGCTTGAACCAGGGGCCTACAGGTCATGAGTCCTATACTTTACCACTGAGCCACGAAGGACTACTGAAATGGATCCGGGATGGATGGATGGATTGAATATGAAAGGGGAATTGATAGATAGGTAGAAAGATATAGATCTACAAATGGAAAGATGAATAACAAGGTTAAGTTTTAGTATCAATAGATCTATACGCAACTTACAAGATTTAAAAAAAAAAATGTCAAAATCATGGAGATCTACCCAGAGTTTATCGTATTCAGTTGTAGACAAGCAAAAGCCTTGAGAGATTCTTACAGTTAGTAAGTAGAGCTACAGACTTTATATGTACACACATTCACGCATTATCAGAGGTGCTTGGGAGATGCCCTTGTTGCGAGGGAAAGCGAGATTCTAATATCTGGATAATAGTAACACTTGAAGAAATAATATCCAGAATCTTCAACACTATTATTGCAGTCACAGGTAGGATCCAATTTTAAATGATTCAGATAAAGTCCTTCGTCTAAATCATTATGTTATTCGTTCATGGATAACTGAAATATACATATTTCGAATGCAATGAATATTTGAAATTCTTCCAGGTTTCATAGTATGACATGGTTTGGATGTTAAAGAGCTGTATTTTTCACTGCTTTTTATTGCTTGCTAAAGATTGTTCCAAAGAGAAATTAAAGATGGCATACACGACATTTGTAACAAACTTGTTGTAGCATATGCATGTATCTTTTCATGTTTTTTACTGTTTCTCAACTAATAGTACAATCTAGTAACCAGTTCTTCTATGTAATGTGGGACAAAATTATTTGACCCTTTGAGCATAAATCAGAGCAAGTAAGTTTTCTTCTTAATTTTGTTTTTCTCAATCACGTTCTGTGTGAAGAATGTCAAAAGATGCTACTCTTGTAAGGTTTCTTCAGTACTATAACTTCATTATGTATCTTAACGAAGTATATCACAAATTTTTCTAACGGACATATTTTTTTAAAACTTTGCACGTACAAAGCTCATCATGTCTCTAGGAGATTACAGTAAAAAAAGATATGGTCACCGTGCTTGTTTCTGAGAAATTTGCCTTTGAAAAAGGTATATACAGTTCCAAAATTCAGCTTATATTGAAATTAACACACCTTTCTTTAATAGTCAGTTAAACAGGAAAATAACAGGAAAAATATACAAATATACACCATTTTAATGAAAATTCATTTCGGTTTACACAAAAAATATATAAAAGCCTGGTTCTGAGCATGGTAAATTTACAAATATGCCTATTATATATAGACCATTGAGTTAAAAAGGGATATCATTTGACCGAATTAAGGGTTAATCTTAAATAAATAAATACTTTCTAACTGACAGATTTTTCTCAAAATTTACACACTTATAGTACTTATTATTCTAAACAATAAGAAAAAAAAATGGCACCTATCCGTGCTTATTTCGTCAGAAAACAAGGTTGAAGGTCAGTTTGGAAGTTATTTTTTCAAGGAAAAAAGTAGGATAAAAGCTCAGCAGACATAGTGGGAAAAGGGGAAATTGCTCAATAGGGGCGATTTCTCCTTTTCCAACAATAATTTTCAAAGTGGAAACAGCTATACTTCCACAGCTTTAAATTTCCTGCCTTTGTTTCCTTGTTTGGTGTGTAACGCCGTTTCAGCAGCATTTTAATTACTTCACGGTGACAGTTTAAAGATCCATTTTTTTCTCTTCACCAATACTACCCGAAGAAAGTGCTACTTGTTTCAGTGCACCAATAGTATTACAATTATGTGCAAAAATACATAGGTGCACTTTTGATTCAATATCTACGACAAATATACATGCGCAGTAGGATGCGCTCGAACATTTGTCATATACGTCGTTAAATAGATTCTGAAGATAAGAAAGCAGCCATTCTGTAGATAATGGAGAAACCATCCGATGCCACGACTTTTAATAGATTCTGAAGATAAGACAGAGCAGCCATCCGTTGCTACTGTTTAAAAATAGATTCTGAAGATAAGTCATAGCAGCCATTTTATGCCACGGTTTTTAAATAGATTCTGAAGATAAGACAAAGCAGCCATCCCATGCTTCGAGTTTTAAATAGATTCTGAAGATAAGACATACATGTAGCAGCCATCCGTTGCCACAGTTTTAAAGTAGATTCTGAAAATAAGATAGAGCAGCCATCCCATGCCACGGTTTTTTAAATAGATTCTGAAGATCTATAAGACAGAGCAGCCATCCAATGCCACGATTTTTAATAGATTCTGAAGATAAGACAAAGCAGCCATCCCATTCTATTGTTTTTACATAGATTCTGAAGATAAGACATACCTGTAGCAGCCATCCCATGCCAAGGTTTTTAAATGGATTCTGAAAATAAGACAGAGCAGCCATATAATGCCACGGTTTTAAAATAGATTTTGAGGATAAGACAGAGCAGCCATCCCATGCCACGGTTTTAAAATAGATTTTGAAGATAAGATAAAGCAGCCATCCCATGGCACGGTTTTTAGATAGATTTTGAAGATAAGACAGAGCAGCCATCCCATGGCACGGTTTTTAAATAGATTCTGAAGATAAGACATAGCAGCCATCCCATGCCGCGGTTTTTAATAGATTCTGAAGATAAGACAAAGCAGCCATCCCATGCTATTGTTTTTACATAGATTCTGAAGATAAGACATACATGTATCAGGCATCCCATGCCACGGTTTTTAAATCGATTCTGAAGATAAAACGGAGCAGCCATCCCATGCCACGTTTTTTTTTTTTTATAGATTCTGAAGATAGGACATAGCAGCCATTTTATGCAACGGTTTTTAAATAGATTCAGAAGATAAGCCAGAGCAGCTATCCCATGCCACGGCTTTTAAACAGATTTTGAAAATAAGACAGAGCAGCCATCCCATGCCACTGTTTTTTATTTTATAGATTCTGAAGATAAGACATAGCAGCCGTTTTATGCAACGGTTTTTAAATAGATTCTCAAGATAAAACAGAGCAGTCATCCCATGCTACGTTTTAAATAGATTCTGAAGATAAGACTCAACAGCCATCCTATGCCATGGTTTTAAATAGATTCTGAAGATAAAACTTAACAATCCTCCTATGCCACGGTTTTTAAATAGATTCTGAAGATAAGACAGAGCAGCCATCCCATGCCATGGATTTTAATAGATTCTGAAATAACACAGAGCAGGCATCCCATGCCACGGTTTTTAAATAGATTCTAAAGAAAAGACAGACCAGCCATCCCATGCCACGGATTTTAATAGATTCTGAAGATAAAACTGAGCAGGCATCCCATGCCACGGTTTTTGAATTTGTTTTGAAGATAAGACATAGCAGCCATCCCATGCCACGGTTTTTAATAGATTCTAAAGAAAAGACAGACCAGCCATCCCATGCCACGGTTTTTGAATTTGTTCTGAAGATAAGACATAGCAGCCATCCCATGCCACGGATTTTAATAGATTCTGAAGATAAGACATAGCAGCCATCCCATGCCACGGATTTTAATAGATTCTGAAGATAAAACAGAGCAGCCATCCCATGCCACGGTTTTTGAATTTGTTCTGAAGATAAGACATAGCAGCCATCCCATGCCACGGATTTTAATGGATTCTGAAGATAAGACATAGCAGCCATCCCATGCCACGGATTTTAATGGATTCTGAAGATAAGACATAGCAGCCATCCCATGCCACGGATTTTAATAGATCCTGAAGATAAGACAAATCAGCCATCCCATGCCACGGTTTTTAATAGATTCTAAAGATAAGACAGATCAGCCATCCCATGCCACGGTTTTTAATGGTTTCTGAGGATAAGACAGAGCAGCCATCCCATGCCACGGTTTTTTAAATAGATTCTGAAGATCTATAAGACAGAGCAGCAATCTCATGCCACGGTTTTTAATAGATTATGAAGATAAGACAAAGCAGCCATCCTATGCCACGGTTTTTTAAATAGATTCTTAAGATAAGACATAGCAGCCATCCCATGCCACAGATGGATATAAAATGATAGGACTTACAAAAGATTATTTGATTTAGGCTTCACGAGTTAGAGTATATTGGAGTCTCTTGAACATGTAGTTGTATGTATTATTTTAGATGCAGCCTCTAAATATTTATTTAAATGGTCATTCCATTGACATGAATTACATAGGGTTAAACAAAGATATTATGTTGATCTACCTTTTTAATTTTAGTATTTTCAAAAAGACGTAAAACTCCTGTTAATCGTTCCTTCGAAGAAAAATATAACTGCTTCAGTTGTTTGGGTTGAAATCCATCAACCATTGTTTCGCACATATTAAAACACTCTTTTGATCACAGTTAATTGCATGCCTATATCTTTTGACGTAGCATAGTAATTCAAAGACCGTCTAGTAAGACTTTTAAGACTGTAATATCAAGTACATATATTAGAAATAAAAGAGCGCCAAAGACGGATCCCCGAGGCACTCCTACTTTTATACATAGAAGAGTAGACCCTGAAGCTTTAGCTACAACTTTCTACTTTCTGTCTTTAAGATAACTATTTTGGCCAAGTAAGAAGGCTATCGCCTATGCTATCTTCTTTAGGTTCTAACAAAACACCTTTGTGTCACACTCTGTCAAAAGCTTTTGAGATATTGCAGAAACAATACAAGAGAATTAGCCATGATCAATAGCTTAACATATATAGCGATATGTCTACGAGCTGATGAGTTGTACTTGATACATAATTTTTCAAGAGAAAATTGTACATATGCCTAAAAATAATTCTTTTAAATGTTTACTCAACAACTTAACAACGGGATGGTCTGTAATTAGACACTAAAAATTCATCGTCATTTTAAATAAACGCGTGACAATGATTACTGCTTTCTTCCAGGATTCCGAGAAAAACTTTTCCGAATCGAGAACAGTTTAATATTACACAAAGTTGTTTACAGATGTCCGGAGGTAATACACCCTTTGAACATTCTGTGTCCTATATTATCTTGACCACTAGCCTTATAAATACCAGTAGAATGAATGATAACCTTTACTTTCAGAAAGAGTAACTTTGGACATCAATTAGGAGTTTTTTTTTTAAGGAATTTCAGTTGACATTTAGGAAGTGTTCTGTTTTTTTTATTTACTGTTGCTTTTTATGCAAAGTAGTCTAACTGTTTCGTCATGGAAGACATGACAGAATACTAGAAATGTTTTTAAGGATGTGTTTTGATAATTTTCCAGATCCCTTTCCTACAGTACAACAATGTTTTATCAGATTGTTGAATTTTTTGACAGAATTTCTTTCGCATATTTTTCATGTTATTTACAGTATACTATGACTGATCAGTAGTTTTTTCTGATGCTTTGGTTGTGCATTTATTTGTCTGTTTTGCAGGAAAGTCTTCAAATGGCCATGTTGTACCATGGCTGGTCATCAGGTAAAATGCATACTCTTTTTACACGGACTACATTGCTTAACTATAAAGTTTAATGAAGATCTGTAAACACACCATATAAGTTGTCAACAGAAACGTCGAGCAAAATATTCTTATTATAGTTTGATTGTTATTTTTAGCATTTTTTACTCAGCCACATAATGGGCTTGCAACACGCGACAAGGGGCATTCGGACATTTGCGTAAAGTGTCGTCTCGGATCAGCCTGCGCAGTCCGCGCAGGCTAATCCGAAACGACACTTTCCGATTTTATATAATTTTCTGTTTTGCGCAAGTCTACTGAAGAACAAAATCTAATGTAGACGTAAAGTGCCGTCTCGGATTAGCCTGCGCGGTCTGCGCAGGCTGATCCGAAACGATACTTTACGCAAATGTCCGAATGCCCCTTTTCGCATGTTGCAAGCTAGTATATGTTATGTAACCAAATCGTTCTTTCGTGGGTTCATATACACCAACCATTCTTAAGAAAATTTTTAGTCTTACACTTCAGGATTTTCTAAATTTGAAAGTAACACAAACTCTGCTTGGCTAAACCAATTGTTTAGCCAATCAAAGAGTTTTGTTACTTTTTATTATTTGAATTTAGAAACCTCTGGAGTATAAGGTTAAGAACGTTTTTAACATTGTTTAAACACGGACCCTTGTATGAGAGAGATATAGATACATGTACACAAGTTGCAGAACGATCACTTATTTATTGTGGTACTATGACAGCGCCAGAAAGTGAAAATTCCAAATCTTTTGGAATTATTATAGGGCAAATAATAGCATTTTTCATTTTGGGGTCTTAATTACATTAATCATTTAATTGTCAAAGTTTTACTTACATTATGAAAGTTGCCTTCAAGCAAGTCAAATCGCCAAGTATAATTACATTTTTATAGACTGCTTCAACATTGTTATAAAGATAGTGGGGAAATCAGTGTCTGCTGCTGTTTTGTGGCTATGAAAATTAACCTCGAATCGGTTCGTCGCAAGATCAGTATCTCTTGATTGTGCAACGTCCTTATTCAGATATGCGAGAATCCCACTACCGTGGTTAGTTCTGTGTTTTCTGCACGGTTCGTCGAAAGAGTCAGATAGACACAAAATAATCATCTATAGTTATGTGATTAAGATGTGTGTCTGTTCAGTAAAATATGTTAAAATCTAGAAATTTATCTCTTATGAAAATCAATTATATACTTATGCCTCTTATTACAGTGTAGTATTGATGAGAAAAAAGTTTCACTTGGAAATGCTGGAGCAGGGTTAAGTTCAACAAACTAAGCTACTAAGACACGTGGCAATATGACAGATGTTTTCTTTCAAAAGGCTTTCACAACTTAATACAAAATACCAACCTTTTAAAGCTATGAAAAATAACCCATTACATTCAGTCGTATACAAAGATATTAAAGTGCTAAGTAACAGCTATACCTTCTTCCATGAAGCAGACTATTGGATGTTCTCCATGTGGTTAGGTCATTACCCATTAGGAAGTAAAATGACCTTTCTGCATAGAGTTCACATCCATCAAGACCGAGTTATCGCATGCATAATTCTCATAGGCATCATTGAAAAACAAAAAGATATGAAAGTTATGAAAAAATGTGTAACATGTATACTATAATAACTTGGTCTAAAGAAAGAAAAACGTTTTCATAAAGATCTAATAGAACGTTCTATGTTAGAAAAGTAAAACCCACTTAACTCTTTCGAAACAAAAATTTCGAATTTCATTTTTGACGGTAATCAAACCATTTAGTAATAATAATACAAAGTCGTCAATAATCTTGTATGATTTTATGATTTCATATATGGCTCGATGTACTCTACTTGTGTATAAGAAAATGCAGTTAAAAAAAAAAACAGACAAACACATTTACAGATAAACAGTTGGACGGATAAAAGTTTTCAAATTTTCAGGAGAAACAATAGAAAAGAGATATGCAGCTTGGTAGACGTCGTTGAAAGTTCTCAAGGAAATAGACAGAGAGACAGAAGGAAATTTATGTCACAAACATTTTCAATGCGTGATGTAAAAACAAAGAAACACAGAGACAGATTACTATGAATATTTGTTCAAACTTTACCTACCAGTAAAAGAAGGATTTCACAGCACCCGGCCCAAGATCTTCAACTTGTTGGGCGCCATATGGACCTATGTTTGCCTTGAAACCCCCAATTCCTACGGCAATGAAAGCTAGGCCGGAAAACAGATACATTTTCCGACCAATCTAGACAAAAATAAATATACATACATGTATATGTGAGCTATGCTCTGGTTTTAATTAATCTCTATGATGCATTATATCAAGCCAGTGAAAGACTAGGTGTCACTTTAAGTTATTTATACACTCCATACAAACCTTTAAGTGTTGATTGATTGATTGTATGGTGTTTAACGCCGTTTTCTACATCATTTCAGTTAAATCTCCTGTTTCTTCGCCCTTAAATGTATACCAACCTACACAATTTTCGACTTGTCCAAACCCAAAGCGTTTGCGGACGACAAAATTTAATTGAGCCATGCTCTGTGAAAAGGGGGCTTATTGCATCTGCGAAAAGTATCGACCCAGGTCAGCCTGCGCAGTCCGCGCAGGCTGACCTGGGCCGAAACTTTTCGCTATTGGTAAATTTTCTGTATGTCCAAGGACCAGTCTACCTTATGATTGAGTCGGTTGTTTAAAAAAGTGGCTATTATGGATTAATAATTATGTGATGACTTGTATGGTATCTTGTATCACGGAGATGTATTAAGCCCCCTTTTTCCAGAGCATGACTCAATTATATGTGGTTTAAATTGTGGGATTTATCTCTGAAAAGGTATCGTTAGTAAACATCGTGGGAAAAGGAGAAATATTGGTTAACAGCATTTTCTCCTTTTCACAAAATATTTTTAAAAGCATTCATCTCAAAGACACTACATCTTAGGACTGTGCAGAAAAGCTTTAAGGGAGAGGGCGTTTGAGAACATAGACGGAAAAGTTGATAATGATGGCTACAAATATTCTCTTTTTTTTCCACAATGTTTTCTACCCTTTCAACATCACTCTTACAAACTGAGTCGAAACTAGTATTTGGTTTGCAAATGCTTTCAGTATGGAAAAGTTTGTTTTTCGTTTGGTGAACATGTATGATGTACGATTTATAACATACATATCGGCCATTCTAGAATTAAAAAAAAAAGATCAGAAGGGAATCGGAATATCTGATTTTTTTTTGGACTGACTATGAGTTCTAAAGGAAATCAGCCTTCCCGACCTTCACGTCATACAGTATATTATGAAAGCCGAGCCCGGTAGCGTAGTAATAAGGATTCAGAACTTGTGACCAGGGGGTCGCTGGTTCAAATCCCCAGCTCGGCCAATTTCTTTCTGAGGATTGATGATAGTGACAGGATTCATTTCTCTCTCACCGCTGATCGTTGTCTCGACGATGGCTATCTGAGAAAGCAGCCAGTGGCTTGGGAAGAGTATTGTGCGAAGTACTGGTAAAGGAAAATCTAGGAAAGCATGGATAGTACTACCGCAAAATAACTGAAATAATGTTGAAAACAGCGTTAAACACCATACAAACAAACAAAAACAAAAAAAAAAAAAAGGGGGGGGAGTCAAAAGATCTTGGCTACTATTTATCAGCCATTCTTAACGGGGCATTAAACCATTTTCTTTTCAAAAGTTTTTTAGAAAATATTTCCAAAGACGGCTCATTTTCATTTGCTTGTAAAGTTGGTTTTGAAGAATTGAAAAATACACGAAAAAAACATGGGAGGAATTATCGAGTTTGTTGTATTTTTACCGTAGATTTTTTCTGCGCCGTTAGTAAGGGTATTGTCGTTATTGCGTAAACAAGGAAAAATACATTTTTCAAGGCAGTGAAATTTTGGTTGGCTTCATAGCTCAGTTGGTAGAGTAGCGAGCTCTGGTTTTGAAAATCGTGCGTTCGACACCCACCGGAGGCAAGTCCCACCTCCCTAACATAGGGTCAAAAGTAACGTCCTCATGATTTTCTCCATACAAAGTTTCAACTTTTTCAACCCTCCAAATATTTTTAGGTCAAAATCTGATTTAATGTCTCTTTAAAAAAATCTTAGTCTAATTCTCAAGATTTCTCTAATTTTTTAGTTTTAAAGTGACACAACTTCTGATTGGTTAACCTAGATGTTTTTAGCTAATCAGAAATTGTGTTACTTTCTACGTCAAGAAGAAGAACAAAGTGACAGATTCGAATGGTTGGTGAATGCGGGTCCTGTTGACCTAGACGGTGAAGAGGCCTGTTTCCGAACCTAGGTCCATTACTCTGCATTGCACGCTTGTTGATTCTTTTTAACAAACTCCATATTTTTCAACAAGCAGCAGCAAACAACTTGTAATTTTGTATTCAATATTCATGTATTACACACCAAACTGATTTGGTCGTCTTCCCCGTGCCAGTCCAACTTCAGACGATCCCAGGCAACTCCTAGTAGCAGTATAAAACCTAAAACAGAACGAAACGTTTTTTTACACAAGAAATTAGTGCTTATTGGCGCGTCTGGATTATGAGTGGACTACTCGGAACTCCAGTTTAAGTAAACTGTATATACAAGACGACAAAAGTTTATGCTTACCCATATTGAAAGCATTTGCAGACGACATATCAAATCTGGCTGAGATGATGGCATTTGTCTTGAAAAGTGTGTTATGTCCGACATGTCCATGTGTCATTATTAGTAACTGCTCATAATGGAAGAATTTTGTAAACTTCAAAATGACCTTAGTGGTTGTTTTCCAGTTTCCATCCTGTTTTCATGTTATTTTTATCATCTACGATTGTTTAGTCTGTGATACAGATGCAGTAAGCCGAATAGTGAACCATGACAATACAGTCACTGTATTTATGTCAACGATTCCTCTTGACGTAAAACGTACTACATGTATATCTTGTTTGTTGAAATTAAAAGCTAGCATAGGCACTTACAGATGCTGCCGACCTAGTGAATAATACATGCCAGCATAATTATACATAAATGCGATAATACTTGCTAGTCTCAGCCGACTCCTACAAATTCTATAAATGCAGATATTAGCCGGAGCATGGGAAGCGATGCTCTCAATCGGATCTAGATTACGCGAATTTCCCTCGTTTAGCTGCAAATTCTTTTCTTCATGCAAACCCACTTCGCAGACTATCGCGATATTATTGTTATTTAAAATCAGTATAGTTCCTAAAAAAACATGGGAACTGCTTTCTTGGATGTTGTTATCATGGGGCATGACGAGATACGGTCTCACACGGATGCAGCTCAACCGTCAAATGTCTGTTGTAAGTATGTGCATGTTTTATTGATCATTTATTTTTTCATCCTTCAACAATGAAAACAATTTCACATTGTAATAATTAGATCCTGGTGGTTAACCACTTTCGTTGCCATACACAATATTTCTATGTAACTTTCCATTCAAGTTTAAAGATGTTTGTAGAAATATCATTTGTTTACAATTTGTCCGTCTGTCATTATTAGTAACTGTTGTTTACAATTTGCTTTTCCTTTGAGCGCGAGCAGTTTTGCCCGACGGTTTTGATGCTTGAGTTCTCGCAAAGCGTTTTTCGGAAACCACAATAGTCCAGCGACGTTCCCATGCCAACAATGCATCCAACTAGAAAATGTCTTTCCTATGAACTTTTATGTCTGATCCTATATAGAACATTTCAGTTTTGTTGCCACAATGGCAAACCTGAGCAACAGTTCAAACGAATAAAAATCTAAAATTGCAGTCAATCGCCTTTTTGAAATTCAGTTTTTCAGGTATGTCTTTTTAAAATGGAATTATTTCCATCATGAAGAGAATTTTGTCGAGCCAGATTGCTATGAGCGAGAGACAGTCGCAACCACCGCAACTCGGTGTTTGGCGTATGTAAGCTAGTATGTGAGCGCTTGCGTGCGTCAGTCTATTTATCCGAGCCATAACTGCTACATTTACAGATGAATTTCAAAACAATTTTTTACGGGAGTTCTTCATCACAAGTAGAAATGTTATTAGAAATACTTGTTCCGGTTAGTGCAAGGTCAAGATTATAAATTATAGATCTGTCACAAATTCAGCTTGTTTGAGCCATAACTGTTACATTATACATGTACAGATTTCAAAATATTTTTGCATAGTTGTTCTTCTATATAAGTAGATGTGGCATTTGAAATATTGGTTCAAATACATCCAAGGTCAAGGCCACACTTCACGGTCAACTGATAAAATTGTCATAAACAGAGCTTGTCAGTGCAATAACTTCTAGATTTATCGATGAAATTTTATAGAACTTGGCACAATATTTTTCTTCACGAATAGAAGTGCCATTGATATATTTAAGTAGGTCCAATGTCACGGTCACACTTGAAGGTCAAATGATAAACTTTTCAACAATTTTTTTTCTTTCTGATTGGAAGTGTTTTTGAATTATTCGCTTCGGTAGGTTCAGGAACAAGGCCATACTTTAAGGTCAAAGACTGTGCATGTGCTTGTTGATATACAGGGCACCGTCCTATTCGCTTGTGAATTTGGAAACATGAATTTGAAATGAGACATATGTTGAATAATTTGTTACTATTTTCCCGAGTACAGCTTATAATGTTTGGTACTATTTCTACAGTGCTGGGCTCGACACGTTGCCCAAGGGCAACATTCTAGCGGTATCTGAAATTAATTTTTGACGTTTTTTTTTTAATAAAATCCGAAGTCATCTTTCCGATTGAAGTGTTGTATCACTGGGCCATTGACATACAAAATAAAGAAGACGGTTGTCAATCGATCTTAGTAATTAATTCAAGAGGTACAGATTGAGTTTTATGAATTTCATCTATTACCATTTCCTTTACCTTCCATCAACGTGCAGAAATACATGTAGATGGCTCCCTGCAAACTTTGAAAAAAACACACCGAAAATGAAAACTCTTGAATGTGCCTCCGAGAGACAGGATATCTGTCATAGTCATGAAAGAGATTATGGTACATGTGTTGTTTGGAACTAGATCTGTTTTATCCTTATAACAAATATCCTAAAATAATTACCAAAAACAGTTTTGAATGGAGCCAGAAAAAATGTCAATACGACACAGATGTCTGCCCCTTTGCAAAGACAGTAGCCTGAAAAGTGTCATAAATCGCGCTTTATATCGTTATAAGCATGCTGAATACTGAATACATTTTTTTTTTTTTGATAATCCTCATGTACCCATATTTTGTAACGAACAATATCCTTTTAACACAATGTTACAACTTATCTGATAATATATCTGTAAGCTATGCTTGATAATTGAAATTGTGTAAAGAGCTTTTTTGATGTCGGCTCAGAAAATAATGAAAAATTCGCTCGTAAAACGTCTGTTTAACAACGTTATAGGCGCCGACAATAAATCAAAGGACTGAAAGTCCCGAAAAGTAGATTTGTAATGACATTTATGTAAGATAACGTGTAAAGATAGCCCTAATCAAGAAAAAAGGTCTTGAAAATGAGGTCAGCATATCTGGATAATTCTATATTGATGCTTTGCACATTGTTCAAGATTTTTTTCTAATCTCTATTTTTCAATAGAAGGTCGGAGAGCCATTTCTGAATTTCACAGATTGTGAGAGTAGCCCAAAGTTGCAAATTTTGCAAACCTAAATTGTGTTCAGGGACTGCAGTACGATAAAAACCAGTCATAAAACTTCACAGGTAGAAACATTTCTGGGTCCGAAAATTTCAAATGGAGTGTAACAATTTGTTGTTTTGAGAGATCCTTGGAGTCCACTCTGAAATTTCAATTTGTAAACATTTGCATCATTTCTGCAATTTTTGCTTTCCTATTTTTTTCCCTACTATTACTCAAATTGTCACTTTTGAACAAAAACAAACATATAAATCAGAATGCAAATATTTATACAAAGAAAGTCTACCGTAACGGTTAGAATTTAGACTGTTTGTTTGTTTGCATTGTGTCAAACGCCATTTTCAACATTATTTTAGCTTCTTATTGCCGCGGCAATTTCCATATGCATGCGCTCCTGGAGTTTCTTTTACCAGTATTTAGCACAATGTTCTTCCTAAGCCACTGACTGCTTATCCAAATAGCCATCATCGTAACAATGATTAGACTTAGAATTATGTTTTAAGAATGGTTGGTGAATAAAGATCCAGGACTGGAAAATAATTCAGTCCAAATTGTTAGTTAGGCAACTTCAGGAACTTTAATCCTCCCCAAATTCTTTTATCCCATTGATAAATAGGTTACTGTCCGGTGTTCGTCCAATATGAAGGTATATATGACAGTCGCACAATACGGAAGGGTCAATGTCAGGATACAGAGGGCGTACAGTCAGTTTTATCTACATCCTTTCCATCTATAACTCGCTATACTGTTTTTTTTTTTAATCAACAGATTCAACGCATAACCGAAATATGAGAGGTGTACAGACTGTTAAAGGCGGCCATTCAGATTTTTAGTATCACACCAAATTAAAAAAAAAAATGTTTATCTCTGAATTAAGTATGTCAGATGTTAGCGAGATATTAATAAATAAGATAGAGAAATGAAAGAAAAAAAGATTTTATGGTATTTCCAAAATGAGATACGCGGCCTCTTAGGGTATCGCTAGTCTCCGCCCCAGAATTTTGCGATGGCAAGTGGGATTGTCACGTGATCAGTAAGACGCGTTTATTTACTTGTCAAAAACTCGGCCGATTCCGTAGCTACATCTCACCTCATCCCTACGAAGGAGGCCTCCATTTTGAACTGCCAATTACATGATCTTAAACATGGCCGCGTCCATGAAACTCGATTAGCAACGACATAAACAAACACGGTGAAGTTATTTACATCAATCAATCTGTTGGTGAAAACTTACAACGAAACTGATAAACCACCTTAAAAAATGAATGTACAAACTGTTTATCAACGGAAATGTATTTGGAAATATTTCGATAGAAAATTGTGACTCATGTTTTCCTTTTTTTTACTGGGAGTCTTACAACTTTAAGAACGGTAAATCGTCGTTTTTCCGGCGAAAAAATGTACCGTGTAGGTGCGTATCACGTTACGTGATACAGTCGAGGGACTTGATCAACGGATCACCCGAAGTTTGCGGAATGGTGTCGATTACGTTGGACTGTTTCGAAATAAGAGCCATGACGTCAGTTTTGATGTCAGAAGAAAAGATGGAGTTACTGTTATATTGCAAACCCACCAACCCGTTGTTTAAAAAAAAAAGGGTTATAATTTGTAGTGTTTGTCAATTTTTGATAGATTCACGTTTAGGCTCCTTTAAAGCACTGACACAATTTGCCACTATACGTAACATGGTTGCTAAGTAGCATCACCCCCTCCGTGGCAACGTGAGCTTACTACTGGCAAAAACGATTTGCGAGTATCTAACACATAAAAATTTCAAATATGTGTCATTTTTCCTGTCGTTCTCAGTATGCATAACCCACTGATAAATGTTTATGCAGGAGGGTGGTACTTTAATCCTTTACCACACAAATCCGATTTTTTAACAACCCTGAGGAATGAACCTTCTTGAAAATATCGTGGGGAGGGGAAAAAATACTGGTAATCAGCATTTTCTCATTTTCCCACAGTATTTTCTGTGCTATCATAGACAAGTCCCATCATTCTGGCCACATTTAATTTGTCGCCTGCAAATGCTTTGATTTCGGATGGGCGTCAAAAATTGTCGGCTTGTATAGTGTTTTGAAAAATCTTTCTATCTTAGGGCTGTTAACTCCTCACCACACAATCCCGAGTTTTAATCACCCCAAGAAAGAAGACTGTTGAAAACACTGTGGGAAAAGAGAAAATGCTGGTAACCAGCATTTTCTCTTTTCCAACAATGTTTTCTACCCCTTCAAAGACAGAAATCATCATATGAGCATATTTAATTTGTCGTCTGCAAATGCTTTCAATTTGGATGTGACCAAAATTGTGTTGTTTGGTAAAGAGTTAAAGTTCAAGGTTGTGTGGAAAAGGTTAACCCATTCTGCACAAACTGATTTTCCGCTTGTCAAAAAAACATTCCCAGTTGGAACTAAGAAATTACGCTACTATTTATCATCATCTTCAATTTTGCATTAAAAGAAAATCATTGTGGAAAAAGCGAAATCACATGCACGCGAAAAATGCCCCTTTTTCAACAATGTGTTCAAATAAGATTGTTTAAAGCATACCCAAAAAATGTATTTCATGGAAAATGGACAAGGTAGTTCAACTTGAATATCTATACTATTAATCATATTCCATGGCTAGTATGATGATGACAATAAGGATGACGATGACGATGACGATGATGATGATGATTAGTAGAAGTGTTCTCGTACCATATATGTAGATCATACAAGATCCCACAATGGTTCTAAATTTTCCAAACCAAGCATCCGCCACAAAACCTCCAAGCATCGGTAAAAGGTACACTGTCCCTGGAAAATAAATGAAAGGACTGAAAGTACGAATAATCAGTGCTCTTCTACATAGCAAAATCAAAGTACTGTCAGCACTGAAATCGATACTGAGTAATTGTATTGTTTTGAAAACCACACAAAAATGGGGATATACTAACTTATGGAAAAAAAAGTCCATGTATGGCCTTTGTGCTTTTTCAAAGAAAATAGCGTGTTATACCATTTCATTTGGCTGTAAAATGGGATCTGAGGACAATTTCATGATTTTTTTTTTACATCGAATATAAGATAATTCTATAGCATTCGATTAAGGGATACGAACACAAATGACTAGAGCTTTTGGTTTTGTTTACTGGTATATCAAACAAAAGCCCTAGGGGCCCTGAATCGCTCTACGGGCAGTAACTGTGTATCTTTGTGTGAAAAAAAAAAAAAAAAAAAAAAAAAAATAAAGCATAAATTTTCCCTTTTAACCATCAGCTCTTAGCTGAATGAAAAATCTCTCCTGATAGAATCTCTCCTGATAGAATTAAGACAGCGACTCTCTTGTCAAATCTAAGGATTTCATGTACAAGAAGGTATTGTAGACTTGGACGCCAGTCAGGGTGACAGCATTAAGACAGCATAAAAGAAGAAAAATCAAACAATGAAAGTATAATTTCTCAAAACTATTTTTTTTTCAAATCAATTCAAATTCTATAGGGCTTAAGTGCTCAATGTAATGGACAATCCTTGCAAGTTTCAAAGAAAAGTGATTGATAATGTAGACTTTGTTGAGTTCAACAGAATAAGTCATCAAATGGCTACTTGTACTAAACTGATGATTAGCATCCTTTATTTTCGATAGGCTTCAACCCTTAATTATAAAAATAATCTGTGCAAGTTTCAAAAGAATCGGATGAAAAAGTAGGTTTTATCACGTAAACAAGACAAAGTAAATTTTCAACCTAAACAGCCACTTTTCTCCAACAAATTGTCGGGTTTCTTTTTCCCTGAATTCAGCTATTGAGTTTAACTGTTGATAATATAAACATGACTGTTAAAGTTTCACTAAAATCCTATTACAACAACAAGAAAAAGACTAATAGACGGACGACGACGATAACCACGCCATGACATAAGTTCTTCTGCACCCCCTCCCCCCCCACCCCCCCTCCCCCCCCCCCCAGCCCCGCAAGTAGAGCTAAAAACGAGAAATGTGGCAATGTATGGACTTTATTTAAGACTCGACCACCTTCGGCAGTCGAATAAAAATTCATCGATCTAAGGAAAAAAAGTGTTCCAGTATCAAAAATTTCTTACACCATTGATATTCGATTTTTTCAGAAAAGCAAACCTTGACAAAAAGAGCATGGTTCAATATTTTCTGAAAGAGTTCGGCTGAAGTAGTTAAGAACTGGTAAAATCTGGATGTCCTACTGCTTCAAATATTCCTTATAGTGAAGTCATAAGTTTCCATATTCTATCGAGTTTGTACCATTGAATTTCACATAGATAATCTTTATTTATTTTACTTAGGGTTTTATGACTTAAATTAGTTTTATAAGAGAAGAAGAGAGTGAAGGCCAAGATTAGGTAGACCTTGGTTCACAACATCCGCAAAATAAATTTACAATCCTGTATCGTAGGTGCTTATGACTGAAGTAATTGACGAAGGGAGAGTTTGATCATGGACCACAAATCCACAAAACCAACTCATAATCGCTTATGGTAGGTGCTTATGACTAATGTCATTGAGGACAGGAGATCTCGGTCCACAACATACGCACAATATTATTCATGGTCACTGTTGGTAAGTGCTTATGACTGAAGTGATTAAAGAGGGGAGAGTCTGATCATGGGCCGCAATATATTCGTGGTCGCGTATAGCACGTGTTTAATATAGCTGACTGATCAATATAGAGGGGAGAGGCTGAAATAGGTGAAAAATATCCACAAAATACAACCATGGGCGTGTATAAAAAGTGCTAATGCTTGAGATCGTAAAAGGGGGGATAGGCTGACCTCGGTCGACAAATACTTCAAGATACATTCATATTAGCGTATGGTAAGTGCTTATGACTGACATTGTCAAAGACTGGTAGTATTGGAGATTACCGCCGTTTCGCCGCTTAGGTCATATGGCGGTCAGTGCACCTACGAATGTGTTTCCTGGCTTTCTCACACCAGTACTGACCAACTTTCTTTCAAAGATACTGACTACTTTTCTCACATGCATCTGGGGAGGGAAGCGAAAAATCGCCGGAAGGAAAGATTGCCTCAACCGGGTGTCGAATCCGCAACCACTAGGTCACGAGTCAGATACGAGTAGTAATTATGGCACTATGCAGGTCAAATTGCCTGCGGCACTATAGGGGTCAGGCCTTTGTCTTTGACAGTTCAGACTATTGTTAGAGGCCTTTGTCTGTTGGAGGTCAGACTGTCTGTGGCAATATGACGTAATCTTGCATACCTTTTGTCTGGCTTTCGTTGCCTCCCACCTGCCGAGGCTAGATGACAATTCCAAGCGTGTTTTGGCGCGTTTTGACCGATCAGGCCGGCGCCCGATTGTATAGAACCGAAAATTCAGCCAAAGCATTCGCCATTGAAAATGCATGAGAACTTTCTCTCAAAGAGGTTGCTCTACTAAAAATGCTTTTGTCTGTGAACGCTTTTACCCCCCTTACCATTCAAAGTCTAGGTTTTGTATTGACTTTAATGAATAAAATCGTATGGTGTTTAACGCCGTTTTCAACATTTTTGTTGCACTTAAGTCGCTGCGGCCAGTGCACCTATACATGCTTTCCAGCAGTATCTTTTACCAGGGCATCATTTTCTTTCCAAGTCACTGACTGCTGTCTCACATAACCATTATTACGGTCAGCTGTGGTAGAGAAATAAATGGTTTCACAATTTTCAGTCCTCGACCTAGCCAGGGATCGAAGCCACGACCCATCTCAAGTCCTGCACGCTAGCTATTTAAGAGCTCAGCTTTTAGGTCCTCGCTTCTACATGGAAAAGTTTGCGAAAAACTTACTACGATCCCCAAATAGCGGTGGCATAATATAAAATTCCCTGTTGGTTTGATCATTAGCTTTCTTAGAAATTCTGATTTTTTTTTTTTTATAATTCATGAGACCTTTCGATACTCTCCTGACAGAGTCGCATATCAAAATGATTTAATGTTTGAGAAATGTCGACACTCTTCCACGTGATGTCTGGCGCGATTGTATAATATCGTCTGCAAAAATTCAGACAAAGCATTCGCCTCTCATTAAAAATGCATGAGAAAATGTCGATATTCTTACAAAATAGGTCGCTTTCCGCTGATTAAAATGCGTGATGTCTGGCGCGATTGTATAATATCGTCTGCAAAAATTCAGACAAAGCGAATAATCAATTGGTCAGATGGAAAAAACAAACTGACCAATCAGAAGAGACTTTGTGACTATATTAGAAAGCTGAATTTCGTGTTTGGAGTCATAAGAGTTTTGACACTCGAATCAGCAACATGGTTAGATGTAAATTTAGTCTCGGTAACGAACGCTACGTACAGGTCAGTGAATGGAGGGGTGAACTGAGAGTCGATATCAGGGAATGGCAGGAAGACATACCTACTAAGAAAGGCATTAGTCTTACGCTTATGAGATGGAAGAATTTGGTAGATGCCTCTGAGTTTGTTGATCAAGCATTACACGGTAAAAAAGCATACAGCGCTCACCTAGGAGGAAACGTTTATTGCAGTATCGGTGAAAACAGCGTTTGTGTAGATATAAGACAGTATTGGAAACCAGACAATGAAGTGGTACCGACCAAAAAGGGTATCTGCTTAAGACCCGCTGAATATAACTCTCTTAAAAAACACGTGTCAGAGATTGGTAGGAATCTACCCGAGTTGGACGCTGTCATTCCCTGTAACCTTCAAAGTGATCATATGAACCAGTTAGGGGCGTTGCGGTGTTCTGAATGTAACCCTAACGATAACGGAAACTGGTAAATAGGCGCGACTGACAGAATTAACATCACATTAATAAGCACCATGTTCAAAGATTCTACAAAAGTGACTGCATATTCGAAGCCAGCCTTGATGTTATGTGAAGATAGACTACAAACGTATGAGCACTGGTCGAAGCAAATAAAGCCTGAGAAATGGTCATTAGCAAAAGCGGGCTTCTTTTACACCGGTACTGCGGATAAAGTGACGTGTTTTGCCTGTGGTGTCAACATAATGTCATGGGAGGAAAAGGACGATCCTTGGGAAGAGCACGAGAAATGGTCTCCGTCCTGTATATATTTGAAAATGACGGGATACACGAGTCAAATCACTTCAAGGTGTGATACACAACGAAACGCGTCTGTTACCAATGGAAGATTGTCCCGTGACGGTTCTACATATAACTGGAGTGCTTTGAATTCAGCCTTTTTCTAAAACCGATGTGAACATGTTCGGACTCATTCTTATATTTGTGACAACAATGAATGACTTCGAATTGTGGTTGAAATACAGACAATTGCGAAGAGACGCCGCGGAGGGTGTTGAAAGGCTCGTTGGCTTGTATATAGAAAACGAAAGAAACCTCTCTATTTACTATTTCTATTTGATGTAGTAAGAATGTATGGATGTCTATGTAATAAATAAACATGTCTGACTGGCAACAATATTTGTCTTCTTTGTATTTTGACTTAAAATCTCCCGCTAGCTATGGTGGTCCTGAAAAACTCTATCAACATGTTAAAGACGAGGGTAAATACAAAATTGGCAGGCACAGAATACGCCAATGGTTGCAGAATCAAGAAGCGTATTCTCTGACCAGGGGTGCTAGACGCCGCTTTAAACGTTCCAGGGTGATTGTAAATGGCATCGACAGTCAATGGGACATGGATCTTATGGACATGGCCAATTTACAGAAGTATAACGAAGGTGTGAAATACATTTTGATTGTTATCGATGTATTTTCTCGTTTTCTTTATGCTCAACCTGTTAAGAGTAAGCGAGGCGCTGATGTAGTCATGGCATTGAAACGTATACTGACAGGCCCCAAAAAGCCAAACACAATTCGTACGGACAGAGGAATGGAATTTAGAAGTAAAGAAGTAAATAAATATTTAAATAGTCAAAGTATACATCATATGTACGCATATAATACGGAAACAAAAGCAAATTACGCGGAAAGAGTTATTAAAACGCTAAAACACAAGATTTTTCGATACCTGCTCAAAAACAGAACTAGTAGATACATTGACATTTTACAGGATTTTGTACATAGTTACAATCACACTCACCACAGGAGTCTTGGAGAAAACCCAGCAGCAATTTCCGTGAAAAATGAAGGGGAAAGTCGTCTTCAACAGTATCTCATTAGAACCAAAGGAAGCAAAGGGGAAAAGCCCGTTATAAAAAAATTCAAATATAAAATCGGCCAGACTGTACGATTGTCACACATCAGGTCCGTATTTGACAGAGAATACTCGCAAAAATGGACAGGGGAGATTTTCAAAATCAGATCACGTTTCAAAAGACAAGGACTTCCAATTTACACGTTAGTAGACTGGGACAACGATGAAATTGATGGTACATTTTACGAACAAGAATTACAAGCCATAAACGTTGACGACGGTACCGACTTTAGCATCGAAAAAATTTTGAAAAGAAGGACACGCAATAAGAAACAGGAAGTCCTGGTGCGCTGGTTACACTGGCCAAAAAAGTATGACAGCTGGATACCGGAAACTGATATTAAGCAATACTCGTAAACAACCGAGAATATAAAAAGAGGCTGAAAACTAGCAATGTTCTATCATTTATGTCTAGACAGTCAAACGATCATGATCATCACAAACGTGCTTTACAGCGCTCAACTCAACTGTCCTATTGATTTAAGACAACTCTGCTCCAAAATAACGAATGTACGGTATGATCCAGCACGATTTCCCGGACTGATATGGCAACACAGAAAAGCTGGAGGAAACTGTTTAGTGTTTTCTAACGGTATTATCAACTGTAACGGCAAAGTTTCGAGTAAAAGAGAGGGGTACGAACGAATACGGAAATATGCGAGACTGATACAGAATTGTGGATATCCAGTGAATTTATCGGACGTGAAACTTTTAACCATGTCTATGAGCCATACCCTCAGTTCGGATTTGGATTTGAAGCGTTTGTCTGTCGATAAAGATGTCGTATACGAACCCCAGTTATTTCCTTCTCTTAACTTTAAAAGGGAAGGGGTGCATTTTTGTTGTTTTCATACAGGGAAAGTGGTCATAACGGGTGTAACCTCTTCACAAAAAGAGGACGAGATTGTTTGTCCCACACTAATTGAACTCGAACTCTATACGCGTAAGAAGGAATGAGTATTTTAACCGATTCAATCATGGAACACTCTACAGTCTATTTACAAATCGCTTATTTACTTCACCTACAAGAGACCGAAACAACGGTAAGGAAGAATTTACTGCAGAATTTAACGAATCGTCAACTAAAGGCTATCATCGAGGTGGCAAAACGTATACTTAATGGAGTCATTAATCCAATGAGAAGAGATGTTCAAGTTTTTGAAAGAAGGAGACTATTGTTACGCACACTATGCTCAAATAACGTTTCATCAACCCGTAAGAAGACTTTACTTCGACGATTTCATTCATTTATACCCATTTTATTACGCCCAGTTTATCTCATTCCTACTATACTAGACCAATTGAGAACAAGGAGAGAAGAATGACAGAGTTTTACTTGTATTTAAATTCCGCAGAATCTATCGATATACGTAAGAATAACGCAGATTTCTTGTTCCAGTTTTCTAAGGACTATATTTTAGAAGGAAGTTGGTTATGTGCTCTGGTAGAATCGTCATTGACCTGCGACTTTACACCTCAAAGTAAGCGGTTGTATTTGAATTGTGACATTATAGAGGAAACGTTTGTCAGGAATAAGTTACAACCCGTTCTCACCAATATAGAAATCGAAACAAGATACAAGAAATTTAAATTTACGGAATGTCTTCATCGACGTTATAGACCCGTGAGTGTCAAGAAATTTAACACTATTAGGCTGTCGTTAAAAGGCGAAGATTTAAAACCGATTGATTTGAATTCGAACGATTTTCACTGTGTCCTTCATTTCAAGAAATCATGGGTTCCATAGACGTCTTTGATTCAAAACTACAGAAGTGGGTTCCGTACAAAGAAGATGTGGAGTATTGGATTGATTATTTTAAACCGAAAGACCACATCCCAGATCAAATAAGGAATTTGGAGAAAATACTAGAAGAAAAGAATAAACTGCTGCGAGATATGGAAGAAAAACTTGAAAAAGTCAAAACTCCTCAGGTAAAAATGGTGAGCCCATTAGCCGAAGTAGTTGATAGGGCAAAATCTCAAATAAAACGTAAGAACGGTGTTGACGAAGATCGTAAGAATATCAAGCGTAAGAAGACTCACAAAACGTATCGCAAAGATCCCGACTGGGCGTTTTGAAAAATTAGCATGAATAGTAAAATTCAGCACAGTGAGGAATTATCGTTATTTAATCCGATCCCAAAAGATTCGTCCTTGTTATCGAAAGATTGGATCGAATTCCGACCCATTAATCCGGTAACCGATTCTTCATCGAGCTTGGAATTTAATATACCGCCACAGGCCAGCGCCTACATCAACTTGAAGGAATGTAAATTGAGGGTGAAATTGAGACTCGCTTTACAAGACGGTACACCCGTGTCAGAAGATGATACGCTGGGACTTATCAATTTACCTTTGCACACCATTTTCAGACAGCTGGACATTCATTTACAACAAAAACCACTCCCGAATAGCGGAACCACGCATCCGTATAAGACCTACATTGACACCTTATTAAATACCAATCAATCTATACAGGAAGCTTTTCTGACCAGTCAATTATTCTACAAGGATTATCGGAATCTGGACGATAGCGACCCCAAAACTGGATCAAATACCGGTTTATTCCAAAGATATGAAAAGACCAAGGGTGGTAAAATTATAGATCTGGAAGGAAGTATCCCGGTGGACTTGTTTCAACAACCCAAGTTGCTTATTAACGGAGTGCAAATGGGGCTTAAATTTTGGCAAGCATCCGATGCCTTTCGAATCATTACAGATGCGTTTACTCCGAATTACAAGGTGCAAATCGTTGACGCCCGTTTCAAGCTCTGTATTCAGCGGTTACAGAACGCTTTGCTTCTGGCTCACGACAAAATGATTCAGGACACTCCCGCTATGTACCCATATTTCCGCTCAGAGATAAAAACAACCTCGATAGCGCAAGGACAATATAGTTTTCACGCAGACGATATATTTCAAGGTAGGGTGCCAAACAAAATCATCATAGGGACGGTTGCGAGCGTTTCATATAACGGAGACTACAAAACAAACCCATTCAACCTGAAACATTACGACTGCAGTTACCTCGGTTTCTTCGTTGATGGCCAATCCGTACCATCGCAACCTTTGCAACCTAATTTTGAAGGAAATCATTTCACCGACTGTTATCAGACCCTCACTTCCTGTAGAAATGATATCAACATCACATACAAAGAGTACAAGCAAGGATACTGCCTATATGTGCTGGATATCGATCCCTACTATTCTTTCAACACAAAAAGAAGAGGTCTTTGCCGTTTGGAAATCAAATTTGCTAAACCTTTACCAGAGAGTGTGACATTGTTGCTGTACGCTACCTTTCCAGAAATACTTACAATCGATAAAGCGAGAAATGTGTATATACAATAAATACGGAGGGAAATAATAAAAAAAAAACCACACACACACAATGACTCATGCCTTCTTTTATACTTTTATTGTATTATTCTGTTAATAAAAATATAAAATCATGAAATTGTCGAGTCGTTATTCAATAAGAAATCCAGTCTATATCTTTCTTTCGTTTCTTCTCTCTAAGTCCCGGAGGAAATAGTGTTAATTTCTTATTCTTCTTTTTCGAGGTATCTTCCCTTTCCTCTCTCTGCTGATCATCTTGTCTCCCAGATAGTTTTTTCAATCGCTCAAACTTTTCGAAAGGCACTAATACATATTTCTCCATTACTGTAATACGGGTTGTAAGTAGGCTGAAGCAATCTTCACCAATGTATGGATAATACGTTGTTTATGTTGGATAGCTTCCTTCTTTTTAACAAACCCCGTGTTACGATCTCCAAGCAAGTAAATAAAGCGTCTCTGCCTCTTTAAGGTGGCTTTTTCCGTAAGTGTCAATCTACCTTTGAACCGGGTAATGTTGTACGCAATTTGACTAAGCGCCCTTAGCTGTTGACGGGTAATAGTTTTTAAAAGCGCTTTTCTCTGGTCGGCTGTAGTGTTGGCCACTAAATATAAAAAGTGACGTTGCTGTTTAATTAGTTCTACCATATTGTATTCTTATAAGCTATTTATTTCCATTCTTACGTCAAACCGTACACAATAGGATCTTCGTTGGGAAATATACGAGTCCTTAAACGGTACTTGTCGTCGGAGTAAGGGGACATGTCCACTATGAAATAACCGTGTCTCGTATTAAGGGCATCTTCGTAAGCCTTCATAAACACTCCGGATTTACCGGGATAAAGCTGCCGTCCTAGCACTCCTACTTGAGATATGTCACGAATATTTTTCATAAGCACCAGATACCATGTATTCAAAGCTATAGTTCTGGCATGTTTACCCCCAGGGTATAAGTTTTGTGTGATCATAATCACCGATACTTTTCTGTGATGGCAGCCTTGGGTGAACAGTAACTCCATTTCTTTACTCCGCATGACCTCGTGCATTAGGTCGTCTAAAATGATTAACTTGTGTTTTTTGTCTCTTGTGAAGTCATCCAATTCTTCTGCAGTAGGTAGTCCTTGCTTACTGTCAAAGTTTGGAATGGAACTCTCCATGACATCAAACAAGTCTTGGTGGATACCGTAGCAATAGAGAATATGAGAAGGGGGGTCCCGTCCGTACATGAGGTTTACTTGTTTCAAAAAGCGGTACACCCATTGGGTTTTACCACTACCAGTTTGTCCGCTAATACACATACTAGAACATGGTTCGAATGGAAGAGGGACGGCCATTATTTTTTAAGTCTAGGGTTAGGCAAAGCGTACCCGATACTGCTACTCAAGAGTGATACCCAAAGCTCGGTCGACCCGTTTTGCACTGATAGGTTAATGATGGACGTAATAATAATGATGTACACTATGATCATCTGACAAAAGTAGACAATCTCTGCTTGGGGGACACGGGTGCCCAGTAAATGCCACTTGTCACTATGGCTTTCTTCGTCAGGTTTAGGGAAACGTAAAAACGTTTCTTTTTCGGGAGTTTCTGTCATATTCTTACGTTAGATTAACTCAAAACACAAAAAGAAACTCATTCTTACAATTTTTTATTTATAAGCAATACAATTATCACGTTAACAAATAAAATAAACAACAGTTGGTATCTAGAAAAATAAGCGACACTTTTAAGAAAATGAGTGACACTTTTTTGAAAATGAGTGACACTTTTAGGAAAATGAGTGACACTTTTTGAAACAGACCCTATGGGAATTTACCTGTAAAAGTATAAAAACGTAAAAACGAGTGACACTTTTTGAAAAATGAGTGACACTTTTTGAAAAATGACTAACACCTTTTTTTGAAAAATGATTGACATTGAACAACCCACGAACAAAAAAAAAAAATTACATCAGTCATATCCATATGGTACAGTGTCATAATTGTCTAGTTTCCTTCGCTTTGTATACACCATTTGATAACTTTTCTTTTCTTCTCTATTATACAATTTCCTCTTTCTTTTGTCTCTACATATTTTACATGGGTTGGTTACAACAATATTTGAACTACTTTTTGAATCTGTTACTATAGCTTTCACGGCTTCAAAATTGATTAGTTTGCTATTAGTGTAGTTCAAAGTAAACCCTCTGACCTTACATGTTTCCTCGTTGGTACTGGTCTTATATGCGTAATTCTTTGGACCTCCTGACACAAATTCTACAATATGCTCTCCTTGCTCCAGTTCATCCGTCAACTCACCCAAGTAGTCCCCTAAGGGAGGATCAAACTCTCCGGGTCTACTCACGTAAATGACAGAGTCCGTGTCGTAGTACAACACTCTTTTATTCAACTTTTCGAGCACACTGTACAATTTTAATCGGGCCCAACATGTTGTAAAGGTCGCCAAGTAAATGTTTGTTTCGTTGTCTTCGGGGTGAAAGTCATGTTTATAAATCCACTCTATTTGTATCATATCATTTGAGAGTATATGAAAGTTCAGAGGCTCTTTTGTAGGATCAGAAAATACTTGAAAAAATAAGTTTGCTTGACTCTCGTGATATATTTTGGTTTGACGCATATTGAGTCTCTGTCCAAACTTACCCCAAAAGCTATTGAGACAAAGTTTGGCCAGAGCTCTTTTGCCAGGGTTTTTTACAATGCTGTTTTGATCCAGCAATACACCCTCTTTTTTATGATAATCTTCCATGTATTTTGTCATGTCTTGTTTCGTTTTGACCCAATCAGGAGGGCCACTCGCCTCTTGCTTAAATTTCAAAAACGTGTTGATATACTTGGCGAATAACCCCCCATCACCCGTCTCAGGATTATACTGTGTTGTTTCCTCCCAGTGGTATACTTCATATATTTTTTCTAGTGTGTAACCCAGTCTTAGAGCCGTTTTTATCTCGGGGATGCACCACGTGCCAATTAAAACCCTGTCTTCAGAAGAACATGTACATGAATCTTGATTCTCGGTATCCGCACAGGTACGACATAGAGGAAATTTCAGTTTGCCATTTGATCTATAGGGGAGGACTGGATGATACAGCCCTCTCGGGGGTAATGTCTTTATTTTGGCAATACCAAAATACTCCTCAAGCTTCCCGAAGTCTTTGGTCAAGATTTTGGGGTGACCTACGGGATACCGACAATACTTGTTCACCCAAGGGTACAAACTTGTAAAGTCTACGTATTTGACCTGTTCATGTTCTTTGGTTTTGTAATAGAGTTGACTGGCATTAGTGCGCCCTCCGAAGAAACTCTCTCTTGGATCTAATCGGTCAGCTACATCTAATTGTGCAATGCATTCTTTGAGTTCTTCATTTTCGTCCTTTAATTTTTTGAAGTCATGGTCCCAAATACACACATACTTCATGCCTAATTGCTCGAGGTATGCTTTCTTTTTTAGAGTCAGAGCATACAATTCATTCAGTGATTGATTGGTGAGGGGGTGATACGTGTCCTCTCGTTTGTCTGGGAAACACACAGGGCATCCGTGAAACACACATCCGTGGTACTCGTATGCTGTGTGTGTTTCTTCACAATATCCATCTAATTTGTATCGTGTTCCTGGTATCTTTTTTTCACCTTCATTCAGTGCATGTTGAATGTGTACATGGTCTGTAAGCGCTCGCCACTCTAACCACTGAATTGACACCTTACTGTATTGTTCTTTGTATCCACTGGGAGGAATCTTTGCTATCGGGGTGCTTACAAATTCTTTACCCTTGACTTTCAATTTTGCTGCACTCACCCATTCATCTTTCACCAGTACATACAATACTCCCTCACATAGTTTGGCTGGGATCCATTCATCAGTGTCATACAATTGTACCTTCCACTTTTCTTCTAGAAATTTACTTCTAAACACATTCATGCATACTGATGCAATCGTAACACTATCGAAAGGATCTACGGCCCCAAACCACCTTTTTTCAGTCTTTCCCTTTCCATTTATGACCTCTTTTTCTTCTCCCGTTGCATTCATTAACAAATATCTAAATTTCAAACATGCTTGTCTCAATATATCAACATCACTTCTACAATATTCTAACATCTCTTTTCTAAAATCAAAAACTTCACACTGTCTCTGTTTCAACCACTCTACTAACTCGCTTCTTTCTTTCTCACCCATGAAATCGTAACCATAATCTTTAGCATCAGGGTAGGGCCCAACATAATTTTGATTCTCTCTGGTATTAAAATAATGTGGGAACCACCCTTTTTTCAATTCATGTAAACCAAATGCTTTGGGTAATGCTGACAGTTTCATGGGTAAGAAGTTAAGACTGTCTATTACCTTGATATGTAAGTCTCGCTCTACTGTCATGTACATTATCTTGGACCCGTTGTAAATAATTTTGTCTGGCCGTAATGACTGATCAACGAGGTACTCTAGCAGAAAGTAACCGTCATAACCTTTCATGTTATGAGCAACCACCTTGCAGTACTCGTGTTGTTCCGTAAATAACCATTGCCCAAACTGTTCAGCAGTATCATGTCCCTGGAAAGTGACTTCTCTAAAGCCACATGTCCCTGGACAAGGTCCCAAATCTTTCTCATCCAGATTTTTTTGACATTTTTTACAACGGCTACCGCATCTCTTACATACTGATTTGGCAGTCAATTCATTGTCAATACATTTTGGGCATACCGAATGAGCTAAGACAAAGTTGGGACGATGCGTAGTTCTACCGCACCATGACGTGTTGCAGTTTTTACACTTAGAACAAGACTTACATACCTGTGATGGTTGACAATCTGCGCATTCTATTTTCTTTTGCGGTATGTATCCATTCTCGCACTCACTCATATCATCCTGACTACACTCAAAATCAAAAAATATATATTTAGGTATAAACTTGTCCTTACATTCTTTCGCTCTTAAATAACACTGATGATCGTCCAACACATACTTTTTACAAGTCTTACAAAAGTATTCCCCACACACATGGTCCTCCTTCTTCCTTATGTCCGTCCTTAGTACCTTGTAACACCTGAAACACCTCCACCACTTTTCACACTGGGAAGGCCCACTGGGTTGACCTTTTCTCCTTCCATTTTTGTGTAAGGGTACTTTCTTGTGTTGTTTGTAACAATCATCTGACCTACAGTCCATGTTACAATCTGTGCACCTCAGAGTCTTGTTCGTTTTAGGGCAGTGGTCCCTCTTGCACACTATACATTTTTCTGCACACTGGTGATATTCCCTATTACTATAGTGTTTGAGACATTTTTCACAAAAATAGGAGTCGCTAAAAAACCCAGTGATGTTTGTTATGGCATGAAAGTGGTCGTCGTCCACCAAGTACACGTAGATACAGGGACGCCCGTCACTGCTAGGACCAGTAATAAATTTATTGCCTAGGCGAGCGCTGATGACCATCACGCGTACTCCTAGGATTTCCTCAAATGCCTCCACATCGTTGAGACTAGCTGTTCGGTCTATGGGTACGCCTGCCATCTTACACAGAGCCCTTGCCAGCTGTCCTTGGTGTTTCTTCTTCTTTTTGACAAGGTCGTTATAGTAAGACAAGGGGACTTTTTGATATTCTAAAACCAACTCCAAGCTACTTTTTCCCTGTCTGTTTTTCGTTACCTCCTCCCATTCTTCCTTGGTACACCTCTTTAATTTTGCCCAGCTGACTCCAATGGCCCTTGCCATACACATTTTATCTTCATTCTCAATAGTCACTACCGAGCGTTTTAAATCCAATGAAGTGTTTTCACCTTTAATACGTATGATATGTTTTCGCTTGCCTCCTTTAGGTAGGTCAATGGTCCCTATTATTATATCAAAGGTCTCATCGATCGAAAGTTCCTGGTTACTATTGAGTACCTTTTCGAGGATCTCCATAACTCTATTAGCGTCAAGGGTATCCCACTTCTGTAAAGGGACGACAACAGGGTTGTGCAAAGCATCGTGATATATCACGACACGACCTAGATCATTCCCCTGTAGGTGTCCTCGGGCCTCGTTAAGGGCTGCCTGGATCATGTCATGAAGTCCCTGCCTCACGTCTATTAACCGCTGACCATTGTACCGCTCATCCAATTTTACTTGATATGTTGTATCTATTGCTGCATTTTTGGCATATGTGCGGGTGTCCTTCTTTCTCATTGTGTATTTCAGTTTGTTGTCGTTCTGTAGACCGGAGGGTCCCGCCCGTGGCTCTTCCCCTTCCCCTGTCTGAACAAATGGATCGTCCCAATCACCATCTTCCAAACACAACCTTGCTGTCTCGTTCATATCGTCATCAAAAAGATCGTTCTGTAGACCGGAGGGTCCCGCCCGTGGCTCTTCCCCTCCCCCTGTCTGAACAAATGGATCGTCCCAATCACCATCTTCCAAACACAACCTTGCTGTCTCGTTCATATCGTCATCAAAAAGAAGGGCTTTGACAGCTCCATCAATTTCCTCCTGTATTTGTACATACTCTAGCGATACGACCATGTCCTCCTCGTTAAAAGTAACCGGAGTCTGGATACGTCCACCTAGGGTTTGCAGCACCAAGTCCATTTGTTCTTCGATAAACTCATTATCATATTCCTGTTGTCTCAGCTGGAAAAGTCTAAGTCTTACAGACACGGAATCCTGGATCCCCATGGTCGTTGCAAAGTCCATAAGCTCATCCGGATCCGTATAAGAGTTTATCATAACGTCCATTATTTCAGCCACAGCGTCCATGTTGCTCGATTGAAATCTGAAAACAGAATAGGTATGTTACCGAGTGTGTCTTCTTATATACTCTCCATTAGCCTCGTTTTGAGAAAGAGCTATTTTTAGATATACTAATTTAATACAGGCATACAATATATGAAATCGGGGTAAAAGGCACCCGCTGAAGTCATTTCTTTAGTCAGAAAATGGATTTTATCGTGTATTAAGTGAAATTTACTTTCGAATTTGATCATAGATGATAAGAACAGCCTCAATGACATTTTATCTAACAAGTTATCTCCAATACCTTCATACCTAATTTGAAAATTTTTATTTCTTGATTTAAAATGAAATATAGCGATAGTAGTATGTAATGTAATATATGAAATCGGGGTAAAAGACATCCGCTGAAGTCATTTCTGTAGTCAGAAAATGGATTTTGTCGTGTTTTAAACGAAATTTACTTTCGAATTTGATCATAGATGATAAGAACAGGCTCAATGACATTTTATCTAACAAGTGATCTCCAATACCTTTATACCTAATTTGAAAATTTTTATTTCTTGATTTAAAATGAAATATAGCGACAGCAGTATGTAATGTAATATATGGAATCGGGGTAAAAGGTACCCGCTGAAGTCATTTCTGTAGTCAGAAAATGGATTTTGTCGTGTTTTAAACGAAATTCACTTTCGAATTTGATCATAGATGATAAGAACAGGCTCAATGACATTTTATCTGACAAGTGATCTCCAATACCTTTATACTTAATTTGAAAATTTTTATTTCTTGATTTAAAATGAAATATAGCGACAGCAGTATGTAATGTAATATATGGAATCGGGGTAAAAGAAATCAGCTGAAGTCATTTCTGTAGTCAGAAAATGGATTTTGTCGTGTTTTAAACGAAATTTACTTTCGAATTTGATCATAGATGATAAGAACAGGCTCAATGACATTTTATCTGACAAGTGATCTCCAATACCTTTATACCTAATTTGAATTTTTTTATTTCTTGATTTAAAATGAAATATAGCGACAGCAGTATGTAATGTAATATATGAAATCGGGGTAAAAGACACCCGCTGAAGTCATTTCTGTAGTCAGAAAATGGATTTTGTCGTGTTTTAAACGAAATTCACTTTCGAATTTGATCATAGATGATAAGAACAGGCTCAATGACATTTTATCTGACAAGTGATCTCTAATACCTTTATACCTAATTTTTTTTTTTTTCTTAATTTAAAATGACATACAGCAACACTTGTATGGAATGCAATATATGAAATCGGGGTAAAAGGCATCCGCTAAAGTCATTTCTTTGGTCAAAAAATGGATGTTTTTCTCGCTTTTTAAACGAAATTCATGTTAGAATTTGATCATAGATGATAAGAACATGCTCAATGACATTTTATCTGACAAATTATCTCATATAGAGATAAAAGTTGAAAATCGACGTTCGGCGTAAATTCAAAAAGATTTTATCACTCAAAACTTGATTGCAATTTGTAACATTAGGTAAACAATTGTTACAAATTAGACTTACACGTTCATATATATGCAAAAATTAAAAGCCAGGTGTTTTTCTGCAGATGTTTTAAATTTTTCAAAACGGAAAAGTCACTTTAGATTTAATATCAAACAGTGTCTGGTTGCACAAAAGTAGCACATTGTTAAATCGAGGATTTCGAAAAGAAAAATTGACGAAGTTTGTTTCAGCATATTTATTTCAATTTTGGGCACCTCTTCTTTTTACTGAAACTGAAGGATGGATATTCTAAATTTACTGGAAATTATAGTTATGTTTCATGCGATAGACATTAACCTTATAGAAGCTTTACGTTTTCTTTTAACAACAGGGATAGGACCATTCAAGTGCAAAGAGATGCGAGTCTCTTTATTTCACTTTTCAGGGTCACAATGGGTGAAAGAAGACATCACCTACCAACCACCCAAGTTCACTGATAAACGATGCCAAGCAATGATCTGTAGGGTTAATTCTTTTTTCGATGCTTTAATTGAACAGAACTCCTATGATGCGTTTGTAAAATATAGCAAAGAACTTATAGCTCAATTAATGTTCTGTCTACATACAAGAAGTACAGATAAAAAACAATTACACATTTATTTACACCCTGAAAAAGATTCGAATGATAATGGCTTCACAAAGTATGCTGGTCCTGAATTTAATGAAATACACATTTTTTGTGGCAATATGAACTCAAAAAGACAGTGTGCCGGAACAATTATACACGAGATGGGACATGCAATATTGCCAATTGGGAATGGACATAACAATTTTTGGTTCACAACAACCGCATGTCTCATGGCTGCTGCAAACTTATTTGTCACAAATAGATCAAAAGAAATGCCCGTGGTTTCAATCACGGGATCAAATATACAATAATTCAAGTGTAGGTCAAAATGTGAAATTGTGTTAATACATGTATGTATGTAAAAAGAAAATCCTGTAATTCGCTAAAATAGTGTTTATGTGTGTTTGTGTGGGTGTGTGTCGGGAAAACTGTGTATATGTTTTTATATTGTAAAAAGGAATAGATTACAACGCTTTAAAGGTAGGTCGATTCATATTTTACTATCATATTTACTGCAGATTTTCATTGTGCACATTGAGAACCTTTCTTCTTTTCCCCCTGTACGCTTTCATTTTCTCCCCGTTCCGGTTAAATTTTCAGTCTTTTACCTCACTACCGTAAAAACCAGGGTTTGTATGGTAACGAGTTATAAGCGTTTACAAACAAGTGAAGTAAAACGGACTTACCTTTCTATAATCGAGGTTCCAACATCAATGATCTGGAAACGCTGTTACAACAATAAACTTTGTGCCATTTCTAACGCACACAACTTTTACTTTATTACTTAATTGTTTATTGATACCTAGAACCCCTATGTAAAAACTAAATTGCTTTAGAAAATATACTCTTCTTCCAACAGTATATTGCCTGTCAGGAGAATCCAAACACAGCTGAACTGCATTAAGCAAGACAGTTTTACTGAAAAAAAAAAGAAACTCCTGTATAGGATATGTTATACAAATGCTTTTCATAAGTATGATCTGATATTAAAATGTTCATTTTGAAAATAACTATCACATAACAGACTCTCACATTCCTCCGAAAATGTACATTCATCTACAAAACGTTTGCCTTTTATATAGTTAACAGACAAAAGCGTTTGATAAAGTGTTTATAAATTCCATGCATTTTTAATGAGAGGCGAATGCTTTGTCTGAATTTCTGCAGACGATTCTATACAATCGCGCCAGACATCACGCATTTTAATCAGCGGAAAGCGACCTATTTTGTAAGAATATCGACATTTTCTCATGCATTTTTAATGAGAGGCGAATGCTTTGTCTGAATTTTTGCAGACGATATTATACAATCGCGCCAGACATCACGCATTTTAATCAGCGGAAAGCGACCTATTTTGTAAGAATATCGACATTTTCTCATGCATTTTTAATGAGAGGCGAATGCTTTGTCTGAATTTTTGCAGACGATATTATACAATCGCGCCAGACATCACGTGGAAGAGTGTCGACATTTCTCAAACATTAAATCATTTTGATATGCGACTCTGTCAGGAGAGTATCGAAAGGTCTCATGAATTATAAAAAAAAAAAAATCAGAATTTCTAAGAAATCTAATGATCAAACCAACAGGGAATTTTATATTATGCCACCGCTATTTGGGGATCGTAGTAAGTTTTTCGCAAACTTTTCCATGTAGAAGCGAGGACCTAAAAGCTGAGCTCTTAAATAGCTAGCGTGCAGGACTTGAGATGGGTCGTGGCTTCGATCCCTGGCTAGGTCGAGGACTGAAAATTGTGAAACCATTTATTTCTCTACCACAGCTGACCGTAATAATGGTTATGTGAGACAGCAGTCAGTGACTTGGAAAGAAAATGATGCCCTGGTAAAAGATACTGCTGGAAAGCATGTATAGGTGCACTGGCCGCAGCGACTTAAGTGCAACAAAAATGTTGAAAACGGCGTTAAACACCATACGATTTTATTCATTAAAGTCAATACAAAACCTAGACTTTGAATGGTAAGGGGGGTAAAAGCGTTCACAGACAAAAGCATTTTTAGTAGAGCAACCTCTTTGAGAGAAAGTTCTCATGCATTTTCAATGGCGAATGCTTTGGCTGAATTTTCGGTTCTATACAATCGGGCGCCGGCCTGATCGGTCAAAACGCGCCAAAACACGCTTGGAATTGTCATCTAGCCTCGGCAGGTGGGAGGCAACGAAAGCCAGACAAAAGGTATGCAAGATTACGTCATATTGCCACAGACAGTCTGACCTCCAACAGACAAAGGCCTCTAACAATAGTCTGAACTGTCAAAGACAAAGGCCTGGCGCCTATAGTGCCGCAGGCAATTTGACCTGCATAGTGCCATAATTACTACTGATACGCTAACCATTGAGCTACCCGGCCCGGCTAAAGATTGAAGAGGCCAACCTTGGTCAACAGAAACTCCAAAATGCATTCATGGTTGCGTATGGTAGTTGCTTACAACTTTGATTATTGAAGAAGGGAGAGGCTAAACTTGGTGAACAATATGCATTCATGGTCGTGTAAGATAGGTGCTTATGACTGAAATTATTGAAGAGGGAAAAGGCTGACCTTGGTCCCTAATATTCACAAAGTACATTCATGAAAGAGGGAAGAGGCTGAACTTGGCCAACAATATCTGCAAAATACATTGATGGTGGCATATGATAGGCGCTTATAAATTACGGATCAATCAAAGAGGGGAGAGGCTGATCTTGGTCGACAGTATCCTAAAAGTACATTCATGATCAGGTATGCTTATGATTGAAAAAAGTGAAGAGGGGAGAGACTGACCTTGGTCGATATTATCCACAAAGTACATGTTTAGTTACGTATGGAAGGTGCTCATGACTAAAAGTATGACAGAAGGGAGAGGCTGACCTCTGTCCATAATATCCACGAAGCACATTTATTGTCACATACGGAAGGTGCTCATGACCAAAAGTATTACAAAGAAGAGATACTGGCCTTGGTCCATAATATCCACAAACTATTTTTATTGTCACGCATGGAAGGTGCTCATGACCGAAAGTTTTACAAAGGAGAGATGCTGGGCTTGGTCCATAATATACACAATTTTTTTTTTTTTCACATATGGAAGGTGCTCATGACCGAAAGTATGACAGTGTGGAGAGGCTGGCCTTGGTCCATATTATCCAGAAAGTGCATTGATTGTCACCAAATGGTAAGGTGCTTATGACTGAAAGTATGACAATGTGGAGAGGCTGGCCTTGGTCCATAATAGCCACAAAGTGCATTAATTGTCACGTATAATAGATGCGCAACTAGTCCGCGCAGACTGACATTGGTCGAAGCATTTTGCTATTGGTGAATTTTCTGCATGTCAGATGACTAGTTTACCTCATAATTCAGTCAGTTGCTAGACATATTGGATTTTATGGATCTATAATTATGTGATGTCTTGCGTTGTACAGTGCATTACTGAGATGCATTATATCCTCTTTTGCAAGAGCATGGCTAATATCTATCTGTGGGATAGACCAAATGTACCAGAATAGAGTAAGCATATCCTCTTACCTGTAAATACAAGCACCACGGCGGAGGCGTCATCGCTCGAATAATTCAAAGACGAAGTACAAAGTAACACCAAGTTTGCAACAATGCTGTAAAATGTCAATCTCTCACATAGCTCTGTCACAAGAATGCATCCAACTGCAATCAGTTGCTCTCGTGTGAGTCCTCTCCTTCTAGATTCGGCTATTGTTGCTTCCTCTCTTTCATTACTCCTTGCCATTCCGAGGATGAAAACTAAATGTAACTAAGGTGCGCTGTGACCGAGAAGCAGTGATTTTGTGTTATTGTGGGACAACAACATGGCTTGGGGCCTGATAAGAAACAATACAATTTTAATGGCGATCACTAGTAACTCTACCACCTGACAAATTGTTAGGCTTGTGCGTATTCAAAGTGTTCGCATACAAACACCATACAATCAATCAGTCTGTGACTACAGAAACACCCTATAGTTCTTAACACGTGTCATCATAAACGATATATGGTTTGCAACACGCGAAAAGGGGCATTCGGACATTTGCGTAAAGTGTCGTCTCGGATCAGCCTGCGCAGTCCGCGCAGTCTAATCTGAGACGGCACTTTACGACTACATTAGGTCTTGTGCTTCAGTAGACATGCGATAAAAGGAAAATTACATAAAAACGGAAAGTGTCGTCTTGGATCAGCCTGCGCGGATTTCGCGACATTTTACGCAAATGTACGAATGCCCCTTTTCGCGTGTTGCAGGCCATATAGAGGCGATCACATACTGTTTCAGATGGCCGAGTTGTGACGAGTTGGCTTAAATGCTCGGCTTCGACGAGATATCTTTTTTTTTGTGACAATATGCTATGTTACAAAAACTGACATTTCAAAGAAAAAATAGACTAATCCCTTACATTCAAATCTCCGTCAAACCTGTATTAAGCAAGCATCTTAGTGACACCCCACCGAATGTGCTTGCTTGAGACAAGGGATTGCTGAATACAGGTATATTTCAACGTGTTTGTCTTCTTTGGAAAGTCAACAGTTGCTTGCTTTATACATGCTGGTTGCGAAATACAGGTGACCAGTGTCGTCAAAAAGACTGGTTAGAGACAGGTTTTACTGTTGTTTAATTATCATTTTGAATGTGTTAGGGGATAGATACTAGTCAGCCACTAGCAAAGGAACCTAGATAGGTTTTTTTTTTTATTGTGCGAAGCTGTATCAGTTGTCTGTTGCCTTACTGATGGTATTAGCGTCTAATGAATAAAAAATTATTTGTGATTGGTAAAAAATGTGGACATGTTTATACTTTGGGCCCCATTTATGAGACCAATATACAAGGGTTGCGACCGTTGATCGATATCCCGCCGCGCTTTTTCACGCTTCAGCAAATGGTTACGATGGGAGACAATCCTTTTATTGTACTAATTGGTGATACAATATTTTATTTTCTTCGTTACCCTATAAACTATTACTGTACTCTCTTCAAAACTATGCAAAACAAAACAGGAAAACGAGGCAATTGCTAGCGAGGTTGCTTTCATTATCTCTCTTCATATTGAACCTGAAAGAAGATCACAAAACATTAATTATACATATTAGAAATGCGACATGCAAATAATTATGTATTGCTTGATATATTTATTTATACGTGCACCAATATTCGTTGTTATTATTATTATTATTATTGGTGCAAGTCTGATCTTGATCTATATCATGAAGAGCAACTAGTTCTGTGCAGTTTGATAGATTTATTCAAAGATGTTTCAAAGATATCGTAGCTGCCAATGCAAGTATCCATGCCTGCCAAGAGTTTCTTTTCTCCAATTCTTCGCACAATACTCGTGTTTTCTCCAAGCCACTGGCTGCTTTTCCACATAAAAGTCTTCGATACAATGATCTGTGGTGAGAGAAAAATGAATCCTGTATCAATGACTATTATTCATCCTGGGAAATGGAAAGAACTTGACCCAGCTTGGGGTCCGAACCAGCGACCCCCCTCCCCCATGTTTTCAAGCCCTGTATGTAACCATTTGAGTGATCGACCGTATACTAAAAAAACCCACTTTAGGATTAACTTCATGATAGTTTGAAGAGACTGTTCATTGAAGTAAAAGACCAGAATCCTTTTAAATTTAATTGGAATTCTTTAACTCTTTACCGGATAACACAAAATTTTAGTAGAGCCCATATTGCAAGCATTTGCAGACGACAAATTAAAGTTAGTTCAAATGAAGGGAATCGTCTTTGAAAGAATAGAACACATTGTAGGAAAAGGAGAAAATGCTGGTTACCAGCATTTTCTCTTTTTTCCACAATGTTTTCAGATGTCATCTCTATTACAGTCGCTCACACACGGAATAGATTGGAATCCTTAAAACGGTTTCTTAGAAATTAAACTTTTTAAAAGAATTTTCTGTAACCTTATTTCTGATTTCTCTCCGAATACTTCCTCGCTAACCTTTCTTCCCTCCCCCCACTCCCCCACCCCTTGCCCCTCCGTCATGCAGCAGACGACTCCAACGCGTCATTATAACATATGGATCATCAACATGAATTTAGGTTATCATACTTGAAATATATGAAAACAATGTGACAAAAGGAGAATTTGCTTGTAACAAGCTATTTTCTACTTATTTGTCGCAATTTTTTCAAGCGTGTTCATAAATTATTCCTTCTTTTAGACAGTCTATCCATTTCTACAAAGGTATATAACCCCCCTGTCCCACCTAACCGAAATTCGCAGCGAAATAATACCGAAAATTCGGATGGCAATTCGCAGTATTCGTAGTATTTTTATTCGGTGAACTCTTGTTTGAACGATTTTTCACTGATAGTGCACCGAAAAAATAACGAACTTGTAGCGAATACCTCGAATAGCCAACGTCATTTGTCCGAATTATGCCTAATTTCGTTCTGAAACCTCGACGAATTCCTGCCGTTTGAGCAACGACTATAACAAACATCGAACGTCCACCAATCGCTTAAACCGCATACTTAACGAACCCGCATAACGAATCATGTGCGACATTCAACTGAACATACTGAGTATATACCCGTAAACTCTTGGCGGATCAGATTTCATCATGTTTTTGCCCCTGAATTACATGTATGTGATAAATATTCCTTTTTGCTGCTAGTGTTCCTTGGTTCAGCAGCCTTCAGCAGCTTCTACCTTTATAAACATTTCATTTTGGAATTTTAGCGCTGCTATCAGCTGCTGCCTCTGTTCATTGGAGAGATGTGACAAACCCATTGACTAATTTCAATTTCAACAATAATTGTAGATATTATATTGTTGCGGGAGACCACTCCTTCATGCATGGCTTCATCCCGATTTGAATACAACACCTAACAACTGCGTTAGGGAGAATTCTCTTTAGCTCAGTGGTTATGGTGTTGGCCTTTCGTCCGGGCGTTCTAGGTTCGAATCCGTTCCCTGTATTTCTGCCATGCATCTGTTCATTTGTTTCTTTGTTACGGACTTCGTTCGTAAGATGGGGGCTCGTCCGGGATTGGCCATTGAGCCATTATTCCCATTTGTTGTCCAAAAACGGACTTTCTACTTAATAAGGCTTTGAGTCATCAAAAAAATGATGACTTTAAGAGGGGGTGTGTTACGGGAGACCACTCCTTCATGCATGGTTTCATCCCGGTTTAAATACAATACCTAACAACTGCGTTTGGGAGAACTCTCTTTAGCTCAGTGGTTATGGTGTTGGCCTTTCGTCCGGGCGTTCTAGGTTCGAATCCTGCCCGTTCCCTGTATTTCTGCCATGCATTTGTTCATTTGTTTCTTTGTTGCGGACTTTGTTCGTAAGAATATACAGCCCAGCATCTGCAAGGAGTATGAAGCTATCACCCAAAATACACGATTCATAAAATGGAAAAACCCCGCTGGAACGTTGTTCAAATGGCAGTTCGAACGGCAGTCGCTGAAAACACGTTACGGAATCGATATTAACGTCCGGCGATCGTACTCGAGAAACAGGAGTTGTTGGGGACTCGTTGACCTTTTCGGTCCGGCCGGTACGTTAACGCACCTTAATCGATATGAAAGCGGTAGACATTCGGTGCGAACATGACGATTATTCAAAACAAGAATTTGCTGCGATCTATTCACGACAACAGAACGAAAGGCCCGAAGGTCAAACGCACGCCTACCGATCCCTCTGCGGGCCTTAACCGAACGCATTCCGAAAATTATGATAGTTGCATTCGTCGGAAATTTTTGTGCATGCACAGAAATATTTTTGAAGGACAGCGAACATCGCCGATTGCCGAACGAAAAGCAACGAATACAAACCGCTGGCGGGACGAACATTTAACGAATACGCCGAATTTAATTCGGTACGCATTCGGTGAAATTTTCGGCTTGGTGGGACGGGGGTTGGGGGGGGGGGGGTAAAGAAGTATTTAATTGTCGTCTGCTACAAAGTCGATTGAAGACGCAATGAGTTAACCCCTTAAGAAGATAAAGATCAGACTGCACAGATCGTGCAGTCTGATTTTTATTCAATACTGTGCGATACATTGAGACACTTTTTAAAAGTCCTTTTTATCGCAACATTTGGTTTATTACACTTTTGGCTGGAAAATTACATTTTTCAATTATTTATTTGACAGTTTAACCAGTCATCAAACAGGCATCTTTTTTTTAAACAACCCTGAGTAGGTAGACTTTTTAAAACTTTGTTGTAAAAGAGAAAATCAGAATTTTCTCCTTTACCCACGATAGTTTCTACAATTTTAAAAGAAGAAAAAAAAAAAAAGAAAATGATTTGAGCTAAATTGGAATTGTCGTCTGCAAATTCTTTCTGTATGGAGGGATTCAGAATTTTGTCGTCTAGTGCAGATGTAAGGGGTATCATTATTAATTAGACAAAAGATATATCGGATGTTTCGTATAGGACATCTTTGTCGGGGCATGTGGCTCAGTTCTTCTCCACACAATCCTGTATTATAACAACCTTGAAAAAGAAGACTTTAGAAAACAAAAATAAATACTTACAACCAACATTTTCTCGTTGTATAGCACCGTTTCACGGGACTTAGGTTGCTTTATCCACAAGATTATCAGTATTTTATTTTTTAGCTGGCTAGCCCTGGGAATAGAACCCACGTCGTCAGATGTACCGAGAATTGTCGCTCGAAACTTTTGCACTCTACCATGTGAGCTTTTCCAACAGATCATTCTTCTGTAGACTTCCATAGTCGAGAAATATCGCAATAACTCCAAAGCTAAAGACTATCAGACCAATTTGCTGAGATGTTGTGTCTCAATTAATCTGATTGCTAGTCTCAGAATTCAGAATTCTGACTGAAGATAGAATGGCATGTGAATGGATCTACAACCCCGTAAGTCCAACTTAAGTCCACTCCGATCTCACCGAGCTCACAATGAATATTTATGAAAATAGTGCAATAAAGGTGAAATGGCTCCCCCTTACCGACTTTATCAATATTTTCAGAATAATTAATATTCGGTTTTGATTACCATTTGGAAAACTATTTAAAAGACGAATTTTGAAAAAGAACCCTCATAATCCCTATAGATTGAAGTTGATGATTCGCGTTGTTGCGCAATACTAGCTTTAGGCCTATGTGATTAAAAAATTCTTTAACAAAACAGCGATGATTAAAGGAAGAAAATTAACAAATAATCTAGATTGAATTTAACAGACTCAAACTTTTTACTAATTTTCAACAAACTCGATGCATGTTTTATTGATACAGCGAATTAAATTCCCATTTAACTCTTAGGCTGCTAAGCGTGACTCACTGACCTTTTACGGACAGTGTAGATCAAGATCAGACTACAGAGAACGTGCAGTCTGATCTTGGATCTACACCGTCCGATAAGGAGATATTTTTACCCCTAACCATAAGTTTGAAGTAGCATTATTCGGGTTTTTACCATTCGCTTGAAAGTTTTATTTAAGTTATTTCAGCAGGATAAGGGTTAATAGCTCATTGAAGACCAATTCTCATACCATATGTTTGTAGTCTTAATTTATCGCCCCCGTTTTGTTTGTTCCGAGGACGTCACAGTCCTAACCCTCCTCTGTAAATATTGTTTCTACGATTAAAAGTCGCGAAACCAACAGGGGTCGAAATGACTCATCGGCGATCACATGACATGTTGTCAATTCTTACATCAGCTTAAGTAATCGCCAGTTCCGGGAATGGCTTAAATGGTCAGTATCGACGAGATATCTTTTTGTGACAATATGTTTTGTCAGAAAAATTGACATTTGAAAGAAGAAATAGACTAATCCCTTAATTTAAGTCTCTGTTGCACAGATCAATTGTAAATTGTAGCAATCAAAGTTCAGATACCCCCAGAAGGAAATCAGTTTTCAGATAACGCTTCTGAAAATATGGCTTTCAACTCTTTTCCCGATAACAAAATTTTAGACTTGTCCGTCCAAATTAAAAGAATATAAAGACGACAAACTTTCCAAGTTGCTCATATCATGGCATCTGTGTTTGAGAGGCTAGAATACATTGTGGAAAAGGAGACAGTGTTGGTTACCAGCAAAATTCTCCTTTTCCCACAAATTTTTCGAAAATCTTCTTCCTCAGGCTCTTTAAATCTCAACTGTTTGGTAAAACGTAATTATAGCCGGCCATAAACGTAGAGCAGCTAATGATGAAGAATCCGTCCTTTTCTAAAGTCTCAAGAAATCGTCTTCTGTCCATAGAGGAAACAATCGAAAGCTCTCTACAAGTTGAAAAAAAAGCAAAGAACTTTTCGGGAAAGAACGGTTTATACTATGAGCCATGCTCTGTGAAAAGAGGGCTTAATACAATAGCATTAAGTATCGACCCAGGCCAACCTGCGCAATCCGCAACAGGCTGGGCCGAATCTTTTCGCTATCGGTCAATTTTCTGTATGTCCAAGGACCAGTCTATCTCATGATTCAGTCGGTTCTTAAGTCGAAATGGATTTTATGGATCTATGATCATGTGATGAATTGCTTGATATCATGGATCACGGAGATGCATTAAGCCCCCTTATGCCAGAGCATGGTTCATATAGTTTAACTTTGTGTTATATATATTAACATGTTAGGCGACAGACACTAGTCAGCCACAAGCCAAGAATCCTAGACACTGCTGTCTGCATTATTTTGGCAGAGAACAGAATAAAGTACATATCACTATTGTCTGCACTAGTACCTATTAAGGTCTACTGCCCCTAACTCATCGGTAAACGTCGACGTTTTCGTAAAGGCTATTCGGCCAATCTCAGCAGCTTCCGTCTTTTGATATGAGAGTTGGGGACCGTAGACTCACTAACTCATCGGTAAATATCGTGTAACATCGACGTTTTCGTAAAGGCTATTCGGCCAATCTCGGCAGCTTCCGTCTTTGAATATGAGAGTTAGGGGCCGTAGACCATAAGTAATGGCCAAGGATAACAGTGAACGAAATGGCCAGCTGTGGGTTCGAACCAGCGACTCCCTGCTTTCAAGCCTTGTATTTGCGATCAATTTCAAAGCGACCGTATAAGCAAAAGATACTAAGAAGAGATAGTTCATTACATTGGAAGACAAGAATCCTTTCGAATTTTATTGGAATTCTTTAACTCTTAACCAACCACTCGACAAAATTTTAGTATCGCCCATATTGAAAACAATTGCAGACGACAACTTAAACGTGGTTAAAATGGAGTGAATTGTCTTTGTGAGAGTAGAAAACATGATGGGAAATGGAGAAAATGCTGGTTACCAGCATTTTCTCCATTTCCCACAATGTTTTCAAATATCATCTTTATTAGTGTCTGTTGAACACGAGATTAATTGGAATCCTTAAAACAGTTTCTGAGAAATTTAACTTTTTTTTTAAAAGTAGCTTTTTTCTAACCCTATTTCTCTCTTCTTTCCTAATACTTCCTTACTTTACCCTCTCCTTGCAGCAGGACAAGGTTAACACATCCTTATAACCTACGGATCTTCAGTATGTTCCATAGTATATAAAAGCGTATATATATAAAAGTATATATATGTGGAAACAATGTGAACGAAGGAAATTAACTTGTTACGTTGTATCCATTCCACTCTCACCGCAAATTATTGTTTCGACAATGTCTTATAAATGTAAGCAGCCACTGGCTTGGGAAGAATGCTGTGCGAGGGAAATTAGCTTGGTATGTTATATTCATTCGATTCTCACCGCAAACTATTGTTTTGACAATGTTTTATGAATGTAAGCAACCAATGGCTTGGGAAGAATCTTGTGCAACGTACTGGTAAAATGAATCACCAGAAAAGCATCGATGAATTGGTCGACGCGACATAATTGATTTAATGTTGAAAATGGCGATAAACACCATAAACAAACAAACAAAACAGACAAACAACGAACAAAGAAATAATGAACAAACCAACTACAAACAAACAGTTTTATATTATTGTCTAGGAGTTTCTTCCTCATTCATAAAGCAGATTTTTTAAATTTACCTAGCAATCCCGTCTTTTGACAAGAATATTGACTATTGGAACCATAGCGGAAAAGGGTGAAAATAGTGGAAACCAGCATATTTTCCTTTTTCGTGCAATGTTTTCTACACAATTAACAACAGCAGCAGCAACGCTAACAATAATAAAAACAAGAGGGCCACGATAGCCCTGAAGTCACTCACCTGAGCCTTTTGACCAAACATGATCCATTTAAAATCTCTTTGAGATATTATGACAAACATTCTAACAAGCTTTCATAATTACTGGACTGAAAATTTTGCCTCTAGCTTGTACACAAGCTTTTTCTAGACTCATCCAAGATGTCATCAAGACAAACATTTGACCAAGTTTCATGGATATTGAATTTAAATTGTGGTGTATAGAGTGTACACAAGGTTTTTCTAAGATTTGACCTAGTGACCTAGTGACCTAGTTTTTTCACCCGACCTGACCCATTTTCAAACTTGATTAAGTTGTCAACAAGAAAAACATCCTGACCAAGTTTCATGAGTATTGTACTGAAAATGTGGACTCTAGAGCGTACACAAGGTTTTTCAAAGATTTGACCAAGACTTGTGACCTAGTTATTGACCCGACGTGACCCCTTTTCTAACTCATCCAAGATGTTATCAAGAAAAATATTCTGACCAAGTTTCATGAGTACTGCACTGAAAATGTGGCCTCTAGAGCGAACATATTTTTTTTTAAAAAGATTTGTCCCAGTGACCTACTTTTTGACCTGACGTGACCCCTTTTCTAAATTCTCCAAGATAACATCAAGACAAACATTCTGACCAACTTTAAAGAGTATTGGACTGAAAATGTGGCTTCTAGAGTGAACCTAAGGTTTTTCTAAGATTTGACCTAGTGACCTAGTTTTTGACCCCACATGACCCATTTTCGAAGTCATCCAAGATATTAACAAGGCAAACATTCTGACCAAGTTTCATGAGTATCGGACTGAAAATGTGTCCTCCAGAGCTTCTACAATGTCTTTCTAAGATTTGACCTAGTGACCTAGTTTTTGACCTGACATGACCCATTTTCAAACTAGTTTGAGATATCATCAAGACAAACATTCTCAACAACTTAAAAGAGTTTTAGACTGAAAATGTGGCCTCTAGAGCGGACACAAGGTTTTTCTAAGATTTGATCTAGTGACCTAATTTTTGACCCAACATGACCCATTTTCAAACTCGTCTGAGATATTATAAAGGCAAAGATTCTAACCAAGTTTCATGAGTATCTGACTAAAAATGTGGACTCTAGAGCGTACACAAGGTAAAAGTTGACGACGCACGCTGCACGACGGAGTACGGACACAGCACGATCAAAAAACCTCACCTTGAGCACTTCGTGCTAAAGTGCACTTCGTGCTCAGGTGAGCTAATAACAACAACAAGCACTCCCTCAATTGAGATACATTCAAATTGTTGTCTGTAAATGCTATCATTATGGACCAGTCTGAAGTCGTGTTCTTTAGTAAAGAGATAATCCTTATATTGCTTAACTCTTTGCCAAAGAATCCCGGGTTTTCACGACTCTGAGAAAGAGGCCTTTTGAAAACATTGTGGGAAAAGGAGAAAATGCTGGTAACCAGCATTTTCTCCTTTTCCCACAATGTTTTCTACCCCCACAGAACAAGTTTCAATTTTTGAGTCACGTTAATTTTGTCGTCTGCAAATGCTTTCAATTTGGACCAGTCTAAAATTTTGTCGTTTGGTAAAGAGTTAATAAGTGAAATGAAACTTTCAGGCCCAAAGTGAAAACCAATTTTTTGCTATTTCAGAGACATATTTTGGGGGAAAATATCTTCTTATCGGACAGTGTGGATCCAAGATCAGACTGCACATTCTGTGCAGCCTGATCTTGATTTACATTGTCCACAAAAGGTCCTTGAGTCTCGCTTAGCAGCCTAAAGGCTAAGGGTTATCGTAGGTATACTTAGAATACATCTATCGGATATTTCAGAAAAGACATCATTGCCAGGGCATGTGGTCTGGCCCTTCACAACACATTCCCGCTCTGTAACAACTCTGAAAAAGAAGGGTTTAGAAAACATTGTGGAAAAAGGAGAAAATGCTGGTAACCAGCATTTTATCCTTTTCCCACAACGTTTTCTACCATTTCAATGACAAATTCCAACATTTGAGCCACATTTATTTTTCGTCTGCAAATGCTTTCAAATTAGACAAATGTAGAAATTTGTCGTCTGAATAAACAGTTAATTGACGGATACACAGACAGTCTGCCCGTTAATTGATCCTTTAACAAAACCCAGCTGTAAGTTCTAGGATTCTGTGTTTACTGATGGTTGAATAAAACGTAATTTTGTAAAGTTTTAGATTTATAAGTAACCGAGTCTGTGTGTGTGTGTTTTCGATTGTTCAAATAGCCTTTTCACAAGAAATTAAATGGTATTTTTTATTCACCCTTAGGCTTCTGAGCACGACTCAAGGATCTTTTGTGGACAGTGTAGATCAAGATCAGACTGCACAGAACGTGCACTCTGATCTTGGATCTACACTGTCCGATGAAGAGAGATTCCCTTCCCAACCCCACCCCAAAAAGATACCTTTGAAATTGTAAATTTGGGTGTTTACTATCGGCCTAAAAGTTTCATTTCACTTATTTAGCAGGATAAGGGTTAAGTATTGTCATGATAAATGGGGTATGGGCATTATCCCGGCCTTTCATACTAGGCTTTCCGCGTTCGAATCTTGTGATAAAAGTAATAAGCTTTAAAGGATCGATTGTTTCGGACCCAATACTGTTCGAGTTTACCGGGGTAGTAACCACGAGTGAACTTGTTTCACAACATGAAAGGATATATTTGTAACAACGGTTCCAAATATTGTTCTAATGGTCAATTCCAAGACAAACTAGCTGATTAAAATAGACGGTCTTGCCTCCCCAACTAGATCGCTTGTCTTGAAACTCAAATTTAGAACTGAGTTTAGATCTGTTTGACGAACACAGAGGTCCCGATGCACCGGAAATGAGTAGTGGAACGGCCATTGACATAGAACACCTGTTTGTATGCTCTGTCACCAAACTAAGAGCCATTCAACGCTAAGTATGTATCTATCTATTTCTACGACTGGAAACACAATCCGCGATTTTTCTGCCACGAGATACGAGATAGCTACCATGATAATTTTAGAAAACTATCGCGATAAATTAAAGTTTGTGGAAATTTTATGGAGATAGTGAAAAGTTCCCTGAAAAAGATATCACGATAAACTTACTATTTTAACGCAAAATTTCTCAATCGTGCACGAGGCTGACATTCGAGATAAAATTATCGTGATAGTTCTATCCGTTTCTCGATATCTATAAACAGAAAATTCATCATTTGGATGAGCTCGATAGTTTTTGACTTCACATGATTGCAGTAAGTAAAATTTCCAATTATTAACAATTTTAGCTTAATTGGTAAATTTTGACAAGACTCGAAATGAACAGAATTCTGTAAAATCACAAAGACGACTCGAAATGCCTCCTACGAACAACTTTAAAACCATTCAGGGAAAAGGAGAATTCATAAGGTTGTAGACGAAGATGTTCCGAAACTGTATCTAATTACAGATACCGTTGTGGGCACGAAAGCAAAAAAAAAATTCATAATAACAGTTAGAATTATCGCGATATTTTTATCGTGAACATTTTTATTATCTAGATAATATTTCCAGGGAACTTTGTTTTATCACGACAGTTCTCTTAAATTATCGCAATAGCTATCTCGTATCTCGCGGCAGAAATATGCCACCATAGCGATGCACCGGATACGAGTAGTGGAACGGTCATTGACATAGAACACCTGTTTATGTACTCGGTCACCAAAACACGATCCTTTATACGCCAAATATGTAAACTCGACCAATTTCGACGACTTGAAACGCAATCCTTTGATTCTATAGGCTTGACTAAAACAGCGGACGGTATAGATCTAAGATCAGGGTGGACGTTCTGAGCAGTTTAATCTAGATCTACGGCTTTCGCACACACCCCTAATTTTGTTTATGCCACTGAAGGGGTTATACCGACTGTCTGGATATGTTAACTGCAGATCACATAGATGTAAACAAAATGTTTGTAAACAACCTCTTGATAATGGATTGGTAATGGTAGTCAATACCATAAAGCACCTTTAACCCTTTAATACACGACAAAATCTTAAACTAGTCCAAATTGAAAGCGTTTGCAGACCACAAAAGAAATTTTGATTAAATGATGAACTTCGCCTTTGAAAGGGTAGAAAACATTGTGGGGAATAGGAGAAAATGCTGGTTACCAGCATTTTGTCCTTTTCCAACCATGTTTTCAAAAGCCTTTTTCGGGGTCGTCAAAAGTCGAGATTGCGAAGTAAAATTTTATTTAGATCTACATTTCTCAGTCCTAATTCTTATACATCATACAAAAAGAAACTGGCAATATTGAAATGACAATCAGAAATATGATTACTTACCGAATTAGCCGAGCCCCGGTAGCTCACTCGGTAGCATGCAGGACTTGAGAACAGGGGGTCGTGGGCTCGATCCCTGGCTACAACCCCTGGCTCGGCCAATTTCTTTCCGAGGACTGATGACACTGCGACAGTATTCATTCCTCTCCCACCGCTGACCATTGTTTCGACGATGATTATGTGAGAAAGCAGCCAGTGGTTTGGAAGGAAGATTGCGCGGAGTACTGGTAAAAGAGACTACAGGAAAGCATTGATAGGTGCACTGGCCGCCGCGATATAACTGAAATAATGTTGAAAATGGCGTTAAACACCATACAGTCAATCAATCAACTTACCGAATTGGAAAGACCTAAGATGACTGGTTCAGTATACTACTACATGTAGATACTGTAAGAAGCGCATAAAGTTTTTTGTTTCATGAGAAGAAAGCACCATGGTCCATGCACATTGATCGAAGCTTTTTTTGTGTGTATGTGTTTATGTGTGGGTGGGAGGGGGGCTTAAAATTTTAAAGATTTCGCTTGGTCGAATGAAATAAGCAGAATAGAATTAGACACAGAAGTAGATGATGATTTTTTAAATTAGGGCTAAGAACTAATGAGTCATTGTTCTAGAAATTCAAGTGTTAACTACCCCCCACCCCCCAATAAAATCTACATTTTTTTGTTCAATTTTACCACATACATGTACATGTACATCGGACAGTCCACTCGTATCGTGCATCACCTTTTTAAAGAAAATTTACAAGTTATACACATAAGCACAGGGATACTCCTGAGGGGCTTCAGATAAAGGAGCAAAAACGGTATAATGACGAGACATAATATTTTTTTAGTAATTCCACCTCTGTATACCTTAAATTCAAATAATGCCTGTTTTTCGAATGGTCCAAAGATTGTTGTGGCACAACCTTGTATCAGATAAACCGCCGGCTTTATTTTGACAACTGGTCAAGTCAGAGAGGGGTAGAGAAATATTGCTCTTTTGGTAGTAAAAGATTTGTCATAGTGTTCTTACGAACAAAGTCCGTAACAAAGAAACAAATGAACAAATGCATAGCAGAAATACAGGGAACGGGCAGGATTCGAACCTAGAACGCCCGGACTAAAGACCAACACCATAACCACTGAGCTAAAGGGAATTCTCCCTAACGCAGTTGTTAGGTATTGCATTTAAATCGGGATGAAGCCATGCATGAAGGAGTGGTCTCCCGTAACACATCCACTCTTAAAGTCATCATTTATTGATGACTCAAAGCCTTATTAGGCAGAAAGTCCGTTTGTGGACAACAAATGAGATTAATGGCTCAATCGCCAAACCCAGACGAGCTCCCATCTTACGAACAAAGTCCGTAACAGAGAGACAAATGAACAAATGCATTGCAGAAATACAGGGAACGGGCAGGATTCGAACCTAGAACGCCCGGACGAAAGGCCAACACCATAACCACTGAGCTAAAGAGAATTCTCCCTAACGCAGTTGTTAAGTATTGTATTTAAATCGGGATGAAGCCATGCATGAAGGAGTGGTCTCCCGTAACAATGTATGAAATCTCTATGCGGGTGGTGGAACAGTTTTAAATTTAACCTTATTTTGAAGATACATCCTTACAGCCAGAGAGCAAAAAACGCGATTAAAGTTTGATAGACTGTAGAATGGTTCAGAACTAGTCAGCTGTGTAAAAGTAGATAAATTAACGATATATATGGTGAAAGGGATATAAACATAATTAAATCGAAATTCTTCTGTTTAAAACCGAAAACGTCATAACAGTGAGTTCTTTGATGGCATCCAGAAAATGAAATGCATTTTCTACCCCGTCGTAATCTATGCAAACCTGCATTCGTCAGGGGCAATATTTGGCATGAAGACACAAGAATGATTATAGTTTGATAAAATAAAGATGAAATGGTTTGAAAACTTGGAGAAAAACGAGTCTAGATCTATCTTTAAAAAAAAGTATTACAAAGTTAAAAAAATGTGAATGTGCTCTAATCTTAAACGTTTACCTATTTCATGATAAAAAAAAGGGATCGTTTCGATTATTACAGGCTTCCTAAAGTTTCACTAATGAGCCACAGAGATAGTTAGCCTATACACAGCAATACCTTAAAATAATAGTAAAAATCGGTAAAATGAATCTGGAATATACAATGCATTCTTTATCCTCTGTTAGACACCTTTCAGTGGAAAAAAAAAACATTTGCATTTTCGCAAAGAAGTCTAAAATATAATTGTAGCTCTAAATTTAGAGATAAACCATCTGATTGATTTAGGCAAAATGTCTTATCCAATCAGATGGCTGGTCTTTGAATTTATAATTATTAGTGAATATGGTTCTTGAAAGATAATTTTGGCTACCATAGATACCATAGTCTCGACAAACAGGATACAAATATCATTTGTCTGGGATAACTTTTCGTAAAGAATGGTAGGTTTGTTCCTTTTTCAAAATGTAGTTTCGTACAGGGTGATCCTTGGAGGTGGAGAAATCGCAGAACAATCGCTTTGCATTTTTTCATCAGGTTAAAGAATAGTGTCCATTGGAGTATCCATAAGTATTATGGTCCAAGGTCAACATGTAATTTTGAGACTGAAGAGCAAGATCATCACTTAAATTAATACAGTTTATCTGAATTAGCGCAAAAGATTCAGAACATTGACTCTGAACCTTGATATAACGGTACATTGTGTATAGAGAGGCTGTCAGAAATACGCGGACACACAAAGGTTACTGCTCTTAGTAATTATTCTATTGGTATCAAGAAGGAAAATAAACTGATAATACTCGCTGGTTCCACAGGTGATAAATATCTGTGTTTTTTGTTTGTTTGCGTCATGACTTTGTCAAAGACTCGGGATAGGACTAAATCCTGACCAAACATACAGCGTCATGTTATAAATGAACAACCAGTACCACTCTAGCCTCCCCCGCCATCAACTAATATTAAAACTAATATTTGCTAAACTGTATCTCTTTTTTATGAACATTATTTGGAATTAGATCCTTAGCGATAAGAGAAGAGGGGTGCTTTTCATATCCGCTAACAAGATTTGTGTTAAATGACACACAAGATTTTGTTTCGGTTCTTTCATATTCCAAACTTACGTTTACAATGAAGTCAGGTTATTTTACAGACAAAGGTATTACCCTTAGAAGTTCAGATCTCATGAAAGCAGACCTATGCGTTGTCTTTCAAGCCATTTGACATATTATGTCCATTTAGTTCTTCAGTTAACCTTTTTTTGATTAAGATAACAGGAGTAAGCAAAATTCAAATGACTTTTCCTCGTTATATAGTGAGTGCTGGCAACAAACAGATGTGTAAAGCAAACACAAATTTGCCATGCTATCTGAGAAGGGGTTTTAAAGCATCGGCAAAAAGTATCGACCCATGTCAGCCTGCGCAGTCCGCACAGGATGACAAGGGCCGAAACTCTTTGCTATTTGTAAATTTTCTGGAATGAAAAATTATCATTCTACTTCATGATTCAGTTGGCTGATAGACAAAATGGATTTATTGATCTGTGATTATGTGGTGTCTTGCTTAGTATAATCAGTCACGAAGATGCATTAAGCCTCCTTTTGCCAGTGAATAATCAAATAATTGTATTGCAGTCATCAGTTTGAAAGAGTTCAAACGATACCAATGTAATATTGTCTTATTTTTCTGTCTTTATGGCATCATAATTTTTGTGCGGCTCTCAGGGCGCTATTTACCCAGCTATTCACATGTCATCCCCTCGCCTAATCGCCCATGCTGTCATGGGAATTAGTGTAACTTTTCATGTCACAGACTCTTTGAGAAAAAACGATGCAAGAATTGGTAGTTTGAAGTGCTTGGGATTAACCAGTGACGTCACTGGTCATGTGTTCATCACGTGTCAGGTTGACTCGTATGCCTCAAAGGGTTGTCGCAGTAGATTTCCTGGAACTATAAATATTACTGTAATGCTTTGAGTAGAACATTTAATTTTTTGAAACTCAGCTGAATTTATCTGTCATTTTCTTTTCATTACCGAAAAAGGATAAAAACCGGCCAATTCCAGAATCATGGTAAGTGTTTCTATCGTTTGACTTTTTAAAAAAAAAAACTTTTTTGTCTCTGTTTAATTGCTTTTTGTTGAAGATTTCTTTTTATTTAATTTAAAATCGTAACCAATATTGTCTTAATACAGATTGAAGACCAAGATGCACATCCGTGCAATCTGATTTTGGTTTACACTCTCTGATGTCACAATTTATCGTTTACTTTTTTGGAAACAATCCTAATGTTTAACGATCTACAGGTAGAATTAAAAAGGGAGAAAGTGCTGGTAACCAGAACTATAGCCCCATTTAATTTGTCGTCTACCTAGGTTTTTTAATACAGACGAATCTAAAATTTTGTTGTATGGTAACAAGATATATACTTGATTTAACAGGTCGCATTTTAACATTTTGTTGCGTTCATTATTTGCGTTCATTATCTAGATTTGGTGGGATAAAGGTTAATATTATTTAATCCTTGTCAGAAAAACAGGAGAAAATAAACGCTTTTGCGGACGGCATAAATCAAGATCAGACTCCTCAGAGGGTGCAGTCTAATCTCTGGTATTTTACCATCCGCTTGTTTAGCCAAGAATATACGGAAAAACTCTTTCATTCTGTGCTTCTGTGCATTTTTTTTTTCATTCGTCACAATAGGCCGAGTTAATATATATGAGCCATGCTCTGTGAAAAGGGGTCTTAATGGATCTGCGAAAAGTATCGACCCAGGTCAACCTGCGCAGTCCGTGCAGGCTGACCTGGGCCGAAACTTTTCGCTATTGGTCAATTTTCTGTATGTGAAAGGACTAGTCTACATAATGATTCTGTTGATTGTTAGACAAAATGGATTTTACGGACCTACGATCATATGATAACTTGCTTGGTATCCTGCATCACGGAGATGCATTAAGCCCCCTGTTGTCAGAGCATGGCTCATATTTTGATGTTAAAGAGTAAAGTAGTTTGTGACTATAGTACATGTACGCCCAGTTCTACGAAAATTGCTTCGAATAATTCTACCGAGCTAAAAAAAACCAGTAGCTTGGGGCATGGAGAAGAAAACAATTAGACAATTAGATTGTTCTTTAACTGAATGTAATAATCGAAATATTATATAAATATTTTATCTGGTGAAACTGATGACGCCTTTTTCAACCTTTAGCTTCTTTCTTCCTGCAGAGGGTTACTTTTTGATTCGTAGCAGATTACTTTAGAAAAATAGCGAGACCGGTGGAAATTTTTCTTTATTCTTGACCAGATGACAGAATTTTAGACTTGTCCTTAATGAAAGAGCTTGGCAGAAAGCAGAATGAAGGTGGCTGAAATGAAGGAATTTGTCATCGATGAGGTAGAAACATTGTGGGGAAATGAGAAAATGATGGTTACCAGCATTTCCCCATTTGCCCATAATGTTTACAAAATCCGTCTCCTACGGGTCTAATGCGAATAGCGCTGAAATCTACATAAATTATATTTCCAACTTCAGGTTTTTTTAAAATCCATTTTGGGGGGTTGGGGAGCGTGTGATGGGGATTCAGAATATCTAATAAAATATCGGACTATAATGATCGGAGATCAGACTGCACACTCTTTACAGTCTGATCTTGATCAGCATTATCTGCAAAAGCTACTTGTAGCTACCTTTAAAGCCCAAAGGGTAAGACGAAGATCATAAACATTGATCATGACAGATTAGACGGATCAGCGAACTTGATTTTCAATTATGATTTGTTATGTCAAGTCCCTAGTGATTTTGCCCTTCTCTTTACCAAGTTGATCCCTTTTAGCACAATACGCGAATATATCCACTTTTGCGGACGACATAGACCAAGATCAGACTGCACAAAACGTGATGTCTGATCTTGGATCTATACCGTCCGTTTTTTTAGTCTAGCCAATATGATAGAAATCTATCAGTTTCATTGGAATGTATTTAAGCCGTCGAAAAAAATCGAGTTTATATATAAATACATTTTGGCGCTGAAGAAATTAAGAATTTCACTTGTTATGATATTTTTTATATACCATGCATTTGACATCCTTTGAAAACCTTGTGTGAAAAGGAGCAATTGATTGTGAAAAAAACTTGCTCCTTTACCCATAATGTTTTAAAATCATTCGATGGAGCAGGTTTTTCTTTATTTCATTATCCGAAATGTTTCTTTTCTGTGATATTGTAGGATATTAAAAGGTAGTATTTTTCAGTCGGTTATGTAAAAGATTGCAACTGTTTGAAGCATCAATATTTCCTTGAGGCAAAAGATTTTATATAGACCATTCTACGGCGCGTTTATGTTGATTTTTCTATTACCGCAAGCAAAAAAAGTGTTGATCGAAAGATTTTTTTTATTCTATATTGGTTATTTGAAAGTTAGCCGTTAAAAGGAAACCTATTGGTATAAATATTAACGTCAACTTGTCAAAGGAAATTTGCTGGAAGGTACCAATCTAAAGCAAATACTCTTCAAACAGAAAATTAAAAAAAAAAAAATCGTACTTTGCTTTAAGTATTAGTGTATTTCCTTTATACTAGTTTTTCTTTGAAAAGTTGGGGCCCAGTGACTCTGTGGTAAAGGTAGTTTATTTGTAATGCAGAAAGCCAGGTACGGTCCCAGCTATCAGCGATTGTCACTTTGGTCTGTTCTTGAGCATAGCACTGTATAGCCACAGCCATGTCAGAACAAGGAAAGCCATGAATAAGTGATCTGTTAATTTGATATCACCGAAAGTCATTTAAACTGGTGATAGATACCGTCTCGCATTTTTAAAAAATGTTTTTCTCTTTTAACCTTGCTTATAACGTACTAGCTACCATCGACCTCTTTCAACGGGCGAAAGCACAATCCAATAAAGCTCAGAAAGATTTTATCTTACAGGCTTGACTAAAAAACTGGATAGGATAGACTAATCCAAGATCACATTCCGTGAAATCTGATCTGATCTTATGCCGTCCAAAATAGTCCCTGTTTTTTCCTTGTAGCACTGAAAGAGTGTAAAACATCGTCTTTGTCACAGAGCGTGGAAGGCTCATAGCTTTACGTTCGTGGGTTCGATTTTCCTTGACCGATTTCTTTTCCTCTAAAGCTGGGCTTCACAAAACCCCTCCAATCGACGCTCCGAGTCTTTAAAGCAATCACTGGTTTTATAGTTTGTCGGTATCACCTGATAAAATTTAAAATTCCCTCAAATTCCATTCTAGTTAGGATTAAGATCTTGAAGCAATTTGCTGAAATGACGTTAGACTTGGACTCAAAAATTACTGATATCATAGGGATCCATTTTTATCACATAAAACCTCCTCCGGCAGTGTATTAAACCCATGACTTATTTTTGATAATACACTAGTGTATTATCGTTTTTTGGGTCCCGGTTCTGATCAGTTTTCAGTCGCGAGCGCGTGAAGCCAGAGAAACCAACCACAGTTTGTGCGGGAATTTGTACTGTTACGCCGTCTCGGGGAAAAATGATGTCATTGTTGCTAAGACGTATACGCGTGGAAAGTTTTTGATTTGCATGTTTGATAAAAACCAAGAATTGCAGCGAAAGTCTCTTAAAATCAATATTTTTGCGGAAATAGGTGGACTTAACACCTCTATAAACTATTTCACTCTTCTTTCGGTGTAAATGTCAGAGAACTATCTACCTGTGTATGTACACATTTGAGACAAAACTACAACGTAAACATGGACCCGTGAACGGTATAGAGGCTAAAGGTAATGATGCGAGATGTTTTTCTGTCTGTCATTCGTTTAATGTGAAATATAGAATCTCACATTCGTGTTTATGTATTATCATTTTTATCAAACTCGTTGACTAAAATGTATTTGACGCTCGCCAAGGCTCGCGTCATACAATTTTAGTCAACTCGTTTGATAAAAATGATAATACATGAACACTCATGCAAGATCCTCTATATAGCAATGCGTCAAGCTTGTGCATGAACATATAATCATAATTATTATCTGTTTCTACCATTAGGGTTGTCAAGACATAAAACATGAATCTAAACCGACACGCGCATGTGACATGTATGTATGACGCTTTCAACTATGTAATCGATCTCGCTCAATTACAGTTTAAATTGCTTGTTAGGACCCATGTCCTTAATTGGGTACTAAATTGTTTGAACTTACATGGATTCGTGCTAACAAGGAGTCGTTTATTGGCGTTAGAACGTAATATCTGACATTACCACGATTTTCATTCAAGCCCTTAGGCTCTTAAGTATGACTCAACATGCTTTTACGACACAGAGTAAATCAAGATCAGACCGACGTGCAATCTGATCATAGATCTACACTATCAGATACGGTTTAATCTCCATGTAAAAAAAATGAAATCGCATCCAGTGAGGTTTTTATGCTATCTGCCGGTAGTTTTAAGTGTTAGCCTATCACACCAATTGTAGACGCAATTTCCGTCTTGGTTAAGACAACTTTTGGAAAGAATAGGACAAAAAGGGAAACTGTGCGTAAGGAGCAATTTTCTGTTTACCACAATGTTTTCATGACTATACATGTATTAAATTCTAATTTTGTCTAAAATATTTATACTCAAGTCGTCTGCTCCAAATCTGTCACAGCTAAAACTGCGAAATAAATTGAATAATCAAATACAAGCCATTGGTATAATCCAAAATACGTAACTTTAAGTTTTTTTCTTCGCCGTCAAAAATCCTTCGATATCGAATAGCGTAGATCCGGGATCTGACTGTAGCCTGCTGTCTGATCTTGATCTATACTGTCCGCAAAAGCTCAATTTGTCGCGCTTTTTAGCCTAAAAGGTTAATTTCTCCTAATAAGTACATGTACAGTTTTACGTGATAGTCTATTTTTGGCAAACCAGAATCAAGCACAAAATGGCACAATACAGAAATATTGGAAAGAAAGAAAACATTACCTCTAGAAACGTTGTAGGAAGGGCAGCAATGGCTTGCAGCGAGCAACTCCTCCTTTTCCTTAAATGACTTTTAAACGGTGTCTTTTGGAGGGGCATTAAACATCGTTTTGTGGTAAAAGATAAGAACTGTTATAACACAGACAGAACTGGGGGATCATATATTTACCTTGAAACAAAAAGAAAGCTATGAGTGTTTTGAACCGGGGATAGGGGTTGGTGGGGCTGGCCTTGGTTTCAGTCTGATCATTTATTCCATTGATATCTTCTGTCGTTTCTTTGCCAAAAATGGTAAGAATTGTAAGATTTTTGTGCAAGACCTAACGTAGACCGCAATGAGAATACTGCCTTAACCCTTTACCACAAAATCTCGAGTTTTAATTACCCTAAGGAAGACAGCTTTTGAAAACATTGTAGGAAAAGGAGGTAATGCTGGTAACCAGCATTTTCTCCTTTCCCTACAATGTTTTTCTATATTTCCTAAGAGTCATTTCGGTTTTTGAGTCAGATTTAATTTGTAGACTGCAACTGCTTTCAATCTGGACAGGCCTAAGATTTTGTCGTTTGGTTAAGGGCTAAGGAGTGAATAGAAAATTGTAGACGCCCGGGCTAAGACCAGTGGGCGAGGGTTCTTAACTTCTTGTAGAGAGAGAGAATTTGTAGCCCATCCCATTTCACTGAAAATGAAATAAAATGAGCCATGCTTTGTCAAAAGGGGACTTAATGCATCTCTGTGCTGCATTGTACCAAGCAAGGCATAACATAATTACGGATCCATAAAATACACTAAGTCTAATAAATGACTGAATCTGGAGGAAGAGTGGTCCTTGGAAATACAGAAAATTAACCAATAGCGAAAAGTTTCGGCCCAGGTCAGCCTGCGCGGACTACTCAGGCTGACCCGGGTCGATGCTTTTCGCAGATGCATTGAGCCTCCTTTTCAGAGAACATGGCTCGAACATGTATAACCCTATAACTAGACAACCCGTGTCTATACGACCCTAAAGAAAAAGGAGTTTGAAAACATTTTTGGAAAAGGAGAAAATGCTGTTAACCAACATTTTCTCCTTTCCGCACAAGGTTTTATACTTTTTCAAAGACAAGTGTTATTATTTTTGCCACATTTCATTTGTCGTCTATTCTAATGCTTTAAATATAATCAAGTCTGAAATTTTGTAGTCTGGTAAGGCGTTGAACTGAATATAAGCATTAGTTACAGTTGCGAAAATAGGAATACTTTCATTTTTTGTTGCAATAAAGACTTTTAAATTGGATGGAAATGCACATGTGGATAGAATCTTTACAAGTTGAGTCAAGTTACCTATTTTGAAGAAGTAATAAGCGTAAAAAGTCGTTGACATAGAAACCAATATTTCTTAGATCACAGGTTTTCTTCTTACAGTTTTCGAGTATTTCCTTTGAAAAACTACATGTTTATCTGATTCTCTCTTTCAAGAAACGACAAGCGTTTGAAAGGGAGCGTTTTCCATTAAACAATAAAATAGTCTGTGTATTGTTAAGTTTTCCATTTTTTGTCCCATTCTGAATAATACAAAGTAAACCGTATATGCGTCCACTGAAACTCCTAAGAATGTTTTTTTTTTTCCGGTGGGTTTGATTAAACAAGCGGACGGTACGGATCTAGATCATACTGCACGTTCTATACCCTTATTTCGCCTATAGCGCTGAAAGGGTCTTTGAGAATGATAAAATAACCATCCGTTTCATTGTTAAGAAAAAAAAAAACGATGTTTCTCTATCCTTTTAGAGATGACTATTGTGAAGCAAATTCTAGTAGGTCCATCAAATTTCAAAATTTTCTTCCATGGACTTAAAAAAAAAGGGGGGGGGAGGGAACTAATAGTGTGTACTGCTTGGAAAAAATTCATTTGTAAATCTGAATCGTGATTATTTTACTTATATTTATTGCCTTCATCTTGTTACTATATTCGCAGTTTTTGAGTTGGGCTTAATGCACCAAACGGTTCTATCACAGAAACAGGAGTGCAAACAATAATATCGCAGTGCAACCACACCAAAGCTTCCTCGACATAAAATTAAAGTCAGTGGCGAATACATATAATTATACCTCTTATTGAAAGAAACGATATGAAGCTAAAGGTAAACATGGCAGGTTGTCTAACCAAATATGAATAATCTGCGGGTTAAACAGGCGTACTTTTTGCTATACTAAATTTACTATTTCAGCTTCATAGTCGAAAACGGGACTTTGGTTGAAGGCATATAAATAAATACTTAACAGAACAGAATGTGAAATATGGTCTTGAAACTATACTGTCCTCTTGTTTAGTTAGGCCTTTCTGGGTTTCATTGAATTTACTTTTAGCTGTCGGAAGAGGTCGACTTTATATGAGCCATGCCCTGGCAAAAGGGGGCTTAATGCATATCTGTGATGCATTATACCAAGCATCAAGTCATCACATAGTCATGAATCTATAAAATTTATTTTGTGTAACAACTGTCTGAATCATGAGGTAGAATTGTCCCTTGACATTTAGAAAAATGACAAATAGCAAAAAGTTTCGGCCAAAGTCAGCCTACGCGGAATGCGCAGGCTGACCTTGGTCGATACTTTTTGCAGATGCATTAAGTCCCCTTTTCACAGAGTATGACTCATATATTTTGCGCTGAAAGATCTCGGTATCCGAATGAATACTTGATTTAACTACCTACGCTTTAGCCCAACGTTTCAACTGACCTCTTTGAATGCAGTTTGAAAACATGATTTTTTTTTCTACATGAATAGGTGGGTAATCGTCATGGGTAAAGGAAAAATGTCTCGTAAGGAACATTATCTCATTTTCCAACAGTGTTTTCCGAAATGTTCTGCCATAGAACCGAAAAAGTTATCTTCAAGGTGGTAATGCGGTAACAAAAAGTTGCAGTTGTTCAATGCACGTGTGTAACACAAGTATCAAAACTACCAAACTCGTGTTCTTTGAACTAATATAGCATTTACGACCCAGATATAGAAACAAGACTTTCCTATAGATTTGGTTTACGGCTCCTATGTTGCCTGAATAATTCTACTTAGCTCGATAAATAGCTTGTAACAAAGTACAGGATGGGTAGATATCTTTTTTCGAATTGTATAAAGTTACACGAATTTGCATGATACTACACGCAGTATCCAAAGTGTCTTATTTTTTTCATTTTAACCAAAATTTTCTCCTTTTTATCAATCTTTTCTACCCTTCACAGAAAAAAAACTTTTTAATTTAAGTCACATTATGACAGAGAGAGAGAGAGAGAGAGAGAGAGAGAGAGAGAGAGAGAGAGAGAGAGAGAGAGAGAGAGAGAGAGAGAGCTTTCAGGACTGAAGCATGAACCTTTCAGGACTGGAGCATGAAAACCTCAGATCTTACTCAACTAGTTTCATCAGCGTTCCAAATACTTAGAAAATTAAGATTTCAAATATCAGTTTATTTAAACGGGAAGGAATTGTTAACAGCTCCAAGAACTAATAAGGTACTCTATTAAGCGTAAGTCAGTAAAGTTGAATAACTCTGAAATACATCATCACTGTGTTGGTAATCAGGGGAACTAACTCCAAAAAGAGTCACTGGAATTTTGAGCCCTCAACACATCCGGGAACTCGCGAGCTAGAGCCTTCGACAGAAGAAAAGTAAACAAAGGTATGTCTGGAAGAATTTTATCAATATTTATTTCTTTATTAGCAATCTATGGAAAAATCCGGTAATGCTTTCGTATATAGATATGATTTAACGTTATTCCTCGTTAGGACTGGTCGTGGAAATATGCAGGGTTAGAATATAATTTTGCCACAACTTTAAAGCACAGAACTGAAAATCAACCAATTCCTGTCAACACGGAGACTTGGGGGCCACAATTTTATCAATAAATATTGACAAAATCTTTCGATACATACCTTTGTTTACTGCTCTTCTCGTGAGTTCCCGGATGTGTTGAGGGCACAAAATGCCATTGACTCTCTTTTGAGATATTTCCACTGATTACCACCCGTGATCATACTCAACCGAGTAAGGTATGGGAAAAAAAACTTCCTAAGGACTGGTCCTGATTGGAGGGGAAAGGTGAAATACAGTTCAATCTCTTTCTAAAATGTCCAATAGTATCACTCGATACTTTGATCTAGTGCGACAAAACAGAGACCTTACAAGGACATAAGATAAATTAACGTCTTTAATTGACTTTATCAGCTGGCATCCCAACCGTAAATCAGCCAATTCGGCATTTTTTAGGTAAAATAAACCCAATTACTGGATTTGAAGGAGTGGGAAAGTCAGGCTAATTCTGCTCTCATTCGCGCCTCTCCAGATCACCGTATAGGACTAATACTATATTTCATACCAAATTATCCTCATTAACGCCATGAAAACGAAGACAAAAAAGGAAATATGACTAAGCCATGCTCTGGCAAAAGGGGGTCCAATGCATCCCCGTGATGCATTGTACCAAACAAGCCATCACATAATTTTGGATCCATAAAATTCATTTTTGTCACAATCGACTGAATCATCGGATAGACTGGTTCTTTGACATGCAGAAAATTTAAAGATAGCAAACGGTTTCGGCCCATGTCAGCATGTGGATGCACTAAACCCCCTTTTCACACAGCATGACTCATATACACAAAGAACGACAGCTAAGCAGACAGGCAGACAGACGTACAACCTTTCGTATGTTTCTAATTATCAATGATAGAGAGAGAACTGGAGAGAAAATGGGTAGCATTACTTTAATAATAAAAGGCTATCGAGAGAGGAACTTCCTACACTAAAATTAATTGAATAACAACAACAGCAACTAGATTTTCGGGTGCTCTATGCCCATCTATACCCTGTTCTAAAAGGGCGTACCATATTTCACCTTTGATTTCTGGGGGGGGGGGGGGGTCATACATTTCCTCGATGAGGGGTTTTGGAAATAACCACGTCAGGGGAAGAACCCAAGAACCAAGCTATGACCTGTTCTAAAATGCAGTACCAAGTCACTTTCGTAACCTCCTTGCACAGGCACACCCAAGGGCAGAGACCGGCAGACAAGTCTCGTATCACATATCTATAACATATTATGTTATTTTCCAAAATAGCGCCAACTTTTTGAAGAATTCGTCAAATGAAACATGAACGATCACATGTCCATACAAATATCACTTTTTTTTTTGGCTACTGTAGGTGACTGATTTGGAAAATATAAAGGACGAAGGAGCCATTGCTTGTAGCCGGCAACTCCTTTATTTACCACTATTAGAAATGAGGTTTCCTTTCCTCACGCTGTTTGTTTTTTGAGTTATTGATTGAACAATTTTCTGAAAATTGACTGCACATAACGACGACAAAGTTCCGCCACTGCGGTCTTGCGTGGCTGTTTGGTCAAGATGATAGAGTTCGAAGTTCGATTCATTCAGCTGCACTAGGATTATCCCTAGACAAGACACAGCAGACCCACGTCACAAGTATTGCATAAAAAAAACGAACCATAAGACTATAAAGTGAGCTTGCACACTGCTGCAAACGGCACCGACACCATGACTCTCATTTAAGTTTCTGTGCCAAAAATATCACCTCGACCTCTTTCTACGGCTGAAAGTACAATCCACGAAAAATTAGGTTTTTTTTCCAGATCCCATAGGCTTGACTTATGAAACAGGAGGTATAGTTTTGAGATCAGACTGCACGTTCTGTGAAGTCTGATCTTGAACTATGCCGGCCGCAAAAGCCATTGATTCTGTACACGGCGCTGAAAGGGTCTAGATTTAATGGTCTTTTTTTTTTTTACGACGTTGCGACGCTTAGGAATTTTTTTACAAAGTTATTTTAAGATATCCGTTTTAAAATCTATCACCTGTGCAGGCGTCACTTGGGACCCCGTGTCATGGAAATTTCCCAGTGCTTTTGGCTTTTGACGCCTCTTAAATGAATGCTGTGGGAAAAAATATAAAAACAAAAACAGAGGACTTGAAATAAGATTTGTCTAGATGATGCCGTAACCAACGAAGAAATTGCCCAGTTTCAGTAATATCTTCATCGTCACAATGTTGTCTTGTATATTACTACACACAGAGCTTAATGTGGATGCATTGTTACAGATATAGCATAAGGAAAAGAGACATTCCAATATTGGATTTTGAAGGTGAAGGGTTAAAGTCGATTGCTGCATGACACGATCCTTGTTTTCCCACCCAGTCTTCTGTAATTATTGAAATCGTTTGTCTCTTTATTACACTGCAACCTGCAGACGACTTTTACACATCTTGCAGCATACGACGTCCGTAAACATTGTTGCAATATTGTTCAAATTGAGCAATTTACTTTTGTCACAATGTTTCCACGGACGGTTAATGTAACTTATTTTTAATTGATGCTGATTAGCCTAGGTGTAGATGTAAATTGGAGGAAGAACACAAATGACCCATGCTCTGTGAAAAGGGGGTTTAACTTATTTGCAAAAAGTATCAACCCAAGTCAGCCTGCGCAGTCCGCGCAGGCTGACCTGAGCCGAAACTTGTTTGCTATTGGTCAATTTTCTTTATGTCCAAGGACAGGCTACCTAAGAATTCAGCCGATTGTTAGTCAAAATGGACTTAAGGATAGGGCACCCTAATGGGATTTGTGTAACATCGTCTTTCATCGCCAAAATCGTACGGATTCGGCTAAGACTCGGGTAATCCATAATCGATGCGGGGAAGCAGCGTCTATCGGTCGATCGATTACGGATTACCCGAGTCTTAGCCGAATCCGTACGTTTTTTCGGCGATGAAGAGGCGATGTTACATCAATCCCAGTAGGGTGCCCTATCCTTAATAGATCCATAACCATGCTTCACGGAGATGCAGTAAGCCCCCTTTTAATAGACTATGGCTCATTTATTTCAAATTGTCCAGAACATCTGATAAAAAGTGTAGTAAGATCAGAAAAATCATTTTATCAAATCTGGTCTTAATCTATATGTATTGTATCTGAAAAATGGCTAGAAGTTTGTTTAGCTTGTTAAAAAAAATGATAAAAAAAAAAACGTTGCATGTAGTGGGCTATTAATATCTCGAGATCCTTTATGCCCTTTATAAAGAAAATGGCACCCTTATTCGCCTTTAGCATTCTGAATAGAGTTCCAACTTGAGATTCTGAGACTGAACATATAATTGGCGGGGACTGAACATCTCGTCCAATCAGATGAATAGCCTGAGATTATCAATAGTGGCTACAGGAAAAGACAAGAACACCACAAGCGAGTGCAAACGATAGGCTACAATTGCTTTTTCAGTGAGCATTCGATGTCGAAAAAGGAACATTAGAGTGTCAAAATTGCTTTGGTGCTTCCTGCCTTCACTATATGGGTTTTCCTATATCTTTATAATCCGAGAGAGAAAAACGCTGTTGAAACTTTAGAGTGCGTAGAATGGTTCAGATATTGGTTAGGTGTGTAACCATAGATGAATAATCGATAAATATGGTATAAGGAATAAAGAAACTCATGAAATTTGTCTTCGACTTAAAACCGGAAATGACAACAGTGGTTCCTTTGATGGCCCTGAGAGAACGAAATGCATTTTCTATCGATCGTAATCTGTGCCACCTTGCAAACGTCACCGGCAACATTTGACATAAAAATACAAAGTTGATTATAGTTTCGTAAAATAAAGATGAAATAGGTTAAAAAAACTGGCTGAAAACCGAGTAAAGATGTATCTTCAGTAGTTAAGAACCAGCCCAAGTTTGAAGTAAATTTCTGAGCCGTGCATCTCCGTGATGAATTATACCAAGCAAGTCATCATATAAAGATGGATTCATAACATCCGACTGAATCATGAGGTAGACAGGCCCCCTGACATGCAGAAAATTGACAAAAGCAAAACTTCAACGACTCAGGTCAGCCTGTGCGGACTGCTTAGGCTAACCTTGGTCGCTACTTTTTGGAGATGCATTGAACCTCCTTTGCACAGTGCATGTCTCATCTTCCAAAATGACAAGGGAGTGAGAAAATGTGAAAGTTTGCGAACGATGACGTCGAGGCAGACATAAACAACGACATGGCAATGGAAATACGTCGGTTTAGCTGAGCTAAATGTGAAAGCAGACAATGACAGAGAGTGAAGCATTGTCTATTTTATGGTCACACAATTAGACACTTTGTTGCCAATGTCTGATGGTACTTAGCCATGCATCTAGATTAGGGGTTGTCTGGAAATTCATACGTGATTTCCGTCTATGTGAACTTGGTCACCGCTGAATCATCCGGCGTCTAAACAAAAAGCACTAAAGAGTTTATAGCGATACTTACATTTGGCAGTGAAAGCCCAAGCTCGCCGTTACTCAAGTACATGTAGATTTCGCAGAGAGGGAGAGAGAGTAGATCAAGTTTAAGCTGCCACAATATTTTCACCATATTAAGTCATTGGTGAAAGGAAAATCTATTCCATGGCCTCGACCACTTGAAACAAACAATCAAACACTTAGTCTTCACTTTCCGATGTAAAATGGTACTTAGCCATGCATTCAGAAAAAAAAGATATCTTCTTCCGTTTATCTGCGAACATGATCAGTGCAAAATAAACAAAAGTTCGAAGTGGTTTATTGCGTAACTAACATTTACGCTCCTAGATCTCATTCAACGGTCAAGGTTACTTGAATCAACTAATCAGACATTAAGTCTTCAGTTTTCAGCATAAATAGTTAATTTGCCATTCATTTAAAAACAGAGCTTTTGTGAGGATATTACATCTAGTTCAGTTTGAGAGAACTCGATTTTTGCAGAATCAGCTGACGTCTTAAAGTGACTTTCAGCCAAATTTTGTTTCATATTGTCTTGGGGGGGGGGGGAGGGGGGGGGGGGGGGGGAGAGAGAACAAAAAAAACCACCGAAAACTGATTAATGTATTTCTCTAACCCTGTTCGAAAACATGGGCTTTTTCTTTTAGGTCAGTCTGTAAAGAACGTGCAGGCCGATCTTGGATTTGCGTAGTCCACTTGTTTAGTCAAGCCTACATGTTAAAAGTCTTTCTGAAATCCAGCGTGTTGAATTTCAAGCCGTCGAAAGAGGTGGATTTTATGAATTTGGCGCCGAAAGGTCATCCGCGTGTAAAGATGGCTTTAAAATATGGCTAGGAATGTATGTAGGTTATATACACACGGCTGATTCAGTGAGTAACCCAGTATGGTTTTGAATGTCTTCGGTTCCAGTCCCATCGAAAGAATTTTTTTTTCAGCATTTTCTGATATTTTTTTCAAATTAAGGGTAAAATGTCATGTCCTTATAATTTTTCCTTACAAAATATAAAAACTCTCTTCTCCCAAAAAGTGTTTCGGGCAAAAACTTGGTTGATGCCCCTTTAAAACTAAATTCGAAACAGGAATATATATTGAAAGCATGAGAATTGTCCCATTTTTCCACCATATTGTTTCTGTTAAATTTCTTGTCCCGTTTGTCACGTGGCGGCCATTATTTTGTAACAAGATATTACTACACTCTAAACACAATGTTCAAATCTCGTTGCGTGCATAGCTTGACGATCTATGGTTCGAATCAGCAACGGCATATAATTTTTACAGCATCTTTATTGTTTTGCACCAACTAGGAGAAACAGATGTACATGAGCCATTCTCTGGCACAAGAGGGTTTGATGCATTACACCATTTTCTCTAACAACCGACATAATTTTGAGGTAGAATGGTCTTTGAACATGCAGAAAATTTACCAATAGCAAATAATTTCGTTTCAGGTTATCCTGCGCGGACTGCGCAAGCTGGCCAGTTTCGACACTTTTTGTAGAAGCGTTGAATCCCTTTTTCACAGAGTCTGGCTCATAATGTTTCATTCCAAGGTTCTCTTAAAGGGTCAAAACCTGGTTTTTATGTAGTTTTAAAAACAAGTGTAAAATAGTTTATTGTCTAATTGACATTTATCATTGATCGCTTGTTATCCTAACTGTAACTCTGTACTAAACAACAAAATTTTAAACCAGTCCAGATTGTAAGCATTTGCAGACGACAAAATAAATGTGATTCAAAAATTGAAATTTGTTTTGGAAAGGGAAGAAAACATTGTGGGAAAAGGAGAAAATGCTGGTAACCAGCATTTTCTCCTTTTCCCACAATGTTTTCAAAAGCTTATCTTTCTCAGGGTCGTTAATAGTCGGGACTATGTGGCAAAGGGTTCTAAACCATCACATATTGAAACATACTATCTGCAGAGAACCACAGAAAACAAGCACGTTAAATATGGGTTATCATACGTTAAATTTAAGTATCTGGTTCTGCATGCAATTACCCATTTGGTTTACGTAAAAGCTTAACTCTTTCAAGGTAAAATATATAAGCTCGGCCTTTTTCGACAACTTTTATAAAATACAATGAAACTTGAATGAAGTCTTTTATCATGTAAACTTCACTTAAAAAGCGGATAGTGTGAATATAAGATCAGCCTGCAGACTGAATGTTCTGTGCAGTCTGATCCTGATCTATGCCGTCTGCAAAAGTGTGTCTCTTCTCCATAGCGCGGCTTTCGAAAGAGTAAACCTTACTTGTCTATATTAGCCTATATTAGCACTTGTAGGAAAGCATTTCAAGACGGCATTTTTCATGTGGTTCAAATGACGGACATTATCTTTAAAGATGCCCGTCTACAGCCGGTGAGCAAAAACGCTGTTAAATTTCAAACAATTTAGAATGGTACAGAAATCAGTCCTTTGTGTAAACATGGATAGATTACTGACATATATGGTGTAACTGAAAAAAAGAAACACGGAGATTTGTATTAGAAACCGAACATTGGTCAGAAGAAAACTGGCTGACGATCGAAGCTGTAAACAATGGCGGTGCGTCACGGAAATTTATCGTTGGTTTCCGCCTAGGGTCGGATACGGTGTAATTTGCATATAGGCCGCGACCTCCGTCTGAAAATCGAGGCTGCAACAGAGAAGCCTTTGTTTACCTCATAATACGAAGGGCGAAGGTCAAATATAGTCACGTGACAGAATGCATGATCATCATACGAATCTACCCGAGTGTATAACGGATACATCGGAAATCTTCGATTCAAAAACCGGAAACGAGTCTGTTTACATGGAAGGCCGCAACTCAGCGAAATGCATTTTCTATCGACCGTCATCTAAGCAACCTTGCAACCGTCAGGCGCAATATTTGGCATGAAGATATAAGAATGACTATAGTTTGATAAAATAAAGACAAAATGAGTTAAAACTGGCTGAAAATGAGTATAAGGGTCTCTTTAATAATGAAGATTATATTGTGGGAAAAGGAGAAAATGCTGGTAACCAGCATTTTCTACTTTTCCCACAAAATTTTCCAAAAGATTCTTCCTCAGAGCTATTAAATTTGGGATTGTGTGGTAAACGGTTAAAGCGGCCTATTTAGTCTTTATGCCGTAAATCAAACTTTCTTGTAAAATACTGATAAATACAACATGACAGTTTTTTTTTTCTTTTCTGTTGAATAAACTTTACGGTTACATTAAAAAAATGCAATTTTGGACGTTTAGATAACGTGATGGTTGTTTTGCAATCGGTAACTCCGTTTAGTTTATTACATCAGATATGACGTCTTCATACTGATTTGAAAACGAATACTGGTAATCAACGAGTTTTATCGATCACGTGACGTTCTCGCAAGTCTTTTGTGCGAAATCTAAATTATCTTTAGGGCATGTAGCCCATTAAGAAAATACCATTGAAAAGTACTTTTTTTTTTCTTACTATCTTACTATTGCCTTTCTTCCTTACTGATGATTTGCCTGCTATCGGCTTACCATAAATTTAGTGATAAATTGATTTTTAAGTTTGGCAATGTAATAAAAATCTTAAAAGCACCATTTAGGGTCAACGACACAGTGAGAAAATGTTTTCGAACGCCCTCTTCCCATGAAAAAACAAAGACTGTTTGGTGAAGGATTAAAGGTTAACTGGATTATCTTGATGCTCTCGGGTATAATATTTCGTCTTGTAACCAATAGCTTTTTTTGTCCTCTGTGGAAAATTCAAGCTGAATAGATGGAGCTATAATACTGCTCAAGCCCATTAAACCTGTGCCCGATGACAAAATTTTAGATCAGACCATTTCGAAAGCATTTGCAGATGGCGACTTGAATGTGTCCGAAGTGAAGGGATTTGTCCTAGAAAGGGTAGAAAACACTCTGGGGAAAGGAGAAAAATGCTGATAACCAGCAGTTTCTCCTTTTCCCACAATGCTCTCAAAAAGCATTCTTCCCCGGTGCTAGTTGAAATTGGAACTCACAAATAACAACGTGGGCTTTTCTATCGGCCAATATTCAACACCTCAGTATTCAATATTCTGGAAAAATGAAGAAAAAATACCGCGCCATTCAATGCAGCCATAGCCAGAATTTTTCTACGTATCGGGCAGATGTAAAGTCACGATCGGACTGCATATTCTATGAGTTTGACCTAGACCCAAAACATCTACAAGAACAATGTAATTTGTGTTAAGGGTCTTAACCGTTTACAACAGAATCCAGAGCTTTAATGACCTGGAAGAGGAAGGCTTTTGAAACATCGTAGAAAAAGAAGAAATTGCTAGTAAGCAACATTTTCTTCTTCTTCTTCTTCCACAATGGTATCTACCCTTTAAAAGGCATTTTTTTGTGTTTTGAGTAACATTTGACATGTTGTTTGCAAATGCTTTCAATTTGGACCAAGCTGAAATTTTGTGGTCTGGTAAAGAGTTAAGAATTTAAATGTTCCCTTGGGCTTTCTCATGGAAATATTCGTCTTCTTGCAAAGTGTTTGTTTGTTGTTTTTAAGAGACGAGTAAATTAGATCAGAAACCATAAAAATGATTTTTCCATTAATGACTATTTGACATGTTAACACATACATGTATCTAATAGCAAACCATTCATTACATCTTTCAATTGACCATTTGAAAAGAAACGTTGAAGCAAAAAGGAAAAAAAAATTCGACACAAGCAATCTCTCCTTTTACATCAAAGTTTTCACAAAAAGTAATGTACTAGATCTGGTCCAGCGTCCCCAACCATTCTTAGGAACATTCTTGGTCTAGTTATATATTTAGCAAGTAACACAACTTCTGACTGACTAAACCATTTGGTTTAGTCAATCAGAAGTTGTGTTATTTTCAAATTTAGAAAATTCTTGAGAAAAAGACTAAGAATTTTCTTACAAATGCTTTGTGAATATTGACCCAGGGCAGGATTCACTTAGATTATCGTTATTTTACATGATCGTTTGCAAGGTTGTCTATAGGAGATTTGTCTCAGAATGGTAACGAGTTAATCACCAGATGACATAAGGAGAACAAGCACCTATCAAATTTGTATTGCTGATTGACCTTTGGTAATGGACTTAAGTCTTTACCAGAAGACAAAATTTTACATTTATCTAAATTTAAAGCCTATGCAGACAACATAAAATATGGCACTGATGATGAACATTCTTTTTTTTTTTTATTGTGGGGAAAAAAAAGCTAAAAACATTGTAGGAACATTTCCTCTTTTCCCAACTATGTTTTCAAAAGCTTTCTTTCTCAGGGTCGTTAAGACTCGGATTGTTTGGTGGTAATAAACTTAACGACGTATATGACAAATGTTCGCGCGCATCCTACTGCGCATGTATTTTTGTTGTGGATATTGAATCAAAAGTGCACCTATGTATTTTTTGCACATAATGGTAATACTATTGGTGCACTGAAACAAGTAGCATTTTCTTCGGGTAGTATTGGTGAAGAGAAAAAAATGCATCTTTGAACTGTCACCGTGAAATAATTAAAATGCTGCTTACACGGCGTTACACACAAAACAAGGAAACAAAGACAGTAAATTTAAAGCTGTGGAAGTAGAGCTGTTTCCACTTTGAAAATGATTGTTCGAAAAGGAGAAATCGCTCCTATTGAGCAATTTCTCCTTTTCCCACCATGTCTGCTGAGCTTTTATCCTATTTTTTTCCTTGAAAAAATAACTTCCACAGTGACCTTCAACCTTGTTTTCTGACGAAATAAGCACAGATAGGTGCCATTTTTATTTTTTCTTATTGTTTAGAATTGTAAATACTATAAGTGTGGAAAGTTTAAGAAAAATCTGTCCGTTAGAAAGTATTATTTTTTTAAGATTAACCCTTAATTCGATCAAATTATCTCTCTTTTTAACTCAATGGTCTATACATAACATGCATATTTGTACATTTACCATGCTCAAAACCAGGCTTTTATATATTTTTTGTGCAAAAATATATGAGTTTTCATTAAAATGATGTATATTTGCATATTTTTCCTGTAATTTTCCTGTTTAACTGACTATTAAAGAAAGGCGCTTAAAGTCCAATATAAGCTGAATTTTGGAACTGTACATACCTTTTTCAAAGGCAAATTTCTCAGAAACGAGCACGGTGACCCACATCTTTTTTTTACTGTAATCTCCTAGAGACATGATGAGCTTTGTATGTGCAACGTTTTAAAAAAAATCTGTCCGTTAGAAAAAATTGTCATATACGTCGTTAAAACAAATACAACAAACGCTACATTACTCGTACTTTTATAAATTAGGTCGATCTCAGTTGGAACCGTTTTCTGGACTCTATAGCAAAAACGCGCAAGTAAAGTCAGTACCCGTTGCAAAGAGCTTTTATACGCCTTGCAGCAGACGGATTTTGAAAATATTTTGACAAAAAGAGAAATTGCTCATCACGAGCGCTTGATCATTTTGTGGTAATGTTATCTTAATGTTTTTCCTTTTCGAAGTTACATCGTAGTCAAGCGGTTTACATATGAGGTATTGATATTTTTAATAGGCCGAGGTGTTCCGGATGAGAGTTAGACATCTCTAGAGCTCTTTTGTGTTTGTAAGAATGTTTGTCCACTGAGTTGAGCCAGAGAACTCAAGATTCAATGTAATATACACCCCGAACATCAACAATCCTCGCTTGTCGAAGATCTAGGACTTGCGGAACGAAACAATTCCCATGGTTACCACTTATCATGTCTTTGACGTCGGTCAGTGACGAGGACCTTTGTGTTTGTAACTGGCCAGTGATTTATTAGTTATTGGGGAAGTAGCAAATGTTGTTGACAGAGCACGCGTAAGACTCCTGACGACAAAGTTTTCGACTTGTACAAACTGAAAACACTTGTTGACGAAAAATTAAATGTGATGCAAATGACGAAATCTGCCTTTGAGACAGTAGCAAACATTGTGGGAAAAGAAGAAAATACCGATTACAAGCATTTTCTCCCTTATCAAACAATAGTTTTGTCAGGGGAGGTAAAGCACGAGGGTCGTTTGGCTAAGAGTTTGGAACATATGAGGTTATCCTCTTCACCGTACCAATACGACTATACAGAAGGTGAATTGAAAAAGAAAATGCGACAAACAAAGCAATTGCCTATGACAAGCAATAAGCTCTCAGTTTTCAACGTCAGTCAAAAACGCTTCTACATTGTCTACATCCTTTGAGCTCCATAGTCGAAACCAACGTCTGTTGTGGACGGCATAGGTCAAGATCAGACTGCACAGTCTGTTCTTGATCTTCATCGTCCATTTGTCTAGTCAAGCCAGTAAGGAAAAAAGTCTTTCTGAGCTTCAGTAGATGAAATTTTCAGCCGTCTAAAGATGTCGAGTTTATTTATCAAGTACTGAAAGATTTACGTATGTCCGAAAGTAGGCTGAATTGTTTTGGGTTTTACTCTTTACCGGAGGACAAAATCTTCTCCCTCAGGGTCGTACAAAAAGGATATTGTTTGGGAATTCCTCGCATAGATTCACATAAAACAGCTCTCTGATCTTGGTTTTACGCTGACCGATATCTTTTGAGATCTTCTGACCCAAAATGACTTTAGTTGGAATATCTTGGCCTTGGCAACAAAACTGAAAAGAATAAAAAAAAAAAAAAGCGAAAATCTTCTCAAAAGTACATGCTGGAATTCTCTGCAACTTGGCTTAAACTTGGTCCGTAGTGTATATATATTTTTTTTCAGTCGAATTTTGATTCGCGACGGTCAAAAACTTGGCTGCTGTTGGATCGACTCACTGCAGCATTACTTATGATAAGTTATAGTCAAGTGTTTAATGGTCAAGGGCAAATAACTTGAGATTACTCGTTCAGCTATCTTTTAATGGTCATACACATAACTCCGCGAAAGCAGTACAATCATTTTTTAAACCGTAGAACGCAAAATAAACAAGAGTGAAATTTTAGGTAAAAAAAAACTTGCAAATAAGTGTTTTTATAATTTTATAATAGGTTGCTTTTGAAATAAACATATCGGCATAGTGTTCTGTACAATGTAGATCGAAGTTCCAACTGCGCGTGCAGTCTGATCTTGATTAACACCGATCGCAAAATGTTTTAAAACTTCAAGATAACAGACAGTTTCAAAATGAGCTTTGCATAAAAATCAATCAATTTGCCTACCAATTTTCATCAATTTATTTAAATTATTTGTTGTTTCTTGATCAATTATTTAACCGCTGGAAACCAGGGTCCGCATTTACCAACCATTCTTAAGAATGTTCTTTGTCTTATTTGCTAGAATTTTCTAGATTTGAAAGTAACACATCTTCTGATTGGCTAAACCGTTGGTTTTGTTAAGCCAATCAGAAGATGTTTTACTTTCAAATCCAGAAAATTCTGGAGAATAAGACAAAGAATGATCTCAAGCATGGCTGGTGAATACGGGCCCGGGAGTTCAAAATTGCTGCTTCAGTTTCAGTTTGTGCTTACACGTGGTTTCTTTACTGGGCAAGGTCATTGTCAGTATCTGAATACAAATGTCACATAACCAAATTACGTAAAGTAATTTAGTCTGTTATTCTGAGCAGAAACAATAATAAAACCTGAAATGCATTTTGACCCTTAAAGCGCTAAACCAGAGTATTTAAATTTCACGGATGTTTGCCCCCCCCCCCCAAAAAAAAAAAAAAAAAATAGCGGACACTGCAGATCTAAGATGAAACTGCAGTCTGATCTTGATCTACGATGTCCGCAAAAGGTAGTCTGATCTTGACCTACACCGTCTACTAAAGCCAACTAAAGATGTGTTCAACACTCAAAGGGATAAAATTAGCACAAAGTCCATTGTACTCCACAATTCAATCCCTAATTGTACCTATATTTCAGCGTAGAAGCAAAGTAAAAACGATTGTCGGTCACTGAATGAATATTGGCAAATGTTTCCCCATATTTTCGCAGCATTACACTTTAAAGGTTAAACGATACAATTACTCTATACAATCTCAAATTAATAAACTAGCTTACTGAACACTAGAATTATGGCCGTTCTTTCCAATGTCAAACATATCGTTTTTGTCTGGACCAACCATCGGAAAGGGAACTATTTGCTTACAACCCTTAATCGTGCAGATTAAACTTTTCAAGCGAATGTCGTCTATCTCTTAAAAAAAATATCGCAAGAAAAGAAGCGTTTTCTCCTGACAAACAACTGCTCAGTTTCATTTTTTGTCTACATCATTCAAATAATACTTTTTTCCTTGCCATCAAATATATCTCCTATGCGTCAGGTATACTTACGGCAATATTCAAAACGCCTAAAAGAGGCTGCGTATTTATGCATAAAGTGTGACGAGACGTCAGATCTTAGTTCCGTCTATGGCGAAGGCATTTGTAGACGAAAAATCAAATAGGGCTCAAATTACAGGATTTGCTGGTTACCAACTTTTTCTCCTTTTCCTGCACTTTATAGAAGATTTCTTCCTCGGGGATCTTTAAAACATATTTTTGGGGTAAAAGGTGAACAAATATAAATTTTGTAAACCATTTTCTATAGATTTACCGTATGTACTGAAAAGTTGACAAGGTTACCGTACATTTACGTAATTATCACTATTTCTAGCATTTCTGATTTTTCTAGATAGGTCCAATTACGAATAATATTGACTGACAAAGAGAATCGCCTCATTTAGAAAGTAGCGAAAGCAATTTATAAAGATATCTGATAACATTCGGGCACCTCTCAATGTGATCGAGGCACGCATTCGTTCTCAAGTTATTAAATCCCCCCCCCCCCATCATAATTCACTTTTGTAAATCTTATTTCCGAAGCAATTCATCACTTTTTTTTTTATATCTTTTATAAATGTTATTCTATTTAACTCAGTGCCAAAAGACAAATCTTTAGACTTGACCATTTTAAAAACATATGAGCCATGCTCTGTGAAAAGGAGGCTTAATGCATCTGCGAAAAGTATCGACCCAAGTCAGCTGGGCCGAAACTTTTCGCTATTGGTCAATTTTCTGTATGTCCAAGGACCAGTCTACCTCATGATTAAGTCGGTTGTTAAAATAATGGCTATTATGGATCCATAATCGTGTGATGGCTTGATTGGTATGATGCATCACGGAGATGCATTAAGTCCCCTTTTGTCAGAGCATGGCCCAAATGTTATTCTATTTAACTCAGTGCCAAACGACAAAACTTTAGACTTGACCATTTTGAAGACATAATTATACAGGCGACGCACCCCTGGTGGAACTTTGTCCCTATTCACTAACCATTCTAAGCTACATTCTTAATCTTATTTTAGATTTAGAAAGTATTACAACCTCTAAATTGGCGACAATATTTGACCACCTAATAACGTTTGATTTAGCCAATCAGAAGTTGTGTTACTTTGAAGTTTAGAAAGTTCTCACGAATTAGACTAAGAGTGCAATCTAGAATGGTTTACGAGTACGGTCCCCAGTTATGTTGGGGTATCCTTTGGCAATGTACACCCGACCTTGTACTGATAAAAAACAGGAAAAACATGAATAGATGAGATTGAGCTCTCGCCTTGGTCTGACAAAAATACTATAGAAATCGTGTTTAAACAAACAGCTTTTTGATTTAACAGGATCAAAGTCAAGTTTTGAAATATAAATCTAAACTGGATGTTACATTTACTCTTTATATTTGTACCAAGTTCTAATTTACCGTATCTTATTCGAGTCTTCATGAAAAACAAGTTTCAGAGCGAAGGGCATATAGTATCATCTCGACTTTCGATATCTCTGAAAAACATTTAATTCTTAAGCACAGGTATTTTTTTGTAAAATATGGGGCAAACTCGATCTTTTGACAAAATCTAACGGATAATATGGGAGTAATATTCTTTTTCCATTTTCAGTTTTGGCAATATGACGGTTTTCATTTATTATCTTTTCAAATATAATTGTTTAGCTTTCATAAACACCTGTGTATAATTATAATATAAAGGCAAAGTTCGATTTCAGGCTAAAAACTATTAGCTGTTACAGGAAATATGGACATTTTCCAACTTTTGCCGGGGCGGGGCATCTGTGTTGACTTGACTTATTCCTAGTTTTCTGTCTTTGAGATGCAACATTCTGGTTTGTTTCTATGTATCAAGCCCACACGACAGAAAGCATTTTTTGCTAATTTCTCATGAATTAATCGTTATTGAGTGCCAAACGGAATCTTAAAGGACTGCGATGCTTTTCCAAATAAATTCAGTAAAAAAGATCATAACATAATTAGATATGTAACCAAAAACTGACTTTGAAAATATACGTAATTTCATTTTGTGGTAAATTACCTTGATATCTCGCGAGACCAAAGGTCTTTGAGTTATTAAAATTTTGCTACGCAGCGAGAAGCAAATGCAAGCACCAGCAGGTCAGTATTCACCAACCATTCTTAAGAACATTCTTTGTCTTTTTCTCCAAGATTTTCAAACTTTAAAAGTAACACAAATTCTGATTGGCGTAACTAAATGGTTTACCCAATCAGAATTTGTGTTACTTTCAAATTTAGAAAATTCTGGAGAATAAGACTGAGAACATTTCTAAGAATGGTTGATTAATACGGACTCAAGAAAGTTACAACAACATAATATTTATTTTATTTTATACATACAAAATTTAACAACAAAATATGCAATATATGTAGTAAAATATTGAAAGAAGTACGGGTTTAGTGGTTGATAACTTTTATGAATGGCGGATAGCTTTAACTGTTTACCGCACGATTCCAAGTTTTAACGGCCATGGGGAAGAAGCCTCTGAAAACATTGTGGGAAAAGCAGAAAACGCTGGTAACCAGCATTTTCTCCTTTTCCCACAATGTTTTCTACTATTCCCAAAACATTTTTCAAATTTTGAGTCACTTTTATTTTGTCGTCTGCAAGTGCTTTCAATTTGGATAAGTCAAAAATTTTGTCGTTTGGCGCAGAGTTAAAACGTAACATTTTGACCAATCAAATCTGAAATCAAGTTTGCGTCATTATACCATAAATTGGGTCGTATTTGACTCTTTTTAGACATCGAACTTTTTTTTTTGTCATTTAAGTTTTTATCCAAGTGCGATGTACGTATTTGAACCGATTTTTTCTTAGGTACATAATAAGGATTTTTGTTTTGGTTAATACGGATCAGAAGGTACATAATAACAAGAACGTAACCTTGTCAACAAAATCGTCAAATTCCCCTTTAAATCAATTCGACGTCAATTTTATCATCTACTGTACATGTAACAGTGATGTTAAACACCGGAGTAATTCCCAAGCAAGATCTCCTGTTCCAAGAAACCCGTTAGATCCCAGTATCTTCATTGCTTTTGCTAGCATGATAGTAGTAAAGGAGGAGAGCATGGGATCTACCCCCGGCCTGGGTAGATCCCATGCTCTCCTCCCTGAGCGCCCTATATCACCGTCCCTGACAAAAAATGTGTCCCTATATGCTGTCCCCGAAAGATTTTTTTTTATTTTGTCCTTATGGTAACGTCCCTGAGAGGGATTTAGCATTCAAAATGGCGGCCGTGTGGATGGTACTCTGGGGACAAAAATGCCCCAGGCTCCCGTCCCTGAGCGGAATTTTTTGCAAAAAAGGGAAAAGGGGGGGAGTTTTTCCCAGGCTCTCTACCCTGAGAGGGAATTAGCATTCAAAGTGCAGATCTTATGACTGGTAGGTTGGGTAAAAAATGGTCAGATCACTGAGTTGGACTTAGTTTTTTCACCCTATGGATGATTTTTTTCTCTCTAAATGGAATTTGTCCCTATATCGCTGAGTTGGACTTAGACTTTTTCTTATCTATGATTGATTTCTAAATGTCTGAGCACTGAGTTGCACTTAGACTTTTTTCTTTCTAAATGTCTAACCATTGAGTTGGACTTAGTCTTTTTTCAACTATGAATGAATTCTCTTTTTAATTGCCTAAGCATTGAGTTGGACTTAGACTTTTTTCCCCTATGAATGATTTTTCTCTTTCTAAAAGGAATTTGTCCCTATATCACTGAGTTGGACTTAGACTTTTTTCTGCATCTCTATGATTGATTTCTAAATGTCTGAGCACTGGGTTGGACTTAGTCTTTCTGATTTTTCTGCATCTATGAATGATTTTCTCTCTTTTTAAAAGGTTGACCATTGAGTTGGACTTAGTCTTTTTTCTACACCTATGTATGATTCTTACTCTTTGCAGTATAACTCTCTGGAGTGTATCTCTTCTAAAAGAAAGATAGAACTTTCGTGGTAGATGGTTAGTCCTGAAAAGGACTGTTGGGTTAGCTCTGAAAAGAGCTGTGACAATTTGAAGAAATGACAATTTGAAGATAGAACTTTCGTCTGACAGCTTGAAGATAGAACTTTCGTCTGACAGCTTGAAGATAGAACTTTCGTCTGACATCTTGAAGATAGATCTTTCGTGGTAGATGGTTAGTCCTGAAAAGGACTGTTGGGGTTAGCTCTGAAAAGAGCTGTGACAATTTGAAGAAATGACAATTTGAAGATAGAACTTTCGTCTAACAGCTTGAAGGTAGAACTTTCGTCTGACAATTTGAAGAAATGACAATTTGAAGAAAAGATAGAACTTACGTCTGACAATTTGAAGAAAGGTAGATCTTTCGTGGTAGATGGTTAGCCCTGAAAAGGGCTGTTTGGGGTGTCCCTAAAAGGGAGCTGGTTTTGGAGGTTGTGTTTTTAAGCACAACCTCCAACCTTTCTGCAGGCTGGACAGCTACTTGCTGCCCGCCTCTTTAGCCTCTTCAACTCCCGTTCATCCAGGTTGAAGTTTAGCGAGAACGCTGGCTTGTTGTCATCATCCCAGCACTCGGTCTGGGGTACGACGAACTCCTTCTTCTTGTCGTCCATCTTTTTTCTGGATGATAGCTGGGCAAGCTCCCAAAAATCCATATCTCTTAAACTGCACTCCATGTTGTCTACAACTCGAAGAGAATGAACGATGTGCGGGAAATGACACTGGGTTTTATAGGTTTTCAGACGGATTGAACTAGTTGACCCATGACGTCATTTTCTCCTATGTTTTTCCCGCGTCGGCGTTTCATGCTGTTTTGGCTCCAAATTAATGTTATCCAATCAGAATCAGCGTTTTATTTCTAATACTAAATGTTTTATTGTTGACCAATCCGTGGGTTTGTTACATTTTCTTGTTCGGGGATTTTATTGTTGACCAATCCGTGGGGTTGTTACATTTTCTTGATCGGGTTAGAAAAAACTAGAGTTTAACTAACCTATGACTTTTTTTGATTATGAGTCTTCTGATAAAATGAAAAGAAAGATGATTATTTAAGATAGCTAACCCTGAAAAGAGTTGCTTTTTGTACAGAATGCACTTTTTTATACCCCTCTCTTTCTTTTGATTGATTCCATTTTATCTAGCATTTGCATCAGATGTTCAATTTCATGTCTGATATATCTGAAACGTTCTCTTTCTTCTAACCAGAAGAGCAATAAGAGAAAAAATGTTAATCCAAACATTGTACGATACTGGCTCAGGTTTTACAAAAAGTTAATGGTGAATGAGAAAAAATAATCAAGAGTTTAGTGTTTTATATGTGTAATGGATCACTTTTTAGTTTTTTCATCCTATGAATGATTTTTTCTCTCTAAATGGAATTTGTCCCTATATCGCTGAGTTGAACTTAGACTTTTTTTACCCTATGTATGATTTCTAAATGTCTGAGCACTGAGTTGAACTTAGCTTTTTTTATTCTATGAATGAATTTTCTTTTCTAAATGTCTGACCATTGAGTTGAACTTAGTCTTTTTTACATCTATGAATGATTTTTTCTCTTTCTAAAAGCCTGATCATTGAGTTGGACTTAGTTTTTTCTTCACCTATGTATGATTTTTTTTCTCTCTAAAAGACTGAGCACTGGGTTGGACTTAGCTTTTTTTATTCTATGAATGAATTTTCTTTTCTAAATGTCTGGATATTGAGTTGGGCTTAGTCTTTTTCTGCATCTATGAATGATTTTTACTCTTTGGAGTGTAACTCTCTGGAGTGTGAGTCTTTGCAGTGTAACTCTTCTAAAAGAAAGAAGTTTGACAATTTGAAGAAATGACAATTTGAAGAAAGATAGAACTTTCGTGGTAGATGGTTAGCCCTGAAAAGGGCTGTTTTGAGAAGAGCTGATTTTATGAAAATGTTTATTCAGTATCAGCATCAGTTGATTCACTGTCTGACTCACTCCTTTCAGTGGCGATTTGCGCACGGAAAAGACGGGTCACCTGCTCAGTTTTTAAAATAACATACTGAAAATACATCTCAAGCATGCCCTCAATAATGAGTTCCTTCATCCGAAGGTTATAACAGAACAGCCTGTTATTAGCAAGCTCAGCCCTCTCGTATCGTCTTCTCACTGCAGCTAGGCGTTGTTTAAGTAAGACGATTTGTCTCCTTGCTCTTATTAACTTTCGCTCAGTATCCATCCAAGTGACGACTGGTGATTGTCTTGAAGCCATTGTGAAAAATGAAATGTTTGGAAAATAAATCACCGAGATTTATAGCTTTTCAGACGGATTGAACTAGTTGACCCATGACGTCATTTTCTCCTATGTTTTTCCCGCGTCGGCGTTTCATGCTGTTTTGACTCCAAAAATTAATGTTATCCAATCAGATTCAGCGTTTTATTTCTAATACTAAATGCTTTATTGTTGACCAATCCGTGGGTTTGTTACATTTTCTTGTTCGGGGATTTTATTGTTGACCAATCCGTGGGGTTGTTACATTTTCTTGATCGGGTTAGAAAAAACTAGAGTTTGGCTAATCTATGACTTTTTTTGATTGTGAATCTTTGCAGTGTAACTCTTCTAAAAGAAAGAAGTTTGACAATTTAAAGAAATGACAATTTAAAGAAAGATAGAACTTTCGTGGTAGATGGGTAGCCCTGAAAAGGGCTGTTTTGTTTTGGAGGCTGTGTTTTTTCCAGTTCTAATGGCAACACCCGAAATTCGCTTGGCAAATGGGGCATGCTGTAATCTTCCTTCCGAACTCGATATCAACCAAAATGATATCCGGTGTTGTCTTTAATAATAGCTGAACTAATCTTTCGCCGAGATCTTTGTATGGTTGTGTTATACGTTGCAGTTGGTTTTGTTCCTCCTCTCCTACGAGACGAGTGGTTAGTTGCAATAACTGCTGCCCTGCATTTAGATACTCTCGGAGAGCCTCACGTAGTTGATGATTTACCTCCTCCATATTGATAATGTTTCCTAATATTGACACTGCTTTCGAAGTGATCGTTAGCTGAGAATCAAAGAAATGGTGAATGTATGAAAATAACGCTGGACTTTATACGTTTAAGGAGGATTGAAATTTTTAAAGAGCTCGGACCTGGCAGAAAGCACATACATTTTTTCCATGCTACGTTTCATGCTGTTTTGGTTCCAAATTAATGTTATCCAATCAGATTCACCGTTGTTTTTTCTAATACTAATTGTTTTATTGTTGACCAACCCGTGGGTTTGTTACATTTTCTTGTTCGGGGGGATTTTATTGTTACCCAATCCATAGGTTTGTTACATTTTCTTTTTTCGGGTAAGAAAAAACTAGAGTTTAACTAACAGTCATGAGACGTTGTATGGAAAAATGTAACCAGAACAAGTCTTTTGGGGAAAAACAGAATGAAGAACTCTATTGTTTTTTGAACTTTTATTTATTGAACTTTTATTTACTGAACAGAACTAAACATTGAAACATTTTTTTGCAATGCATCATAAAAAATTTCTTGACAATGAAAAAAATTTCTTGACAATGAAAAAAATCACAAGCAAACATTTTTTGCAATGCATCATAAAAAAAATTTCTTGACAATGAAAAAAATTTCTTAACAACTAAAAAAATCACAAGCAAACATTTTTTGCAATGCATCATAAAAAAATTTCTTGACAATGAAAAAACATTTTCTTAACAATGAAAAAATCGCACTGAAATATTTTTTTCACAATGAATTATTCACAACGATTTGATCACGATGAAAAAAACACACTGAATTATTTTTTCGCAATGAATTATTCACAACGATTTGATCACGATGAAAAAAACACACTGAATTATTTTTTGCAATGAATTATTTTACAATGAATTAATCGTAAAAACAGTATATAACAAATTTTTATAATGCAAATTCGCAAATACCACGAGTTTCACGTTTGTTTTCATATTCCGTAATGTCTTTATGCAATTGCTCATACCCAAAAAACATTGTATACTCACTGTCCATATCGTCGAAATCTCGTAGTCCTATGAATGGAGCAACATGTCTATAAGCGTCTTTTGTTGAAAGAGTTGAATTCACTACTTCTTCTGTAACATCTCTATCAAATAGAATATACCCTGACATGGTTTCCACTGTTTCTCCGTAGGAATCATGAACAGATCCTTTTTTGTAGCGTAAGTAAAAGTCAAATAGAACTGATTTCATTTTCACAACGTTAAGAAAACTTTCTTCTGGTGTTCCTATGATAAAAAATGTCCATCGACTTGTGGATCGAAACAGTTTACTAATAACATTGTCTTTCATACAGCTATCTGCTAAATAAGTCTTGAGAACGAGATCCAGCCCCGAATCGTCCACCATCATCGCAATAAAGTTGAATATAGCATACACTTTGTAGGACTTTTCTCCTTTTGCAACCCATTTAAACATTTTTTTGATCCAAATTTTCACACAGAAAAATTTAATGTTAAGCTGTGTTTGTTCATCAAGCGTATGCTGTCGAACAAATTCTCCATAAATTTTTTCACGTAGTTCTATTGGTAACGGCAACATGATTGTTATTTTTTGACCAGCGGCTAATATTTTTCCCCGACTTACTTTGAGTGATTGGTATACAACAATGTGATATGAAATTATTTTCTCAAGCTTTTATAACCATAGGGTACAGTATCAGTACCATTTACAATGACTCTCTTGGTGTATACAGAACGAAACGTTTTTGTTTGTGGCTCACTGGTAACCGTTCTATCTCTGTGTCTTTTAATTCTACAATCATACTGAATTTTGATTTCTACTGTACGATCCAAAGCACATTTCGAATATGTATCGAAATTTACCACCTGATTTGTATTGTAATCCAGAGTAACCCCCTTTACTTTACATTTGCTTATCTCTTTTCCATCTTTTGTTTTCATTTTGTAAGCATAATTCTTAGGTCCAAGTCCTCTGAATTGAGTAATTTTACAAGCAGGCTCTTCATCACTCCATTTTCCTAACCGGCTGTTAATAATAGGGGGATTCCATAATTCAGGGTCATGAATGTACATACAACTATCTGTATCGAAATACAGAACTCTATCTTTTAACTTTTCAAGAACACTGTACAATTCCAACCTTGCATAAGCTGTTACGTAAGAACCTACTATCACATTGGCTGTAGCATGGGTGTCAATATGTTCCAACTTTGATTCATAGTTAACCAAGATGAATGAACAGTCCTCGTCAAAGATTTCTACATGCTTTACAATGAAATTGGGATTGGTGACTAATTCGAAATATTTAGACGGATCACTGATGTATTCCGTCTGGGTCATTTTTTCACGCTGAGCTAATTTTCCCCAAAGGCAGTTCAACATAATCTTAGCAAATGATCTTCTCCCAGGATTTCTTTGAATACAACTTGGATCAAGACGAACACCTTCTGCCTTCTCATATTCACAAACGAACTGATCTTTTTCTGAGTCTGATTGACAGCTATCTGGATAACCACTGGCTTCTTGCTTAATTTTCAAGAAATTGTCCACATAATGTTTAAAGAACTGATCTGACACAGAGTTGAAATGCCAAATTTCATACACTTGCAATAATCGATAACCGCAGTCAAGAGCCTTGAATAATTCAAAAGTAACCCAAGTTCCGACCAAAGCCCTCTCTTCTTTACCATGTCTACAAATGTTTGAACTTTCTTCTGCACATTTCATACAGAGGGGAAACATCATTTTGTTGTTACAGTGAACTGGGAGAACGGGGTGAAACAAATCAGTTGGAGGTAAAACTTTACACTTGATTAATCCCTCATATTGGCGAATATTGTTCATATCAATATTCTCAGTAGACAAAATTTCTGGATGACCTACAGGGTAGGATTTGTGTTTACAAACATAAGGGTATAGAGAACAGATATCGATGTACTTGATTTCCTTTTTGGTTTTTTCATCAACATCATATCCAATTTTTATTGCATTACATCTTCCTCCGGACAAACCATCCCTCGGATCGATAGGGTCCCAATGTGGATATAACTTTTCAATGAGTTTTTTGTACTCTTTTTCCTTCATCTTAGCATCAAATTCGTGTTCCCAAATGTACACTACATTATATCCCATGTCTTCGATATCTGCTATACGTTCAAAAGTACATTTGAACAATTCAGACATGGGTTTTCCATTAATAGGATTGATCTGTTTTCGATCTGTATAGCATACAGGACAACCATGATAAAAATCTCCAAGAAATTCATAAACAGTGTTTGTTTGATGGTGAAAACCATCTACACTATATTTCCCGATTTGAGCTTCACCACCATTTTTTGCATGCTGAATATTAATACCTTTTTCCTGGGCAACGCTTTGAACCCATCGTATCGCTTTCATAGAAAAGCGACGTCTGGATGAGTCTTTACTTGAAATGATAGCTATTTGATTTTCTGGTAAATATTTGCTTCGCCACACCTTGTTACAGGCATCTGCGATGGTAATCGCCTCTAAAAATGGACAAATACCACCCTGTTCGATAAACAGCTTTCTGAATTCAGCACATCCTCGTCTGAGGATATCAACATCTGACCTACAGTACATTTCCATCTCCTTCTGAAAATTGAATTCCTCACCATTTTGAACTTTGTCATTATACCAAACTATAAATTTTGACCTAGCCTCTTCAGACATTGAGTCGGGTTTGTAATAAGACATATCCAAGTAGGGTCCGATGTAACTCCAAAATTCATCTGTATTTGCCCAGTGAGGAAAGTAACCTTTTTTCATTTCTTGAAGGTCAAAGGTGGATGGAAATTTTGCCAAACCAAAACTCATGAAATTGAAAGAATCGATCAGACGTACACCGTTCAGTTCTAACTTCATAATATTGTTTCCATTCATGATCACTTTTGGAAGTTTTAACCCAACTTTGACAATATAGTCAAGAATGAACTGACCGTCATAACCTTTGAAATTATGGGCAATAGCCGTAACCCCTTTATGATGTTTTGAAAAGAGCCAGTTGCAAAATTGACTCAAAGTTTCTTCACCTTGAAAAATAACTTCCCTACCCTCTTCAAATTCACTGCATGTAGAACAATGAAAATCAAGTGATTTATCGATACATTCATCACATGCTCTGTGTGCAATACAATAATTCGGGATGTGCACACCTGTGTCTTGTTTGCATTCAAAATCAAAGAAAATAAACTGTGGTTTTTTGACTACAGAAGAACTCGTCTCGTCATCGCTGTCATGGTTCAACTTACTTTGGTAAGGCTGAATATAGCATTGATGAGAAAAGTTAACAATTCTCTTACAGATATGACACCTTTTCTTTCCATTGCAAACATGATTTTTCTTTCTGACATGATATTGTGCACCGCATTTTGAACAGAGTTTCACTAATTCACAAATGGATTTCTTTTCTTTACCTTGAACATTTCTGTGATTTTCAAAGCATTCAGCACTAAAAAATCGTCTACTGCAAACACTGCAAACATATTCTTTTGATTCTGATGGACATTTTCCTTTGCGGTAACAGCCTTTACAGATATTTGAACAAGCATGACTTTCCCGGTTAGAGTAACCCACATCACAGAACTCACAATAATATCCACAACTAAGAAAACCTTTGATAGATTTGATGTAGTCATAATGGTTTTGATGAAAGTACAAATGTATGATCTTACTATTGGCTTTCACTTCTGGATGTTTAAATATTTTTTCCACTTTTGAATGCTGTTGGTGAACTTTAATGACATAGCCTTTTTCATACAAGAATGTTTGAATTTTTTTGTATTTATCAATTCCTACAGACTGTGTTGGTGAAACTCCAGCTTCATGTAACAATTTCTCAGCTTCAGTCTTTTGAAGAGGACATTTTGAATGACGAATACGATCCCATTTTCTATTCCATGCCTCGGTGTTTTCACGCTCACTGTAGCAAATTCCCACAACAACAGCTCTTGCGAAACATAGTTGGTCATGATTGTCAATTTGAATAATAGATCGCTTCTTCTGGGTAAAAAACTTTGAATCTAATTCTGACGATCTATATTTTGGTTTTCCGCTACCACTTGGTGGTGTTGTATGTGTGATATCAAATGTCATGAATCCATCGTTCAAGACGAAATCTGTATTCGATTGTAAAACTCGTTCAATTTCATTCAGCATAGTTTCACCTTGTAACTGGTCTGCAGCTAAAAAAGGAATATGGATCCCCATTTCCAACGAAGGATGATTGATGGTAATTCTAATCATGTCCGTCGAGTTGGCATTTAACTTTCGAATGATTTCACGGGTAACATCGTCAAATAATCCAAGGAGTCTCTGAGGTGTTAATTCTTCAAATTTCTTAAAACTCAGCATCAGCACATGTGATTCTGTTTTAAATTTTCTTGACCTCTTATTACCCTTTTCTGTTAAATCATATAGACTTTTCATGTCTAAGTTAGAGTTGGTACTTTCATCGTCGCTATCATTTTCTTCTCTCAACGGTTTAGTTTTTTTCTTTTTTGTTGGTGGAAGCACCTCATCGCCACTTTCTTCTTTCAACGGTTTAGTTTTTTTCTTTTTTGTTGGTGGAAACACCTCATCGTCACTTTCTTCTTTCAACGGTTTAGTTTTTTTCTTTTTTGTTGGTGGAAACACCTCATCGTCACTTTCTTCTTTCAAAGGTCTAGTTTTTTTCTTTTTTATTGGTGGAAACACCTCATCGTCACTTTCGCTGTCTGAATAGGTTATTATTCTTTTTCTTTTACCCATCGTTTTAGCTCTGAGTGAAAAGACAATAATGCAAAAGTGAGAAAAAACTAGCAATTTATATACCCTCTCCGTTGTAACAGTGTATAAATAAGCCGTTAGTTGTGAAAATTATTCATTCTCCTACTCGATCTCAGTCAGTACAGCTGATAAAAAATATGAGTGAGTTAAAGCTGCAAAATACATCACCACTTAGTAAGAGGGTGTATCTGTATGTTAATCCATACACCCACGATTATGAGATCAGCAATATACCATCAAAGTATAATGTTAAACATATCGGAAACTATGTGGGATCATTTTTTTCCCAGCAACATTTAGAAGAAAAAGATGTTTACCGTACTACCAGCTACAGAGTTTTGGATCAAGCGACGCTCGACAAACGATATGGTGCGAATGGTGTGAGAACAAATATTTGTTTTACGTGCAACGAAGCAGGACATTGGGCCAAAGAATGTGCAGAAAAAGAAAATCAGCTAGGAACAATTGTTTTTGTCTACGTGAATCCACACAGTCACGACATTGAGATTTTACCATCGTTTTACAACGTTGATGGTCTCAAAGATATGAAATTCGTCGGGACACTAAATTCATTCTGTAGTGAAAATACATGGAAAAAAAGTTCACCACAAGCTACATCCTCATCGGATGAAACTCAGATCGTAGACATGCAGAGCGATACAGCGGGTAACAGTGATTCAGAAATCTGCAAAATAACAGAACAGACAGAGAAAAAAATATCTACAAACGATAATCTAAGAAAACAACAAACTTTGGATCTAAATAACGAATTTTCTGCAGAACCGGGTTGTTCGTACGGAAAGGAAAAACAGCAAAACATCGAAAAGAAGAAAAAACGAGTAACAAAGAACTATTTCTTTTACAAATCAACAAAACATGAGGACAAAATCTGTCCAAATGTGGAATTAAAAACCAACAATAGGAAAAGAAAACGTAAAAACAAATGTGAATCTGACATCTCAAAGAAAAAGAAAAAACATACTGAGTGAAAAAAGATTTCAATACAATATTGATTATAAACAAAAAAGACTGACTTGATTTTTTCATTCATTTTTGTCTTTTACAGTTTATTCATTTTTTGTCTTTACAGTTCATGATTTTGATTTTTTCATTGTACATAAGTTCTTTTTGAAATAAAAAATATAAAAATAATTACTTCTTACTTTTGACTTTTTTCTAGTTATGACTGTAAGTCTTTTTTTACTTTTGACAATTTGAGAAGAAAGATCTTTCGTGCTAAATGGTTAGCCCTGAAAAGGGCTTTTTTTGAAGGATCTCACATTGACATCCAGCTCTACGATTCTTCCGCCCGACCCACTGGGATGATTTCACATCCACAGTGTTCGCAGCAAATCGTCGAACCTTCATCGTCATCATAAAATCCTTCATCTGTATCTGGACAGTTATGCTTCTGCCCAAGATACTCGAGTATGGAAAAACATTTCCCACACTCTATCAGACATCTGTTTGCACAGTGAGGACATACAAGAATTCGAACCATTCTGGAACAAATATGATTTTTATGTAAAATATCACTGGGCTTTATAGCTTTACAGGAGGATTGAACTAACTGACCTATGACGTCATTTTCTCCTATGTTTTTTCCCGCGTCGGCGTTTCATTAACATTGTGCAATCAAATCGACGGTTATATCGGTGTTTTTTACCACTCCTAATTCGGTGTCACACAGTACAATACCGGTGCTTTCCGCCAGGTCCGCCCTCTTTAAAAATTTCAATCCTCTGTAAACGTATAAAGCTCAGTGTTATTTTCATACATTCACCATTTCTTTGATTCTCAGCTAACGATCACTTCGGAAGCAGTATCAATATTCAGAGTCAGTTACAATATGAAGCACAACTTAGATGAAATCAGCTTGGACGATTTTCCATCAGTGGAAAACAATGGAGACGTTCTTTCATCAGTTATGAATTCGACAATTATCAATCCACCACCGGAGTTAAATTCGACAACCATCATTCCAGCGACAGTGTTTGACAACATTTATGAAGAGGTGAAGCAGCTAAATTTGAAACAAGATAGCATGATGATCCGAATCATAGATCAGCTGGAGACTTTAAACAGACATTTGGAGGAAATTAAAACTTTAACCTCAAGTACTGATCAGCTCAGTAGAAATATCGAGGTTCTACGTCAACAAGATCAACTCATTTCAACACCTCCTGTGAAGATTCCTGTGGAGTTCGAGTTTGATAAATCCAATCTTCACAACTTAGTGGACTCTATCGTAAGTGTTGTGAAGAAAAATCAACCAAAGAAAAATCAGCCAAAGGAAAAACAACCAAGAAAAACAACAAAGCGGAAATCTGAGGAAGATGGTAACCATATCCACAAGAAGCAGCGAATTGATCAAAAACCAACTATACCAATATTGACAGGACAGGGTAAATACGGGAAAAACATTGACAATCACGTTGATTTCAAGATACCGAAAAAACCAAAGACAGAACGAAAACAACCAAGAAAAAACAACAAAACGGTAGGAATATGAAAACAAATATGAAACTCGTGGTATTTGCGAATTTGCATTATAAAAATTTGTTATATACTGTTTTTACGATTAATTCATTGTAAAATAATTCATTGCAAAAAATAATTCAGTGTGTTTTTTTCATCGTGATCAAATCGTTGTGAATAATTCATTGCGAAAAAATAATTCAGTGTGTTTTTTTCATCGTGATCAAATCGTTGTGAATAATTCATTGTGAAAAAAATATTTCAGTGCGATTTTTTCATTGTTAAGAAAATGTTTTTTCATTGTCAAGAAATTTTTTTATGATGCATTGCAAAAAATGTTTGCTTGTGATTTTTTTAGTTGTTAAGAAATTTTTTTCATTGTCAAGAAATTTTTTTTATGATGCATTGCAAAAAATGTTTGCTTGTGATTTTTTTCATTGTCAAGAAATTTTTTTCATTGTCAAGAAATTTTTTATGATGCATTGCAAAAAAATGTTTCAATGTTTAGTTCTGTTCAGTAAATAAAAGTTCAATAAATAAAAGTTCAAAAAACAATAGAGTTCTTCATTCTGTTTTTTCCCCAAAAGACTTGTTCTGGTTACATTTTTCCATACAACGTCTCATGACTGTTAGTTAAACTCTAGTTTTTTCTTACCCGAAAAAAGAAAATGTAACAAACCTATGGATTGGGTAACAATAAAATCCCCCCGAACAAGAAAATGTAACAAACCCACGGGTTGGTCAACAATAAAACAATTAGTATTAGAAAAACAACGGTGAATCTGATTGGATAACATTAATTTGGAACCAAAACAGCATGAAACGTAGCATGGAAAAAATGTATGTGCTTTCTGCCAGGTCCGAGCTCTTTAAAAATTTCAATCCTCCTTAAACGTATAAAGTCCAGCGTTATTTTCATACATTCACCATTTCTTTGATTCTCAGCTAACGATCACTTCGAAAGCAGTGTCAATATTAGGAAACATTATCAATATGGAGGAGGTAAATCATCAACTACGTGAGGCTCTCCGAGAGTATCTAAATGCAGGGCAGCAGTTATTGCAACTAACCACTCGTCTCGTAGGAGAGGAGGAACAAAACCAACTGCAACGTATAACACAACCATACAAAGATCTCGGCGAAAGATTAGTTCAGCTATTATTAAAGACAACACCGGATATCATTTTGGTTGATATCGAGTTCGGAAGGAAGATTACAGCATGCCCCATTTGCCAAGCGAATTTCGGGTGTTGCCATTAGAACTGGAAAAAACACAGCCTCCAAAACAAAACAGCCCTTTTCAGGGCTACCCATCTACCACGAAAGTTCTATCTTTCTTTAAATTGTCATTTCTTCAAATTGTCAAACTTCTTTCTTTTAGAAGAGTTACACTGCAAAGATTCACAATCAAAAAAAGTCATAGATTAGCCAAACTCTAGTTTTTTCTAACCCGATCAAGAAAATGTAACAACCCCACGGATTGGTCAACAATAAAATCCCCGAACAAGAAAATGTAACAAACCCACGGATTGGTCAACAATAAAACATTTAGTATTAGAAATAAAACGCTGATTCTGATTGGATAACATTAATTTGGAGCCAAAACAGCATGAAACGCCGACGCGGGAAAAACATAGGAGAAAATGACGTCATGGGTCAACTAGTTCAATCCGTCTGAAAACCTATAAAACCCAGTGTCATTTCCCGCACATCGTTCATTCTCTTCGAGTTGTAGACAACATGGAGTGCAGTTTAAGAGATATGGATTTTTGGGAGCTTGCCCAGCTATCATCCAGAAAAAAGATGGACGACAAGAAGAAGGAGTTCGTCGTACCCCAGACCGAGTGCTGGGATGATGACAACAAGCCAGCGTTCTCGCTAAACTTCAACCTGGATGAACGGGAGTTGAAGAGGCTAAAGAGGCGGGCAGCAAGTAGCTGTCCAGCCTGCAGAAAGGTTGGAGGTTGTGCTTAAAAACACAACCTCCAAAACCAGCTCCCTTTTAGGGACACCCCAAACAGCCCTTTTCAGGGCTAACCATCTACCACGAAAGATCTACCTTTCTTCAAATTGTCAGACGTAAGTTCTATCTTTTCTTCAAATTGTCATTTCTTCAAATTGTCAGACGAAAGTTCTACCTTCAAGCTGTTAGACGAAAGTTCTATCTTCAAATTGTCATTTCTTCAAATTGTCACAGCTCTTTTCAGAGCTAACCCCAACAGTCCTTTTCAGGACTAACCATCTACCACGAAAGATCTATCTTCAAGATGTCAGACGAAAGTTCTATCTTCAAGCTGTCAGACGAAAGTTCTATCTTCAAGCTGTCAGACGAAAGTTCTATCTTCAAATTGTCATTTCTTCAAATTGTCACAGCTCTTTTCAGAGCTAACCCAACAGTCCTTTTCAGGACTAACCATCTACCACGAAAGTTCTATCTTTCTTTTAGAAGAGATACACTCCAGAGAGTTATACTGCAAAGAGTAAGAATCATACATAGGTGTAGAAAAAAGACTAAGTCCAACTCAATGGTCAACCTTTTAAAAAGAGAGAAAATCATTCATAGATGCAGAAAAATCAGAAAGACTAAGTCCAACCCAGTGCTCAGACATTTAGAAATCAATCATAGAGATGCAGAAAAAAGTCTAAGTCCAACTCAGTGATATAGGGACAAATTCCTTTTAGAAAGAGAAAAATCATTCATAGGGGAAAAAAGTCTAAGTCCAACTCAATGCTTAGGCAATTAAAAAGAGAATTCATTCATAGTTGAAAAAAGACTAAGTCCAACTCAATGGTTAGACATTTAGAAAGAAAAAAGTCTAAGTGCAACTCAGTGCTCAGACATTTAGAAATCAATCATAGATAAGAAAAAGTCTAAGTCCAACTCAGCGATATAGGGACAAATTCCATTTAGAGAGAAAAAAATCATCCATAGGGTGAAAAAACTAAGTCCAACTCAGTGATCTGACCATTTTTTACCCAACCTACCAGTCATAAGATCTGCACTTTGAATGCTAATTCCCTCTCAGGGTAGAGAGCCTGGGAAAAACTCCCCCCCTTTTCCCTTTTTTGCAAAAAATTCCGCTCAGGGACGGGAGCCTGGGGCATTTTTGTCCCCAGAGTACCATCCACACGGCCGCCATTTTGAATGCTAAATCCCTCTCAGGGACGTTACCATAAGGACAAAATAAAAAAAAATCTTTCGGGGACAGCATATAGGGACACATTTTTTGTCAGGGACGGTGATATAGGGCGCTCAGGGAGGAGAGCATGGGATCTACCCCCGGCCTGGGTAGATCCCATGCTCTCCTCCTTTACTACTAATGCAGTAAAACTTGTTTTAGTCAATTATAGCCAGCATTGATGAGAAAGATTGGCTTGAGTCCAATGTTTCATGTCATGTAATTTAGAATATTTCTTTTGCATAGTTTGGACAATCATTTAAGGCACGTATTCACTAAAAATTCTTCAGGGCAGTCTTGGTCTATTTCTAAATAATGTACTAAATTTTAAAGTAACACTACTTTTGATTGGCTACACCAAATGCTCTAGCCGACTATGAATGCATGGTTATTGAATACGGATCCATGGCTCTTCTTATGCTGTACTATGGAGCTTTTGTTAACCTTGGAACCTGGGATAGACAGTGTTGAAGAAAGGTGTAAACGTTATAATGAAGAATGAATGGGAAAATATTTCACCCGTAAACATTTGAGGCATCCTCTGGCAAAGTGGATTAAATGCATCTCCGTGATCCATAAAATCCATTTTGTCTAACAACCTGCTAAATCCTGGTGTAAAATGGTCATCTGACATTAAAAAAAAAGTATCAAAAAGCAAAAAGGTATCGACCCAGGTCAGCCTGCGCGGAATGCGCAGGCTGACCTGGGTCGATACTTTTTGAAGATGCATTGTGCCCCCTGTCACAGAGCATGGCTAAATTATATTAGAACAGATAGAAATATAGTCAAATTACATTTATAAAATCTTCCTATGTGTATCAAACTGGAAAAAAAACTTGTGGTCACCAGCTATGGAAAGGTAGCCTTGTCTGACTCTCGATTCCAAAAGAATTTTTTTTTTATCTTTGTCGGCGTTCTAAAGCCTTAACATAATACTTAACAATAATACTGACACTAATCCTTAGAGTTTGACGTTTTTCCTTCCTTTTTGGCAAGTTTGGAAAATGAAACGGCATTTTCATGCTTTTGAAACTAAAAAAGCAGAAAA